>LPNX010077235.1:585922-632361 GCA_001517045.1 Pseudotsuga menziesii
TTTAACACTAAGGAAAATAATAAAATAATAGTTAAAATTATAAAATAATATTTATTAATTTTGGAGGAAGAAAGAAAAAACTATTTTTTTTATATTTTCAACATATGTCCTTGTGTTTTTACTCAAATTTTGAGCAAGAGCACTCATTGGATGCGGAATTAAATTATGCATCCAACGAGTACCCACACCATGTACTTTTGACAGACCATGTTGGCCCAAAAATAAGGAATACCTGAAAAATGTGATGATGACATCATCATTACTTTTTTCAGGTATTCTTGTTTTTGGGGTAGCAGGGTTTGTCAAAACTATGCAGTGTGGGTACTTATTGGATGCATAATTTAATTATGCACCTAACTAGTTCTCCCACTAGAAATTTGATTAAAACCAAAAGGAGATATGTTGAAAATATGAACAAAAAAAGTAGTTCTTTATGACAAATAATTCAACCATTATGTTTGACTCATTTAATTGAAATTCAATTGGTTCTTCACTTTCGACTCGTCAAGAAATTATGGTTGGCTCATTTTCTTATAAGACCAGTTTTAGACCCTAAATTTCCTCTGATCGGTGCACTCACCATGACCCTTCAGATATCACCACCCTCACCTAAGCCTTAAATATTCATCCATACATTTCTTCTCCTCCACAAGAGAAGGTATATTCAGTCCAGTAGCCAAGAGAGAGACAAAGAGAGATCCCATTCAAATTCATATAGAGAAATTTTAATCCACTCAAAGAGGCTAACTCCAAATCACTTTAGAGGTTACCCAAACCACAAGAGGTTGAATCCAACCACAAGAGACCAAATTGAATTAGTGAGAGTAGGTTACAAAAGATGAGAGGAGTTGCACATGCATGATATTTCTCTCTCAGAATAACAAAAGGAATCATAACTAAAGAGGAGTACACTTTTCACATGCATTAGCTAAAAATATCTAATGAGGGTGCCTTTGTCCATGGTAGGAGTTACAAACTCACCAAACCACATCAAGGAAGGTGCATTAGTCAAGTAAGCTCCACCAAACATAAAAGAGGTATTAATAGTGACTCCATGAACCAAAACAATAAAAAATAGGGACCAAAGAATAATGTTAGGGAGAGGAAAAGCTCATAGGACCCAAACCCCTCACATGTGGAATCCATGGCCCCCCATTCTCGTTAGTTTTCCATGTTGAGAAATTTATATAATTAAATAATAATAATAATAATTTACAAATCTCATAGTCATGGCACCTAGTGCCACATTAACCAAAACAAATAATAACATATGTTTAGGGGTTTAACAACTGAGTTATTACAATGCAGCTTAGGAGTGCTAGGGAATCATTGGATGATTTAGGGCATGTTATCAGATACCAAATCAAGGATATTCCATCCATAGTTTCCTTTTGTGTAAGCGATAGTCGACATTTAAAGTGTTGTCATGTAATTGTTGTCACAGATGGAGAAGTACCAATTTAGGTTATAACATTAGTACTCATTAATGATGGGACCACAAGTAAATAGGATTTTTCTAGAGAGAAACTATTTAGAAGATAAAACCCATGCAATTTTTTTTCAAGTATTGTTACTATATTGGATCTCTACACAAAGGATGTTTTTCCCCTACAAGAGGCCTATGAACATTGCTCTCTCTTTTATGAATTATCAATACAAGGGTTATATGTGACCAACTCTATATTACTCTCTCTCTTATTTAATTTTCTGTAGTTTATTTTCCTTGAATAATTTCTTAATAATCATTGCCTATGCTATTTAAGTACATTACAAGTGGTTCCATATCTCTTCCATGTACCAACACTTGCCCAAAATTTGGAAAATAAATTATGCTAGAGATGTGTTTTGGAATTTTTAAACACATGGGTTTTTCATTAAATGAGTAAAGTTATAAATGAAGAAGTATACACATAAGGAATACAACTAGAGTCACATGATTGGAAATTTTTCCACGCCTCTACTAGTATCTCAATGAGTAGTATTATGTCAAACAAAATATACCTATGGATTTAATATCTTACTTACCTTAAGGTATATCATGATAATCCCCTAGCTAATCCTTAGACTAGAATTTCATAATCCTCTCAAATGTCATGTTTCTATAGTACACTAAGAATAACACTAAGGGAGAACACCCTTGTGTATCAGTGAATTGAGTTGTATAGTTAAGGTATGGTTTATCCTCATTGGTTTTGTGAAAGATTCAACCAAGTACTATTGTTGGAAACTATAGAGTGTATCAAAGAGCTCTATTGATTAACAAATCCTTATATGTAGTAACCTACAAACCATATCCTCTTCAATCTAGGAAACTAAAAAAAATTATAAACAAAATTG
Organism: Pseudotsuga menziesii; assembly: GCA_001517045.1. Taxonomy (NCBI): domain Eukaryota; kingdom Viridiplantae; phylum Streptophyta; class Pinopsida; order Pinales; family Pinaceae; genus Pseudotsuga; species Pseudotsuga menziesii. Next base: position 588,260 of record LPNX010077235.1, read on the forward strand.
TTGGAATAACAATAATTTGTGAATTTTTTCAATGCAATAATACTCCTTAAAAAAACGGCCTATGACCTACATTAACCATTCTAGAATATCTATCTCAAAATTTTCCTTACAAAATGGTGTACCTCTCAAGTAGCATTTTTTTAGTGAGGACACAATCATACTATTGTGGGAAAACTATCTCAAAATACTACTTATGCAATGTTGATAACATTAATAAAACTCCATAGTAACCCCTTTTGTGGACCCAAGAAGACCAATACATCCACTCAAAACATGACCATGGAGAATAATATCACCAAACTGAAGAACCGATACACTTGAATCAAATGTTTCTAAGATCCACTCAAATGTCGAAAAAGAGATTGCTAAGATAGAAACCCTTGAAAGCAAGGTTGCTCCACTCTCAAACATGCAACAACTCAATTTAATTGTAGCCCACTTCTTCCTCAATTGGGTCAATTGTTCAGAGGTGTAGGTGGAACTTTCCATTACTTGTAGCCATTATTTCCTGAAAAATAGATGTGTGTGTGTGTGTCATATATTTTCTAAAGTAGATATAAACAAGTTTGATGGGTGGGTCCACCCTAGGATATTGGGCTACCCAAAAGGAACAATAGGTATCTCTCCCATTGTATTTGACAGTATTATTAACCTACTTTAGTGGCCACTTGTTGTACATTAATAAAAGTATCCTATCCCCAAGGTAATAATGGATGACATGATGAAAATTATTATCAGTCTATTATACCTTGATCATCAACATTGGAAATGGTAAGAATTTTATGGGTGGTACATTACATAGAACCAATTTGTAAATGCAATTTTTACCTTCTTTGAGATCGATACTTGATATTTATGTTTGTTGGAGAAGTTTCCCCAAACATGTAAGGTTTAATACATTATAGACCTTTGAGAAATTGGAAATATACATAGAGAGCATGACTGTTTCCTCTTTTAAATAATATTTATCACGGGTCTAATGCAAGATATTATAGCATAATCCATGATGGTTCTCCCATATACTTGGTTGAAGGCCTCCCACTGAGCTAGAGAAGCACATGTGGTGGAAAATGAATAGACCAAAAGAACCCATTTTATTCCCCACCAACCCACATGCCTATTTGGTCTCTACACACAAAGCCACTACTTCTAAGCCCTTGAGGTTCCACAATCTCTCCCTGGCTAAAAAATTAAATGTCGACGTCTCAACCTTGGCTAATTGTCATGAGAAGTATTTCGAATGGCATAAAGTAAGGAACACAAAATATTTTAAATAGATATGGCCCAATCCGACCAACTTGAAAACATTTCAAAAGAAGCTACTACAAAGCTAGAGTTCAGCAAGACTTCACATCCTTTTCTCGAAGAAAAACGACCCTAGAATCTCGTAGTGAGGGTCCCCAAAATTTCCATCCATGCTTTGTCAATATTTTCATCCCCACGAAACATAAATTTGATGGGCTACGTTAAACAGATAAAGGACATTTGATTAATCAATAAAGGCATAACGCACAATTGTATACTTCATATAGAGTCCAAAGAAACCATTATTATGTCAATGTTGTAAACAATTTTCATCACGTTAGCTAATAATGGTATGATGAAATGTGGGGGAAAGTTTAATAATGTGAAACTTTAAATGGGGGACTATTTTTTTAAATCCATCATGTTTTCTTTTGACATAGATGGGTATGATGTCGGTCTTGGTGCAAAAAATATATTAAAATTGGGCCCTATCATAATGGATTTCAAGGAGCTATACACGAGTTTCAATAAGAAGGCTAGAAAACACACTCTTAAGGGTCTTGAGTATATCTCCCCAAAAATTATTTCCTCTCACAATATGGAGAAGATATTTAAAAAAATCCACTCTGCTACTATTTCCCCACTACATGCAATCCAAGTTTTGGACAACTCACCACAGGAAATTCACCTTAATTTTATGTCAAAATTGACTAAGAATTATCATTTATTTGAAACACCTCATGGATTATATCCTTCATGTGGTAAACATGATCATGGTATACCCTTGATTCTTAGTAGATAATTTTTCAATGCATGTCCTTCAAGGAATATTTTTCCATGAAAGAATAAAATTGAAAATATCATGCACAAACTATTGGTGGTCATTGTGATATGTCCTAGTACCAACCCGCACTCCTCCTTTGTATTCATGGCATTAAAGAAAGAAGGAAACTAGTGCACATGCTTTGACCTCCTTGCTATTATAAGTAGACAAGGAAAGATAAATTTCCCATTGTAGTCATTGATGACCTTTTGGATGAGCTTCATGGGGTCAAATTCTTGATTAAACTAGTTCTTTAATCTAGGTATCACCAAATCCGAATTAAGGAGGTAGATATTCCTAAGACTTCCTTATGCACACATGAAGTCCAATAGGAATTTTTAGCGATGCCTTTTGGTTTTTGTAATGACACTTTTATTTTTTAGAACTTGATGAACAAGATTTTGACCCTTACTATGCAAATTTGTGCCTATATTATTTAATGATATATTTATTACAACAAGATCTTATAATCACATGAGAAGCAACTTGATAAATCCTTCCAATTACTAAAAAATAATTAATTGTTTCTTAGATGTTCCATATGTTTTTTTGGCACTTTTCAAGTGGAATTTACTAGGATATTCAGACACTTGGGAGTTAGTTAACATCAACTTGGTTGATTGTATATTTAGGTAAAGTATGTTTCTTTGGTATTCATTTGTACTTATGTAATTCGACTATCACAATATGTTTTAAACATAAAGTGATCTAATGCTTCATCTTCTCCTCAATACTAACGATTATATTGATCCATGGATTAGCACTAGATTGGTATATGAATTATATTTAAAGAGAATGTAGGTCCATGTGTTAATGATTTATTGTTATAAACTCATTTAAAATATTTTTGTTTGCATGAATATATTGCCTCAAGTGGTCATATTGATCAGAGTAATCAGTTGTTTCCCATTCTAAGGGTTTTATCCATGCAATACATTGGTTTGAAAATATTTCATATGTTTGTGTAATTGGTTGCTTAGGGTATTTGACTTGTGGAAACACATTATTTTATCAAACATGTTATTAGAGCTTATGAAGAATCATTCCCACTATTGATCGAGATCCTAAACCTCTATTATTTCATGCATTAAAGGATTTTTGGATTCTATTATTTTTGTAGATTTTTTAGTTGAGATTTGTTCTATCATGTATGGATCATTGCATTTAGTTGGAAACACTTTTCATTTCAATTGAAAATATTTCTAGTTCCCCAATATAGATCCATTTTATCAGATTTGGAGGTATATTTGTTTCATTAGGATTTTCAATATTTCTCATATTATTTAAAAAAAAATCATTCAACTCTTATGTTTATATGCCTAGTTTTCTCCCATTTTGGCTTGCATATTCTCTTTGTCATACACTTTGTATGAACTCAGAAAATTATAAAAATAGTGCAAATCATAAACTTGACACCTTGTATGAACTCAAAAAAAAAAAATACAGTAACAGTTGCTTGTATTTATATTAAAAAAGGAGGATGTGACCTGGCCAAACATCCTTGATTTACATAAATGCATTCATAAGGAGAATAATAAAAGTACTAATAGAATTTATTTTACAATATTTAAATCATAGGTTTCGGAGTATCTTGGTGCAATGAGATTGCTACAAAAATATCATTCTTCCTTGTTATGATAGATTCTACATAAGTTTTCTAAAAAAATAATACACTTGAAAGGAATTTATAGAATTTGAAAGAGAGGAAAATCATGGCCATTAAAGACCTTCTTCCATTCCTTCTTAGGGAATTTCCTGTTGAACTTGGTAAACTAAATTTACTTCACCATGTCCATCATATTTCTAAAGATGTTCATCCACTGGAATATTTTCAATATAATCTTTATTGTTGATATGCACAAGGCATTCTCCCATTTCAGTGATGGTTACATGCATAAGACTTCCATTCTCAGAAAAGTCATACAAGTTGTTATATACCTAAGGGGGATAATATGGGGTACCTAGGGAGTGTAGTGATCCTTAACCCATATATTGAATCACAACAAAGATATAGAACACTTTAACTTTAGAATAAAACAAAATACACTCACCATAATAATAACACAAGGATATAGAGAAACCCTTAAGGTAGGGTAACACCATAAAATACTCTTTAAGGAAGGAATCACTCCATAATCCATGCTTCTAAAATAACAATATCCAACATGAATAATATAATGATACTCATGTCTATATATACTTTCTCGTGAGTATACTTAGGCTCTTATGACATATTATTATATTATTTTACCTAACTAACCCCCAACCACCAAGTGGAACATATTCCATTATTAATGGACACATTAAATTAATTACCCCTATTAGGTACACATTACATAGTTTATTCTCTTTTGGTTACCCATTAAATCATTTATTCCCCTTAGGTACCTCCCTAGATACCTATATTATTCCCCCATAGGTATATAACATTACACCCCCCTTAGAAATGTTTTGTCCTCAAAACATGAGAGGAAAACATATAATAAGATTGACTAAGAAAATTAGTCACCTAATACCAAGAATTATATCCAACCGAGTGGAATGTGAATACATTGTCTAACTACTTCCTGGATTCCTTGATCGTGATTCTTGTTCTTGTGGTTCCAAGATGTTGTTGCACTTCTTTGGTATCTATTTGTATTTCTCGTAGTTATCCATGAATATTCATATTGATTTCTTTGATGGTTCCATCATGGTCCATAGTTTGTTTTTGGGCACTCCCAGCATGTCCTTGATTATTTTTGCTTCTCAAAGTGGTGTGGATGGTGACATGTAATGAACTATACGATGGATACCTATTTCTGTAACTTCATAACATGTGATTCCTTGGAATCATGTAGCATGTTAGATTCTTCTTCTTGTATATTCCCTTCTTGGGAATTTTCATCATGGTATTTTATAATACCGTCTTTGGACTCCACTACAAACTCTTAATCTGATGTGTCATTCACTACTGCAACTAGTTCACTCGTAGAGACTTCATCTTATGCCTCCTAGGTATATTTTTGTTTCGTAAGAGACCTATTCTACAATGTAAATTTCTTTTTCTTGTACCAAATCTTTAAAAATTTATTTTTTACATTAATATTAATTGTACCCATTGATTGCATCCAAGGATATTCTAAAATAACATCCACGTCATCCATATCGAAACCATAGAAATATGATTGCAACACATATTTTATCCATAGTAATATTCAAATATTTAAAAAATTGAAAATTTTCACCATCAACTTGTGTTCTTTGAATATGTTGGATAGGAACTTGCAATTATTTTGGCCAAATTAACAAGAATGAAATTATGCTTGCAACTAGGGCTAATAGAAGCAATAATATTCTCCTTTTGAATAAATCCATGAAATTTCAATATAGAACATAGACCCTTATGTCCCACTTGATATTTGTTCTTGGCATGAGACCACTTGTCAGAAAGGACTTATACAATGTCTTCATCAAAAAGTTCCTTCCTCTTAGCATAGTCAAGTGAGTTCCACCATACCTTAACATCATCTTTGAAATTAAAGATTCTATATCCATGCTCCATAAGTTTTTTCATCTTGACTTGCAGTATTTTAAGCATTCATCAATGCTAAAACCATCATATTCTCCCGTGAAATACCTAATGTTTTCCATATCATCAAAAATAAGATTAGCGTTTGAAAAATATTCACTTCTTGTTGCAACTGGGGTTGTGAGCCAAATATTTTAAAATGGTCTTAACTCAGTCACTCTTGCTCAAAAATTCTATTGCAACCTGTTTTTGGAACTGGAATAGCCACTCTTCATCTACCTGCACAAGAGAAAGAAAAATTGGGGCAGCCTATTGGAAGATATTCACTCTGCAAACTTCATGGCATTCACCAAAATTTTGAAAAATAGCTTATTTTAAATTAGTGATATCTCCACTTTTCAGACTCCAAATGAGATGATTTTTTCTTTTGAAATTGTATATTTTTGTGAGAGGAATTCAAATATACAACTTGTTTCTTCTGAATCTACAGAGAAAGTTTCATAAGTTGATTTGAAATTCGCCACCCAAATTTTGACCTATTTTTTTTCAAATAGAAGAAAAAAAAATTCCCCACTTTGTGCCAAGGAAAGATCTATGAAACCACTTGTAGTGATCCTTAACCCATAAATTGAATCACAACAAATATATAGAACACTTAGACTTTAGAATTAAGAAAAATGCATTCACCATAAAAATAACACCAAGATATAGAGAAACCCTTAAGGTAGGGTAACACCATCAAATACTCCTTAAGGAATAATTCCATAAGCCATGCCTGTATAATAAGAATATGAAATATTACTAATGCAATGATACTCATGTCTATTTATACTTTCTCATGAGTATACTTAGGTGTTTATGCCATATTATTATATTGTTTTATCTAACCCCCAACCACCAAGTGGAACATGTTCCATTATTAATGGCCACATAACAATAATTTCCCCCATTGTGTACACATTACATAGATTATTCCCTTTTGGGTACCCACTAAATCATATATTCCCCTTATGTACCTCCCTATGTACACCTAGGGAGGTACCTAAGGGGAATAAATTATGTAATGGGTACCCAAAAGGGAATCAACTATGTACTGTGTACCTAATGGGGGTAATTAATGTAATTATGAGAAAGTATAAATATACATGAATATACTTAGCGGCTTATTCCATATTATTATTATTTTATCTAACTAAACCTCAATCACCAAGTTTAACATATTCCATTATTAATGGCCACATTACATTAATTACCTCCATTGGGTACACACTACATAATTTATTCCCTTTTGGGTACCTATTACATCATTGACTCCCCTTAGTTACCTATATAACCCCATATTATTCCCCCCTAAGTATATAACAAAAGCCATGAATTTAAATAATGTTACTTAATATTCTATTTTCATCCTCACATAGTTACACTTTTCCTTTTAACACTTTGTTTTCTTCTTCAAGCTTTGAAGCTTTTCCTTGCGGGATTTCCATTTCAATTTATGTCATTACTATTTTGGCTATGAGGTTTACTAACTGGATGTATTGCATGTGAAATTGATACTGAAATATTGCAGTATTCCACCTATGATTGCTTCTTAACTCACTCAGGTATCTCTCTAAACCAGTGATAATACTTACTAAATGATCATAATTATTATCATTCCTCCCTTCATCAACTTGAGGATCCATATTATTGGAATAGGAAACAATTGATTTAGAATAAATAAGACCCGAGGAGAAAATTGAAAAAAGACTACCCAACATAATTCCTCTATGCTCACAATATTTAAATACCAGATTAACAATGCTAATTCCACATAGATAATCGTGATAATATGAGTCTTTTATTTTTTATGTAGATTACCCATACTTGGACGAAAAGTAATAGAGTTTTGATAGATATTGATGTTGCTTACCCAGTATAATTGTAGCACAAAATAGACCCCAGTAGACATATTCTCCAGCAATTGATGAAGAATGACCTCAGCAACATGTAGACCTTCATGATGTCCCTGACACAATGTAACCACACTACCAGGGAGGATCAAAGGAATACCACTCAAAATTCTACCATTCCAATTGAGAAAGTAGTCCAAATTTCCACAAACAACTAGAGAAAAAATGTTGAAATAACTCAAAACATTGACATAATCGCTCAGAACATGGATATCATTTGTCTGATAATGATACCTCTGATACTTCAAACCAATACCTTCTATGTAGAGCACATAATATATTTAAAATGATACAATTGAGAAACTCCTTCTCATCTTAATTATCCAAAATCACATTTCCACTAGAAGCATTTATTAATTGATAGGAATTATCAATTCCAACATCTCCAAGGTTTTGGTACACCATATCAATGTGAAACATCATTTCTGTCATATTGGTCATATTAACAAAGAGATTAAAGTTCATTAAATTCCGATCCCTCATATTAATCTCTCTACTATACATGAACTTCAAATGCCACTTGGAGAGCTTACTACTAATTCCCACAATATTGAGTCTAAACCAAAGAAATGTTTTAATAACCAAATTTTTGGATATTTTAAAGTCCATAAGAGTCTAGGAAATGATATAATTCCCTACAGCTTCTCCATTGATTATAATATGATCATAACCAAGGTTACAAGAAAATTTTTGATGCATATCCGCTCTATAGTTCAGAGCTCTGAAAATATGGCAAACTTTCATGCTTTCCAAATCATAAACAATTTGTAAAATTATCCATATTATATTTAGTAGAGGTGCATCTCTTGGAGCTTGATTACAAACAATAGACTGAATTATAGCCATTGAATCACAAAATACGGTTAATGTCTTTATATCTTCTTGTTTGTCTTAAGTTAAACCTTTCCACAATGCCATGACTTCCACCAAATGATTAGTCATTTCTCCCAGTCCCCAAGAGAAGGATTGCTTCTACTTTCCTACAGGGTCAAATATCACCCTCCCATGTATTCCAAACAAGAAAAAAATTAGGGGTGAAATTTATCCCATGGGAAAGTTTTCCATGTTTTTTTCCAAAAACAAATTCTCCAATTTACAGTTTTTAAAGCCTTGTTTCACCTAATTTTGATGGGGTAAAATTGTTTCACTCAAAAAATCACCAAATTATTATATAAACTATATAAAATACTTACTAATTGAAATATTTTTAGAAAAATATTACCTAATATTTTATAGTTGACATTTTAAGAATTGATAAGATTCGTCAAGATTTATACACTTTTAATAAAGTATGGATCCTTAAAATTTTCCATGTTGCCAAACCTAAGTTGTTTTGATAGGAACCATCAAACAATAAACTATGATCACTTTGGTTCTCAATCTAGTCCTTCAATTGAGAAGGTTTTAGTCTCAACATCCAATTTTCTTTGACATTTACACAAGGTTTATGCCTTAACACAGTGTACCCAGATTTGTCTAATAGACTTTGAATCCATAGTATTTATTCAGAATCCAATGTAACACCCCGGTTTTGACCCCGTTTGCATTAAAATGTATATGATGTATATATTGTAATTAATCATGGTGTGGAGCTAAAGGCAAAAGCCCCACCATCGATTTAACATTTTATGTTCTGACGATTAAAAATCGTTGCCGATGGTGTATCGTGCTATCCGGCACATTATAATTTTTGCATCATGTAAATATGCATTTTAATTAAAAACCCACAACCAGCTATGTCTATGCAACAAATAATGAGATGGGGGCATGATTTTCCTAAGGATAAGGTGGGGGGATATTTAACCTTTGGGGCCAATGGGGAAAATACAAATTTCAAAGGGAGAACCCATGGAACAAACTACCTTTCTTGTCTCTTTAACCCAATCATTAAATTCTACCAGAATGTGATTGAGTTAGTTATTGCTTGGAGTGGCAAGAGTATGGGCAGAAATTGGAATTGGGTAGAGGACCCATTTTTGAAAAATGTTTTTCTGACTTGTGGGGCAAGTAAATGTTGGGGAATGCATGCCCAACCCATTACTCACCCATTACTTCTATTTTAATCACGTATTCTCCTTCACATGGGATTCCTTCATGTAGCTAAAGCTTCCTGTGTGTTCATCCTTCACATTTGGAATCATTTTCCTCATTTTTTCATGCCCAGAAATTCGTTTTGGTATTGTTCAGTAAGTGGGAAAGGAAGATTTACATTTTCCCTACATTTTCATGGATTCTTCAATGGTTGGGAACTGGTTTTACCTTGCTGAGTGGCCAAGAAGATAGATTCATGTTTTTGGGGTTTATGGCAGTCGTTTTGGCTCTCGTATTTCCATAGTCACCTTCAGAAATCAAAAACACGATTTGGGTTTTTGCAGGGGTCGATTTTGGCCCTAGGAAGTCATTAAATGATTGTTCAAATTGTATTTCTCTCATTGGTGTTCTTTCTCCATCTGTAAATCCGTTTTTGGTTTCCCCACCGTTTTCCAAGATGAAAATTGTTTGGTGTTTCCCAATGATTTAGAGGAGATACCACGTTCTCTTGGGTTTTGTTGATGAATTCATTTTTGGCAACGTTAGGGCCAAAATGTCCTTGGGATACGAATTTCTATTAGGGAGTTGTTTTTACCCACCTTAGCAATTCCTTTCATTGCCAAACTGTTTTCCTCAACCCAAGAATTGTGTACATTGTATGTATGCAGTTGTGCTTTGGTCTGTGTTTAATTGGGAGTGGAAGAGGTAAGTTGCTTGACAAATCTACTGCATGAGGAACCTCACTGAGAGATCTTGAGGGCTAATTATTCCTTACTGGACATCCTGAATAACACTGGAAGGGAATGCATAGCCTGAGGGACTATATAGCAGAGAAAGGGATGATTCCTTGTGTTGGGTGTGTATGTGTCGGGAAAGCCAAGTCAGATCTTGTGTAGGTGTCCATAGCTCTATGGTTGAGATAACTATCTTAGAAAACAAGCCTTTACATCCCCTTGGCAATCTGATAAACCCAAACATAGCTTTGGCTTGACTAAGTTTTGACATATATTTGGCTATGTGTGAGTCTGCTTAGTTTCCTTTTTCCTTGGGGAATCATGCCTAGCTCGGGGGTGGCAGTGATGCTGAGAGATCGATGAGAACACTGGTGTATGGTTGGGTGGAACGTTGCAGCGGCATAGTTGGTTGCGGGAAGCTTCATTCGAAGATAAGTATTCTTGTTAATTTACCCATGCAATTGTATTGTTTATGTGAATTATGATGAACATAGTTAAAATGTGTTGAATGTTTGAATTAGATGTAATTTGCTTCTACTGAATGTTAATTCTTTATGCATCTATGTATCTTGAGTTCAATGTATTTTATTTTATGTTTATGGGGCTAGTTCCTGGATTGATAGCAGCAATAACGGTAGCGTCCTCTCTCCAGTAGAGGGGCAGGGATGTTACAGTGTGGTATCAGAGCACATGTTGCAGTATGGGCCTCAATGGGCCATGAAGAAGTAGTGACAGAGGCAAGGTTACCCTGTGCCTAGTAGAGGAAAAATGTGAAAGACAAGAAAATTTCAAAAAACAATCTTAGTATGGGAAATACCGGATGACTTAAGCTGAGTCCATCCGATACATCGGATGACTTAAGATAAGTCCATTAGATACGTCGAATGACTTAAGCTAATTCCATCCGATACATCGGATAACTTAGAAAAATCCATCCGACAAAGAAAACAAAGCAGAGAGGAAATTTTGAAAAACTTCCTAATTTTGAATTTTTGTTGAAGGTCTTGGCTGGGTGGAGCCCGAAGGTCTCAGCTGGGAGGAGCCGAAGGTCTCAACTGAATGGAACCGATGGTCTCGGCTGGGTTGAACCAATACATTGGCTAACAACCCAAGACCCGGACGATAAGGAAAATCGAGAGAAAAATTTTGGAAATTTTTCAAAGTGTCAAAATCATCAAAAGATGTTTGTTGAAGCAGAGCCAAGGGGTCAGCAAGGCTCGCCAGAAGGGAGCCAACACCTTGGAAGACAAAGGAAGATCAATTTGATAAGGCGTTGGAAGACAAATTAATATTGATCCGATATGGCATCAGAATGCAAAGGAAGATTGATCCGATAAGGCTTCGGGAGACAAAGGAAGATCAATCCATTAAGGCGTCGGAAGGCAGAGGAAGATCGATCCGATAAGGTGTCGGAAGATAGAGGAAGATCGATCCGATAAGGAATAAAAAGACATAGGAATATCTATCTGATAAGGTGTCAGAATACAGAGGAAGATTGATTTGACAAGGCGTCAGAAGAAAAAGGAAGATCGATCCGATAAGGCATCGGAAGACAGAGGAAGATCGATCCGATAAGGCGTCGAAAGAAAAAGGAAGATTGATCCGATAAGGCATCGGAAGGGAAATGAATATCGATCTGCTGAAGCATCGGCTGAGAAACCTGAATTTTTGTCAATCGGATGGGAAAATACAAGTTTCCAGAAGCATATTTTCTACAGTTTTCAGGGGCAAGCCCCCTTGACCCCCATCGTCCCCCTGAGACAGTCATTCTTGGTGAAAAGAAAATTATGTGTTTTGACAAAGTTGTCAATATGGTATTTTCCAAATGTAGGTAAGCAATTATGAACTCATGATATTGTTATGCACCTAACAATTGTGTTCATTAACACATTGTGCAGAATTATAGTCACCTTCAAAGGCAACATTCCACATAGAGAAGTTTCAAAAATTCATTCTTGGTTGGTCCAAGATGAGAATCGACGACATGAATGATGCATAGGACCCCTACAAGTTTGAGGAATATGCTATGGGAGAAAATGTCAGAGTTGGAAATGACAAGACAGAGTCCAATGGGAGGATAAATCAAGAGACTCCCACAGATATTGGAGCCACCATGAGGATCCTAAGGGAGGAGTAGCAAAGTTGCAGGGAAGACAATGAAAGGATGCTTAAGGCTCAAGAAGATCAAAATCAAATAAATGCAGGTATACTGTAGAGTTTGACAGACATCCAGGGACAGATAAACTCTAGGCATCAGACAGCTAATCCAAAAAGAAGATTATCACTAGGGGAGATTCCTGTAAAAGGTCCCATGGCTCCAGGAAGTCTTCCAGGGACAGAAGGAATACTCTAGAATGGAGTACCAGTGGGCCATCTAATTCTGAAAAACCCATTGGGGATTCAAGATCTCCATATTGTAGGAATAAGAGGAGAATACATTACAAGAACAATTCACGAGATGAATTCAAAAAGGAAAGGCCTCCTACTTTTAATGGTGAGGTCAAGACTGGTTAAGAAGCTGAGGCTTGGGTTCTTGGGATGAGAAAGTATTTCCAAGTTCAAGACTAATCTGGAAATATGAAATCAAGGGTAGCTATATTCAATTTGACTAGAAGAGCATCCATATGGTGGGAACACCACAGAGAAGTAAAGAAGGTTAATGAAAGAAGAATTGTGTGGAAACAATTCAAGAAATACTTCAATCTGAAGTACCTCTCCGACATGTACTATGATGATAAGATCAAATAATTCCATGAGTTGAGATTGAGACAGTAGACTATGGAAGAGTATGCCAACAAGTTCCTACAACTTTTGAGGTATGTCAGGTACATCAAAGATGAAAAAGTGAAGATCCAACATTTCCTGAGTGGATTGCCTCAGTCTTACAAAGACAGAATTGATTTTTATGAACCTATAACTCTTGAAGAAGCAATAAGGAAAGCTAAGTATTACCATGAGTAAAGCAAAGGAAAACCTAATTATCATAAGACGTGGAAGGACAAGAAGAATGAGAAGTTGTACCAGAGGAAGGAAAGTTTCAAACCTTCTAACTCTAGGAATCAACAGAAGTAGCCATCACAACCTACGAATAGTCCAACTGGAGTGGTGGGAGAAAATCCAAGAGATCCATAGCAGAATAGAGAACCACTCTAATGTCGTAAATGTGGAGGACCCCACATGCATAGGAATTGTCCACTTGAGAATGAGAGTGCAAGGCTAGCTTACAACATTCAAGAAGCAGAAATAGTGGGACAATTAGCAAGGGGTGTCCCTAGGATTTATGCAGCACTCGAGGACCGCCAGGAAGATCACCAGTCAATTGTGGTTGAAGATGCAGGTAAGATTTTTGAGAAACCTATTTCTATTTTGATTAACACTGGTTCTACTCACAGTTACATTACTCCTAGAGTAGTGGAGATTTGTGTTTTTAAGAAAGTAAAGCATAGAAAATATTGGTTAGTTCAACTAGCCACTGGAACTAAGAGAAAGGTTAGTGAAGTGGTAAAGAAATGTCCATTGGTTATGAATGGATTGGTCACTTGTGTAGATCTTAATATTCTACCACTTGGGTCCTATGATGTTCTCATTGGAATGGATTGGTTAGAAGCTCACAGAGTAAATCTTCACTATTATAATAAGACTTTTGAATGCATGGATGAAGAAGGGAACCCAATAGTTGTAAGAGGTATTCCAAAGGTGATTTCTGTCAAGCAGATTTCAGAAATGCAGTTGAAGAATTTTTGTAGGAAAAATTGTCAGTTGTATGCAGCTCATATTTTAGAGGCAACCAAGAATGAAACTCCTAGGTTGGAGGACTTTCATGTGTTGCAGGAATTCAGGGATGTGTTTCCTGATGAGATCCCAGGGCTTCCTCCAAAGAGGCACATTGATTTCACAATTGAAGTTGTGCCAGGAGCAGCACCAGTGTCCAAGACACCCTACAGGATGAGTACACCAGAGATGCTAGAGTTGAAAATGCAACTGCAATAGTTGTTGGAAAAGAAGTCTATCTGACTGAGTGTGTCTCCTTGGGGAGCACAAGTTATGTTTGTAAAGGAGAAAGATGGTACACTTAAGTTGTGTATTGATTACAAACAGCTGAACAAAGTCACTGTGAAGAATAAATACCCATTTCCTAGGATTGATGACCTCTTTGATCAAATGAGAGGAGCAAAGGTATTTTCCAAGATTGACTTGAGGTCTAGTTACCATCAAGTGAGAATCAAGGATGAAGACATTCATAAGACAACCTTCAAAACAAGGTATGGACATTATGAGTTTGTAGTGGTACCATTTGGTCTTACAAATGCACCAGCTACATTTATGTACCTTATAAACAGTGTCTTCAGCAGGTATTTGGACAAGTTTGTTCTTGTTTTCCTTAATGAAATACTTATTTATTCTACGAATGAGGAAGAGCATGAAGAGAATTTGATATTGACATTGCAATTGCTCAAGGAACATAAAATGTATGCAAATTTGAGCAAGTGCGACTTTTATAGAGATAGAATTCAGTATTTGGGTCACATTATCTCACAAGAGGGTATATCCATGGACCCTGAAAATATTGAAGCCATTATGAATTGGCATACTCCAAGAAATGTGACAGATGTAGGATATTTTATGGGACTTGCAGGATACTATAGGAGATTCATTGAAGGATTCTCCAAAGTTGCACATGCCATCACTTCTTTGCAAAATAAGGGGATAAAGTTTGAATGGATGTCGAGCTGTGAAGAAAGCTTCCAGCAGTTGAAGAATCTTCTCACCAGTGCACTAGTATTGAAAGTTGTAGACCCATAGAAATATTTTGTGGTGTGTACCGATGCATGTGGACAAGGGCTTGGAGGAGTCCTTGTTAACCCAAAAAATCCCTCACTCAGCTCTACATGGCCTACACCACCCAAGGACACCTACACATGACCCTCATTTGACCCCATTTGAGGCCCACACCCTAAAAAGGCTTGAAAATATGAAAAAGGGCTTAAAAACCCCTAAAAAGAGCCAAAATAGCTCTCATAGGGGCTAAAGCCTCCAAAAAGGGGCTAAAACCCCTCAAAGGAGCTTAAAACCCCCAAAAGAGCTAAAGATTGAGTGAAAGGGGCTAAAGCCCCAACTAGGGGCTTAAAGCCCTAAAAATCTTATAAATAGAGGGGTGGTGGTCACTCTCAAGACATTCTTCTTTCCATAATGTTATGCTACCTGTGTGAGTGCCTTGAGACCATTTTCCTCTCAAGCCATTCACTCTCCCTCTCATCCATCTTTCATTGAGCCATAGCTCTCCATTCCTAAGAGAGGTGCTCCTCAAGCTAGGGCATGGTGGCCCATTTCCACCCATAGAAGGTATAATTTTTGTTTTTTGTCATGTTTATCTTCTTGTTTTTTCTAACATAGTTTGTTTGCGGGTTTATGTTCTAATAGTTTAATGCAGGTTCCCATTGATGCCTTGTAGCTCATCTTTCATTTTTTTAACAAGTTTCATGCAGCGTTCTGGAGCATAACCTTGTTTGCAGGGTTCTATTTCATTTCCTTTCTGATTTTGTTTACATTCTCACAGGAACCCTACTCTTCCATCCTATAGATAGAAGGGAGTCGTTCTTGCTTGTAGCAAGGGAGAAATCCCTACTACAGATTTGGTGACCATACCAGGTCGATCCCATAGGATTCGTGGATTTTATTGTCAAGTTTTAGTTTTTATTTTTGTTTTCTTAACCTAGGTCAAATTTTTGTTAAATCTAGTTTAGATATTTGTTTTTCTACATTTTAGTTCACAGCCGAGCCTCCTCAAAGCCAAACCGAGCCCATTTGGCCACAGTAAAATTTACCGTCAGCCATTTCCAGCTCAGGTTTTTATTTTTTTCAGTTTCCGGGCCAGGTCGCTCATATTGGGCTGAAAAGAGAAACCCAGTCGCCTATTTAGGACCGAAAAGCATGACATGCAAAAAAATAATTGTTTTTTTTTTTCAGCCAAGTCACATGTATCGGGCCAAAAGGTGCGACCAAGTCACTCATTTTGACATGAAAGGTGTGACCCCATCCCAGAAGCCAGCTCGCTTATGTCTGTAGTTTTTGAGCGACCCCCTCGCCACATTTTCCCTGAAAAGAGTGATCTGTCTCTCAGATTCTGTTTTTTTTTTTTTAAATGAAGGACTGTCAGTGCAGTTCAGCTGCCTCTGTCCATTAAATCTGTCTCTATTTCTTTTCAATATCTTTTCATTTTATTACAACATGTGTAAATCAATGGTAAATGAAATGGTTAATGAATTAACGAATCTAATTAAAGCTTGAATAGAAAATTACTATAATTAAAATTAACATCTTTCCTATCCCTTCCTTCTCTACCTAGCCATCACCCTTCGGGGTATTCTAAGATAAGACGAAGGGTGAAGCTCGTATAGTAATAGGCACTTCACCTATCATTTTTCAAAGCCACTAAAAATGGGTGACTTGGAAGGTAGAGGGGGTAGTAGGCCCAAGGGGCCTCATGGCGCTCAGTGTCCTCCTTGTTGATCGACCTTGCATCCAGAGGGTGACCTGTGGATCTACAAATGGGATTACTCCCATTGTGTTGAGAGCCCAGCACCCTTTCCTGGTTGAATAGAAATATAGGTGCAAGGAAGTCACCTAGTCAGGCTATCACGGTTCAAATTCAGATATGGTACATGTTTCACTTTCTGATTATCATTTACTGCTTTCATTAACAATGTTCTGAACTCTGCAAAATATTTATAAACCATTTAAGAAGAAACCAAGTATAACAGAAAAACAAAGGACATGCACACAAACCATATCATAAAAAACAACCAAACTCAGTTCATGACGCTGAGCAAGCCATTAAAATTTATAATTTACACTAAGTCAAAAATATGCAGTCTTTGAGGACATAAGTCCCTAACTGTCTTAACTATGGGAAGTACTTGGGCTCAGCCCAAAAACTCATTGTGAGGAGTACCACGGGAACCCCAAAGTAGCTGGTCGCTGAGAGGAATTGCCAAGCAAAATGGGCAATGACCCCCACCGATTGACTAGCACTCCCATGAGGAAAAATCCAAGCACTGTCTTCTGGAAATCTTGGTGGCTGAGTGACCACCTGAAGCCAATAGGAAGCCATTAAAACCGGGGTCCAAAAATCATTACCATATTCCACCATTTTGGCATACAAATCAGACACGATTGATCCCCTACGTTCTTCCTCATGCCTGAGAGGCAACCCACCATAGTTCGGGTCCTTGCACCAACATCGTCAAGACCATTTTTGATGACCCTCTACACCATCAGAAGGCCATATAGCCTCTAATTCAGACTCAAAATCATACCAATCTGAGCCAGACCTGCATACTGCACCATCTAGCCCCATGGCTAGTGCAAACCCGGATCCATTTTCTGGCTTAGTGACTAGCAGTGAACCCATGTCCACACCTGACACCACCACCAACACCTATGCTGGTGGCCCCATCATGGTCATGCAAACTGTCATAAGCCAGCTACCACCACCCACATTTACTAGTCAAGTTGTCCCACCTATAACACATGGGGGAAATATGCCTTCCACCCACACTGTCCCACTTGGGATACATGGGGACAATACCCCTTCAACTCACACTACCCGTCCTGTCACAGTTGGGGGAAGTGGCACGTCCACAAAAGTGCCACAAGTACACCCAGTTATGCAGGTGCATCATGTCCCTGCAAACCCCACCACCATTGCTGCCCCATCTCACATCAACCTTGGGTCAAACCTTCCTTTCATGACACATCTCAGCTTTCCTCACTTAGCTCAGTTAAAAAATGACCCTATCCGCCATCAAACCTTTTGGCCTCCCATGGCAACCAAACTTCCTTCAGACATTCGCAAGTTTGAAGGAAAGGAAGCGGAATGCCCCCAAAACCACATCATGATGTGTCACATATGGTGCTCATCAAATAGCATTGTAGATGATTCAATCAGGATCTGAATGTTCAAACGCACCCTCATAGGTGTTGTAGCCAAGTGGTACATTGAGATACCACAAGCCAAGTACCCAAATTTCAACTCCCTGGCTTTCATCTTCCTGCAATATTTCCAACTCCCCATTAGATACAATGAAGGGGTGGAGATCTTGTTATCTTGCTACTAGAATGCTACGACCCACATAACCGACCACATCCATGAGTGGCGATGACGCCGTAGTTTGTGCAATATCCAACTTGATGACAGGATCTTCCTGGATTGGTTCCGAAAAACATTGCTACCACCTATAGCAAAGGACATCACATCCGAACATCCCCAATCTGAAGAGGAGGCCATCTTGAAAGCCCAGCAGTTTGATCTGATCTATGCATAGTCTGGATACCTTTACACTGTCATTCTAGATGCTCCCCGTGCAGGAACCTCCTACCAGGATGCACCGGGGGCATCCCATATCGCATATCGCAACATAGGTTCTGTCTCCCACCAACCACAGCACTGTCCGACACCACCTACAATACAACCACAACCAAGCAACATGCCCTAGTGTTGCCTACCAAAACCAAACTCTGGACTATGCAAGAATGATGTCCTAGTCCAGAGCCACAACTTCTTATGCACAACCTATGCCACCGCAACAGGCCCAAGCATTAGCTTAGCTGACACAACAATATGTGGGAAAAATGCCCACATTTGTGGCACCAGCACCCACCCAAGTCTAATATGCACCACTGGTACAAGTTGTTCAAGCCCCCACCCCTGCTCCACCTGCTCCTTTGGGACAAGTGTTTGCACAACAAAACCATCCCAACCAGCCAGCCCCCAATAACCAGCAAGGGCAAGCCAGGAATAACCGACCCTGGAACCAAGGCAACAATCAACCGCAAGGAGGCAGTCAACAACCAAATCCTCCCAATAATGTCACGGTGAACCGGCCAGCCCAAAATCCTCAATGACCAAATGCACCAAGAAGCAATGCTCCGTTGCATACAAACCAACCATGCACACTATGTGATGTCTACGGGAACTACGCATACAAGTGTCCCTTCATGGGTCGCACTAAACAGGCCATTAGAAACGAGGTTCAACATGCCACCAATACAACAGACCAAGCCCAACCCAACCCAGCACCACCAGAACTTCCTCCTATGGTGCTCCAAAACCCATTACCAATCCAAGGAATGGTGGCAACTGCACCCCCTCCCCAACCTAATCCCAATGCTCCAGAGGCACCTCCGACAGTAGAAACAGGTGTCCACCACCTGCTAGCTATGACAACTAAAGAGGTCAATTTACAAACTAGATGAAATTAGTACAGAACCAACATCGAACCCGCTGACACATCAGTAGCATCTATGTCTAAAATATTCAATGCACCTCTTCAGTTACCCCCTTTCCCATGCCCCCCATACACCGGGTTTCCAACAATGCCACAGCTAGAGCTACTATCAGCTACAACATCATGGATGATTTAGCCCAAACACCTACTGCCATGTCTGCTCTTGAGGTACTCAAAACTTTCCTAATGTAGCAGAAAGCCTTACTAACCTCCCTTGGTGCCGTGGACTCCTCTGACTCCAAGTTGATCACATTCGACACAGAGAATGGAGAATCGTGAACGCCATCAACCATTGTCTTCCAAATCCAGGTGTCTATCCAGAATTTGGTTGTACACCGGTGCATAGTGGATGAGGGGGCATCCATGTGTGTTATGTCTACCCTAGTCTGGCAAAATCTTGGATCCCCAATTCTGTAACCATCCTCTACTACTCTACGGGCTTATGATGGCCATCCCACTAAATCCCAAGGAATCCTCCCCGATGTCCCTATCACATTAGCCGGGAAAATAGCACCAATCGACATAGAGGTTGTCAATGCTCAATTGGACTATAACCTTCTCCTCGAAAGAAGTTATATGTACGCCATGGGAGTCATGGAATCAACTGTTTTCCATCTCATGATCTTCCCCCACGAAGGGAAAATCATGACGGTTGACCAACTAACTTATCACGATCTGCAAGGGCTAACGACACCCACCAACATTATCCCTACGATCAACACCATTGATCCGTAGGGGCTAACCAAACCCTCCAATGTTATCCCTATGGTCAACACCATGGTTGACAACATACCAGCCTCCCCATTGTTGAATGTGGGCCCTGGGTTGTTTGCCAATACCACCATGACAACTTCTTTCCCCTTAGTGTCACCACTGCTGACACCAATTGAGACTGTGGATTTGTGCATGCTCTCATCCAGCACTGCTATACCCAAACAACAATCGCAGCTACAACCCCAACCACAACCGCAACACCGTCCGCATCTGCAACATCAACAGCAACCGCAACATCATCCGCAGCCACAACATTATGTGCAACCGCAACCACAACCTCATCCCCACATACAACCATCAGGGATTTATCTGGGATCCTCTCTAGTCCACACAATTCCCTTCCTCTTTCCCCCACCTTATGTCATGAGCAAGCTAGTAATGGCCACCTTAAACTTACCCAACTTTACATTGGGAATTCCCATGTGGTATATTGATCGATCGGCTCAACCACCAATGCCCCAGGTAGTTTTAACCCCTTTACAACCTATTGTGGTCGAGTCTTATCCTCCACCCAGCCTGCAAAAACTAACCACCACACCTGAACCCACACCGCCCCACCCAAAAATGGCGAGAGGAAAAAAAGAAAAAGCTATCATTGAGCCAAGACAGATCCCGCCTTGTGCTGTCTGCGAAGAACAGGGCCATCCAACTCAAAGCTTCCCTGAGATTCCCATAATCCACATGCAGTTGGATGCCATGGATACAATGAAAAATCTCCCCATGGTTGAACTCCCAAGCGGGCCAATAGTGAGAAACAAGTCATTGAGAACAAACCATGCTTGCGCCCTCTGTGGATTGTATGGACACTATTCTCACCACTGCCAAGACTTGTCCGAGTTTCGAATGTCTCTAGCCAACCTTCGACAAAATTCCCTTGAATCTGAGATCACTCTGATCGAAGACATTCACCCCCCACCTCCCTCTTCAGACACCATGTCCATTTACATGATGTCCAGTTCTACAAACCCTCTTGTCTCCACCATCACCGACGGTCCATCAGGCATGTCCCTTTGTTGCTTCCACAACTATGAGGAGATACTTGAAGACTTAACCACTCCGGAGTACCCTTGGGATGACATGCAACAACCGTAGTCACAACTCCATCCTCATCTGCAACTCCATCTGCGACCACAGCTCCATCTGTAGCTCCAAACCCATCCACAGCTGCAACCTCAGTTACCAGGGAAACATTTGGGTTCATTCCTGATCAACATGATCCTTTTCCTTTTTCTTTTCCTACCATTCAGGATCATGAGTAACTCTGTCTTGGAAACCCACAATCTACAGGATTTCACACTGGGATTTCCTGCGTGGTACCTTGAACCACATACCCTACCTCCGAGGCCCCAAGATGTGTTGACTCATGTCCAGCCAATTGAGATGATGTTGCACCTACCTCCGAGTCCATCAAAGACTCCTCCTGTCTCCAGGCCTGCCCCTCTTCCTCCAACAGAGACTGGGGGCAAGGCCACAAAAACCACAACCAATACCATTTACATGATCGCTAACACCAGTTGTCCTTCCGTCTCATCGCTTGTGGAAGATCCACCTGATCTATCACGACACCACTTATGCGATGACGGAGAGATCTGTAAGACCGCCTCCATTTTTACTCCATTCCCTTTAAACCATAGTGTGGAATTGGTTCTTCCCATAAAATACCAGATTCTATCATCCTGCCTTGCCATTGACCTTCGTCTCAGCAAGGGGGCATACATCTTCGCTGACTCAAACGGTCGACTCTTGAAGAAGCCGCGCAATGGGCTCCACCTCAAGAGAGTCTATGCCTGATATAACCACTATGAGTCCCTTATAGCATAGTTTTTTCCCTTTTTGTTTTTCAACACTTTTTTCACCACAAGTCAGGGGTAGCACCATTAGCTTCCAGTTCAGAGTCACTCGAAGCTTGTTCGAGACACCTCTCACACCTCCGAGCTCAAATTTTTGTCCTCTATCTTTTTATGAGACCATCATCTCATGTTTAACAAGTAATTTTCAGGACCACTTCCCAGAATTTACCTCGATTTACGAGCCACATCATGGTGAGGAAAGTGTCTTCATACCTATACTTGCATCACACTTTCCTATCTCCAATCATGCGGGTTCTCGGGCCACCGCCCGTAAGGCACATCATTTTTATTTTTAGCATATAGCTGTCTAATCTGCCCATCGCACCTTATGCGGATCTCCGGACCAACGTCTGAAGGATGGATCATTTCCTTTGAATGCATGTGGCATATAAATGCCTCTGGACACACATCTCTCCTAACCTATGTCTAAGAGCCACCTCGGTCTGCATGCCTCTGCCGCATCGACCCATGTGCCTCTGCCACGATCTATCCCGTGCATGTATCAGTATGATTAAGAGCCACCTGCTCCATCCATACTACACAGATGACCTTTGGAATACTTTCCACTGTCCTGACATGGGGGCACCACCAGTGCCTTCTTGATCAGCTAACCATCCTATATTTTCTTTTAAGCTCTTTTATGACTCCTAAAAGAATGAAAATATGGTCAAGTGCAGCTACTTCCTTTCCTGCTCGTTAAAGTATAGGAAAGGGTGCCTACATCGTCTCGTTTATCTTCTTTTGAGGACCATGTAGACCATCAAATGAAAAGGACCATCTTGGCATATTCAATCCAAGACCGTTCCCCTCTGCATCCTTTTATGCTTTCTTGGGTAGAGGGGTCGAACTTTACAAAAAATCTCACCATGGGTTGTCGTTAAGCTCTTTTCCATCCTTCTCATCAAGAAAATATCGCCGAGCAAACTTGGTTTCGTTCATGCTCATAAAATTATCTGAATGACCGTCCAATCAGTATAGGTTTAACCTTTTCCGGCCTAAATGGACTACCAATGGTAAAGAAGTCTCCCATCCCCTAAAGGATGGGAGAGCTCTCCTATGTACACTTTTAACCTTTTTCGGGCACAGGAGACTATCAATGAAAAAGATCCCCCACTGGAGTCTTCTTCGTGCTTTCAGGCTCTCTAAAATTGAAAGCACCATCGAGTATTTACTTTCTCGGGATCCCCAAAAATCCACGAGATCATACCACAACGGTGTCTCTAGACACCACCCCACATATAACAGTTTGGCATCATTCCCACTTTGGGTTTCCTTTGTTCAAAGTACTCTACAATGTGTCTTCCTTGGATCCCATCAGTACCAAAAGTATCTACCTCCCCCAAGTATTTCCCATTTGCAGTGACATTCCCGGTATTATAGCTATGATACCATTCCCATGAGTCAGTTTCATTTGCTGCATGGTCCACCCTGCCATCATACTCTGAACAAAGGAAGTTTGAGTCTACTGCACTCCCTCTTCCCCTGTTCAACTCTTTCCCCCCCCCCCCCCCCTCGCACTTCTGGTCAAGGAAACACCATTGCCTTAACTTGGGGCAAGTCTCCCTATTTCGTCGACAACACACATATTCCACAGGATAGACCTAGAGATCCCTGTATCTTGGTTTCATTAACCTTATTGATGAGTTCCTTGGACCACTTGAAAGGAGTCCTTAATGCCTCTTGAGATGGTTGTTTCTCACGTGATTGACTCCAACTACATCATCGCACCGTTGAGATTTGTATAGGGTATTAGTCCATACAGTATTTGGTCGAAGACCCCGGATGTCACCTAACTCTAGCAAATTGATGAGTCTATTTGAGGGATCCTAATAGGTTCATGTCCCTTATGATTTCTGGGTTGCGTTGGAGACAGTGTTCAGAAGCCCCAGCAGTTCTTCTATATAGATTTATTATTGATGCTTCATATTTGTACCACAGAAACTCTGACTCTCCATCAATGAGTCCATACAGCTATGTACCATTCCAGATCCAGGAGGCCATCAGTCATGAAGATATAGCATTCCATGAGAATTCCATAGGTCCAATGTAGCAGTTCTTCAGATCAATATTGTATTCAGCCTCTCATCGAGGAAACCACTATGTATCATCAGTTGTACATGATCGGCTCGTGTATTATAGATCATAGATCACATTATTCTTTTGACATTGTTATGAGCATGGGGATGCCCTCCTCTTCCATATACAAATCACACATTATTTGTATCTCACCCATTGATGGGAACCATATTATTACAAAAACCAAAATCCACCATGCCCTAGCCCAGGAAGCACCACCTCTCCCCAGAAAATCCTATGATGTCCGTTGGCCATACGATGAGCTCCTTCCCTCACACATCAAGGGGAAATTTTTTAACCCAAAAAATCCCTCACTCAGCTCCACATGGCCTACACCACCCAAGGACACCCACACACGACCCTCATTTGACCCCATTTGACCCCCACACCCTCAAAAAGTCTTAAAAATATGAAAAAGGACTTAAAAACCCCTAAAAAGAGCCAAAATAGCTCTCCTAGGGGCTAAAGCCTCCAAAAAGGGGCTAAAACCCCTCAAAGGAGCTTAAAACCCCCAAAAGAGCTAAAGATTGAGCGAAAGGGGATAAAAGCCCAAAAAAGGGGCTAAAGCCCTAAAAATCTTATGAATAGAGGGGTCGGGGTCACTCTCAAGACATTCCTTATTTCCATATTGTTATGTTGCCCATGTGAGTGCCTTGAGACCATTTGCCTCTCAAGCCATTCACCCTCCCTCTCATCCATCTTTCATTGAGCCATAGCTCTCCATTCCTAAGAGAGGTGCTCCTCAAGCTAGGGCATGGTGGCCCATTTCCACGCATAGAAGGTATAATTTTTGTTTTTTGTCATGTTTATCTTCTTGTTTTTTCTAACATATTTTGTTTGCATGTTTATGTTCTAATAGTTTGATGCAGGTTCCCATTGATGCCTTGCAGCTCATCTTTCATTTTTCTAACAAGTTTCATGCATGGTTCTGGAGCCTAACCTTGTCTGCAGGGTTCTATTTCATTTCCTTTCTATTTTTATTTACATTCTCACAAGAACCCTACCCTTCTGTCCTATAAACGAAAGATATTCGTTCTTTCCTGTAGCAAGGGTGAAAGCCCTACTACAGTCCTTATACAAGACAACCACGTGATATGTTACGAGTCAAGAAATCTGAAGGAGCATGAGAATAACTATGCTACTCATGATCTAGAACTTGCAGCCATAGTGCATGCTCTCAATATGTGGAAGCCTTACTTGATGGGAAGAAGGTTTGAGCTAAGGACAGACCATTGCGGTCTGAAGTGTTTGTTTGATCATCCTGCTCTGAATGCTAGGCAAGCGAGATGGTTGGAG
Source organism: Pseudotsuga menziesii (assembly GCA_001517045.1). Lineage (NCBI taxonomy): Eukaryota > Viridiplantae > Streptophyta > Pinopsida > Pinales > Pinaceae > Pseudotsuga > Pseudotsuga menziesii. The sequence continues at coordinate 613,839 of LPNX010077235.1, forward strand.
CTTTTATGTGAGTTTGATTTTGAAATCAAGCACATAAAGGGAAAAGAGAATAAAGTAGCTGATGCACTCAGCAGGAAGGTGCAGGAAATGCATGTGGCATCTCTTAGTATTTTCCAATCATATTTGAGACAGCAGATTGTTAATTGTATTGTTGAAGATGAAATGTATGTGCAAGTAAAAGACAGATTGCAGCAGCAAAGTCTTGAGAAGAGGTATGAGGGATATAAATTGGAAGAAGATGGAATTATTATTTATAAAGGTAGAATTTATATTCCAAATGTAGCAGAGTTAAGGAGAGTTGTTATGGATGAGATCCATCAAGCTCCATATTTTGGTCACCCAGGATATCAAAAGACAATTGCTATAGCTAGAAAGCAGTACTTTTGGCCAGGAATGAAAAAGGACATGGCTGAATATATTTCAAGGTCCATGAAATGTTAGCAGGTCAAGGTTGAGCATCAACACCCAGCAGGTTTGTTGCAGCCTTTGCCAATTCCAAAATGGAAATGGGAAATTATTTCCATGGATTTTATTACAAGATTACCAATGACTTGGAGACAACATGATTCCATCATGGTTGTGGTGGAAAAGTTGACAAAGGAAACACATTTTATACCAGTTAAGTCTACGCATAAGACTGATGATATTGAAAATATCTTCATGAAGGAGATTTTCAAATTGCATGGATTGCCTAAGGCAATAGTCTCTGCAAGAGATGTCAAGTTCACTTCCAATTTTTGGAAGGGGTTGTTTGCAGAGTTGGGTACAAAGTTGAATTTCAACACTTCCTACCATCCTCAGACTGACGGGAAGACAAAAAGAGTGAATCAAGTACTTGAAGACATGCTTCACATGTATGTAATGGATAAACCAACCAAGTGGGAGGATTACTTTCAGTTGGTAGAGTTTGCTTATAACAATGGACAACAAGCATCATTTGGTAGAGTTTGCTTATAACAATGGACAACAAGCATCCTTGGGGATGATCCCATATGAAGCTTTGTATCGCAAGAGGTGTAAGACAACAGTGACTTGGGATAATCCAATGAACAGGGTTGTGCTTGGTCCAGAATTGCTCAAGGAGATGGAGCAAGAGGTTGTAAAGATCAGGCAGAATCTGAAAGTAGCCCAGGATAGATAGAAAAGATATGCAGATAAGCATAGGGTGAAAATGGATTTTAGTGTTGGGGATCATGTTTACCTCAGAGTGAGGGAAAAGAAGAGTTCCTTGAAGCTTGGAAGTTGTGCCAAGATGTCACCTAGATATTGTGGGTCGTTTGAAGTGCTTGAAAGAATAGGGCCAGTTGCATATAGAATTGCATTTCTTGCTAGCACTAGAGTTCATAATTTTTTTCATGTTTCTTTGCTTAAGAAATATGTACATGATCCTAACTATGTGATAAATTGGGATGTGATTCATGTGGAACCCGATGGAGAGTTCCAAATCAAGCCAATGTGCATCCTCGACAGGAAGGTCACAATGCTTTAGAACTAAACCATAGGGAAGGTAAAGGTGCAATGGGAGCACTACGGTCCTAAAGAGGCTACATGGGAGCTGGAGGATTCCATGCAGTTGGCACATCCATTTTTGTTCAATTATGTGGAACACTGAGGCGGTACCAGTGTAGTATTTTGTCAATTTTGTAAAGCACTGAGGACAGTGCTATTAAAGGGGGAGGGGAATGTAAAACCCCAACTGTGACCCTGTTTGCATTAAAATGTATATTATGTATATATGGTAATTAATCATAGTGTGGAGCTAAAGGCAAAAGCCCCACCATTTATTTAATGTTTTATGTTTCAATGATTAAAAATCGTTGTCGATGGTGTATCATGCTATCCAGCACATTATAATTTTTGCATCATGTAAATATGCATTTTAATTAAAAACCCACAACTAGCTATGTCTATGCAACAAATAATGAGATGGGGGCATGATTTTCCTAAGGATAAGGGGGGGGATATTTAACCTTTGGGGCCAATGGGGAAAATCCAAATGTCAAAGGGAGAACCCATGGAACAGTCAACTACCTTTCTTATCTCATTCACCCAATCAATATTCTCCCATAATGTGGTTGAGTTAGTTACTACATGGAGTGGGAAGAGTATGGGCAGAAATTCTAATTGGGTAGAGGACCCATTTGTTATCTCCCAAAATAAATTTATTTTGAAAGTAGGAAGAATGTTCTTGTGTAATGAAAGATATGAGTATCATTGACAATTTGAAAGCCTCTGTTTTTTATTTGGATGAAAATTTTACAAGTTATAGCTTTCGGTGGCTTAGGAAAGGACTATTATAGCTCATTAGCCAACAAAAAGCTATGTTTTAGCAGCTAAACAATTGAACGCGGGCCAAAGGCGAACCACCAAAAGCAGTCTAAGCAAGCAGAGTCAAAGTAACACTTTCGGTGGCTTAGGCGAGACTACAGAAAACTCATTAGCCACCGAAAATGGGCACTTTCGACAGATAAGAGAGGGAAACAAGAAAGGTTTTAACCATCGAAAGCGAGTGGCGAGCAGCATTGGGAAAAGTACATTCAGTGGCTTAGGCGAGGCTCGAAACATCTCATTAGCCACCAAAAATGGTCTCTTTTGGCATATTAGAGAAAGGTGCAACACATATGCTAACCACTGAAAGCAGGAAGATAAGTATTGGGGGAAAAACCATTTTGGCGGTTTAGACAAAAGCTAGGGCATTTTATTAACCACCGAAAGAACAGGTTTTCGGTAGTTAAAAAAGTTTTCCGACGAGGTCGTTATCTGCCAAAAGTAGAAATTCAACACGACGATGGGGCAAAGGGTTCGGTAGCTTAAGCAAGAAATACAACACTCCATTAGCCACCAAAAGTCATCTTTTCAATGGCTAGCTGAAAAAATCCTGGAGGATCTTAACCACCAAAAGGGAAAAATAAGGAAACGGTTAGGAACTGTCACATCTGACCCCATCAGCAGGATAAATGATCATGTGAGAGCATTATTACCCACCAAAAATACCTGGAGATGCATGAATGCATGGGGAAATGAGTGAAAAGGGTCGTTATGAGATTTACAGAAGACTGATCTGATAGCAAACCCTCATTCTCCCTCCACCTATACAAAAGATCATCAAATAGCCACTGAATGCTCTGGCTGAAGTAGGTTATGATTATATGGGAAAAGAGATCTAGAGGATCGAGCTGCTATCATCATTTTTGTAACCTCGGCCTCCATAATGACAGAAAACCCTCAGAATCAGTGCCAAGAGACCCCATCGTATTTCATTTTAAAAATTGGCATTTTCTCCACCAGAAAACTAGATCTGAAAGAGCAGCCTGCTAAAACACACTGTATACAAGTCTGAAAACTATTTTGCAGGTACCCTGTAGATACACCCATCAAGATGAAGAAGAATGGACTAGCTCTCAGGCAGGAGCTAGGTGATATCAGTTATTTAGAGGCACATCCAAAGGTCTGCATACTTTTCCAAGAGGTGGGTTGCTACAAGTTCTGTGAAAAAATACAAGGCTTCCATCAACAGGTGGTTGAAGCTTTTGCCCTCTCCTTTGATGGTTCAAAAGTAGTCATAGGAAAAGAGGAGTTTCTCATAGATGAAGCACTAATTTATGAGGTGATAGAACTCCCTTCCACGGGAGAGAAATGGTTCAAGACCACTATACCAAAAGAGGTGGAATTCAGGTCTTACCTTAAGCCTGGACATAAAGGAATAATATGGAAGAAGAGTGTGCCATCATCATGGCTGGAAGAGAATTGGAAACAGTTGTTGAAGGCCATTGTGTTCTACTTAACCTGTGAAGGGAGATATAATAGAGCAATGATCTACCATTTCAAAATCATGAATCATTTCACGGGTAAAATCCATCTCAATCTGGCCTTTTATTTACACAGGAGTCTAGCGAAGATGGCACATCAAGTAAAATCCCAGCCATCCAAGATTGCTGGTAGGTTGTCCCACCATGTTCTTATCCAGCTATTGGTCCAGGAGTTGTTGAAGAGAAGAAATATGGCTTGGCCTTATTTTCTATTCTGGAATGGATTTGAGATAGGCCTTCAGCCAGAGGAGAAAGGGAAGTCTCTTGCCAAAAAATCCAGTACCCCAAGGAGTGGGAGAAGAAGGAGGAGGGCCATTTCCCTAGCAGCAGCAATAGAACAACCTCCCTCCTCTTCCAAGACCAAGAAGGAAAAAAGGAATTTGTACTTTAGTGAGAATGGTCAAGAGACAGAAGCACACCAGGAAAATGTCTTAAATCTACCCTATTCAGATTATGAGGAAGAACAAGAAGAGGATGCATCCCTAGCTCTGCAAATTGTACCAGTGTCTGAAGCATTTCCATTCCCCACACCAGAGGAGCAGGAGGAACCAGTAGAAAGGGCTTCCTCCAACAGGCCTAGAAGTCAAAAGATCAATTTGCTACTGAGGCAGGTTTATGAAATGGAGGTCTTGGAAAGAGAACTAAAGAGAAATAATGAGACCATTGACTAGGAGAAACAAGTTATTGCACAAGTCCTACCTAGAGCAAAGAGAAATATACATATCCTTGAAAAGGCTGAACAAGAGATACCTAAGGGACAATACCAAGTTATACAGGATAGTGAGACTCCAAAGGTTGTAGCTGAAGGAAGCCAAAGCAAACCTTAGCAGCCACCTCGCCTTATCAACCCTAGCTGAAGCAACCATCAGTCTCCAGCCTCCTGAAGCCAGTCAAGGCCCTGTTAACACCCCTAGCATGAAGCATACAGAAGAGAAAAGCTGAGCCAACATGCCTGAAAAGACATTTTTGATGAAAAACTAATAATTTTGGTAAAACAGGGCTTTCGGTGGTTTAGGTGGATGATGGAATAGTCCGCTAGCCACCGAAAGCACCACTTTCGGCAGCTAACAAGTTTGATAGATTGGCCGCTTAACCGCGAAAGCGGATAGAGGATTAAAAGCAAGTTTTGGTAGACATAACTAATTTTGGGCAAGTACAAATAGTTCATGGATGTGGTGTGAAGATAGAAGGCGCTGCGGGATGCATCAGAAAAGGTCTGTGTGAGATCCACTATGACATAACCATGCCAAAGGACCAACCCTAGCTGTCAAAGAGAAATCAGTGGTCTAACTGGCAGAGGACCAGTAGTAGTGATCACCAACATTGCTTCAGTTATTTAATATTTAGTCACTAAAATAAATATTCATTGTAGTTAGACAAGTAGTTAGGTAGGGTTTCAAATCCTAATTTGCAAAAACTGTTACTTTGTTTAATTTTGTAAAAAACAGATTCAGGTTTTAGGATATGTATATTTTGTAAAAGGCTATAAAGCCTAAGACTATTTTTATAAGAAAGTTTCAACTTCGAGGATTTATAAGCCTATACTATTGTCAGCTTCTCATCTTGTTCATTCTAGAATATAACCTCTTTTGTTATGATTTGTTCAGCCATAATCTCTGTCTTTACTGTGCTTATGCCTGAATGTGTATTTAGGTTATTTTCAAGTTGATTGATAACTAATAGCTGTCATCCTATTGGTGTGTTAATGTGATTTGATTTATAAGTACCATCCTTATCAATATTTCACCATTTGTATGCATCTATTTTGTATGTAAGTCTGCCAGCTTGATGAGTTCTCCATCTCTGCACCTTATTGTCAAACTACTGAACAAGTTGTAACTAAAAGCCTTGTAATTGAGTGAGCTTCATGCATGTCTTGAGAGTGGAAGGTTATATAGGTCACCTGAATTGATCCATATCAAAAAACCCTAAATTTTTTTTAAGTTACCAGGAATCCTCGAGCTACAACCTAGAGGAGTTTCCTGGAGTGTTAACAAATTGGCGCCATTGTTGGGGAGAGGAGACTGAAGCTCAGCTTCCCTGGGAGACAATATAGATACTTGCTTTGATGATAGAAAAATCTTGGACACTATTCTGGTTGTAATCATCTATCTGGAGACTCCATTGAAATAAGGTGGCTTCAAGAAGACCAAGTACGAGAGCAAACCCTAAGGGGCCACCAGCAACACCTGTTTCGGATCCAGAAGAAATTTTGAGAAGAGTTGCGACTTTACTAAGACAGACTAGCAGTGCTACACAAGAAGCCACATCAGGTATTTCAAGAAATTTTTCTGCTATTATTTATTTTGCTGAAGCACTTAATTCTCAGGAATTTATAAATACATCAGAAAATCCTAGGGTTTGGGCATATTCAAGCACTGTTTCTTGTGAAGATCCAATCCCAAGTGACTCCACTGGGATAAGTATACCACCACCACCTTCTCAGCAAGTACCTTCATCATTGTTTCCTTCCTCAACCCTATCCATACCCATTTTCAAAATGGCTGCCCCTCAATTGACCAAAATGGAAAGGATCCTATTAGCTAGGTATGCCCCCCTAAATTTGCCAAATTCCCTCTCTGCCATGCCTACTGGAGATTACCTCAAGTATATTCCTAAGCTCATAGGAGAAGGGGATTTCACAACTGAAGAAAATCTAGAGGCATTTTACAGCTATGCTGAGAATATTAACATAGAGTAAGAAGATGTATGGACTAGGGTTTTTGTGCAAATCCTAGATGGTCAGTCTAGGAAATTGTTTAAGGAACTACTTGCTGGATTAGTGGCAGGAATTGAGGCCCTAGATGACATCTTCCTGAAGCATTGGGGAGAGAGAGACCACCTCTACTATATCACAGAGTTCAGCAAATTGAAAAGAGAAAATGGGGAGTCTATCTCCAACTTCACGAAGAGGTTCAACAATATATACAGCAAGATCCCCACTGAAATGAAACCCACTGATACCTCAACTAGGATAACTTATGCAAATTCCTTTGACTCTGATTTCTACTTACTTCTCAAAGAAAGGAGGTCTACCTCCTTATCACTCATGCAAGATGCTGCCCTAGAGGTAGAATCAAACATTTTGGCATCTCAGAAGGTCAAAGGAAAGATAGACAAGAAGAAGCAGCCAGCAGACCCTATTGGGTCTTCTTCATCAGAAAACAAGATCGACAAAATGACCAAACTATTAGATAACCTGACTGCTGGAATGTCTAAACTGAAGGGCCAAGGACAGCCACCTCTGAGGGGTAAAGGGACAAGTGACTTTGCTCCTCGAAACCCTAATTTTGTCCCTTATAAAAGAGGAAACGCTCCAGTGCAGATTCTCATAAGGGAGAGGAATCAAGGGGAATATCAGAGAATAAGAGCTCCATTTCAAAATGTTGTCCTAGAAGAAGACCCAGAATTCATTGAAGAAGAAGGAGAGGCTGAAGAAAACATCCACTGCATGGAGGATGAGGTGGACTATTCTTTTCTAACATAGGTAGAATATGAGGAAGCCCTAATTGATGAGCAGATCACTAAAGAGATTGTATATCAGGATGATGGTCAGGAAGGGTACAATCTAAGGTCCAAGTTGGTTGCTCCTCTCAAGAAGAATTATGTCCCTGTCAAATAGCCTGCTGCACCAGCTAAAAAGGTTGTTGTTTTATCAAAGAAGGTGGCTGTCACATCCAAAGCATTACAGAAACCAACACCTTTAGCCATTCCTAATCAGATCCGAATCAAATTTCCAGAGCATGAGGTAAGCTTTCCATATAGGCTGCATTATTCTTTCAACTTAGAGTCAAAAATTCAAAAATTGAATATCCCTTTCCCATTAATTGAGCTAATGAAAAATGATGCATTCAACTCTTCCATTCTGAATTCCCTTCAGCCAAATATGCATATTGACACTGACTTTTTTAACCTGCAATATGACAATCCTGTTGTGAACCTGGGCCCCATGATCAAAGACCTAAAGGACTCATGCCCTCCTTTCTACATATCCCTGAATATCCATGATAAAACCCTCCATAACTGTCTGTTGGATTCAGGAGCCTCTCATAACCTAATTCCAAAGGCTGTCATGGATGAGCTTGGTCTTAGCATCACCAAGCCTTACCATGATTTATTCTCCTTTGATTCCAGAAAAGTCAAGTGCTTGGGCCTCATCAAAGACCTAGTTGTCAACCTAACCCAACTACCTTTGAAAAGAATCATGATGGACATTGTGGTGGCTGATATCCCTCCAAAATTTGGTCTCTTGTTGTCTCGATCATGGAGCAAAAGGATAGGTGGCACCCTTTAGATGGATATTACATATGCCACTATCCCCATGTTTCGAGGAGAGACTAAGAGGTTGTACTGGGAAAATCAGTTGGCCTACATCATAAGCAAGGAGAGCAATTTAGTAAATCACCCCATCTATGCAGTGGACATTGATTTTGGGTCATGCATTCTGCATATAGATGATTCTTAGCAAACATCAATCCAGCTCACTTAACCCACCTGTCAGCAGCCTGAAGAAGTGACCACAGCAGTCTGGAACATGTATTTTGATGGAGCTAGTGCTCAAAGCTCTGTAGGTGCAAGTGTAGTATTGATCTCCCCATCCAAGGAAAACATTCATCTGTCTTACAAGCTTGATTTCAAAACCACTAACAATATAGCAGAATATGAAGCCTTGCTGCTAGGAGTTAAAGCTGCCAAGGAGATCGGGATCATGTGCATGAGGATTTTTGGATATGCAGACCTCATTTTACAGTAGGTCAATAACACTTTTCAAACAAAAAACATCAAACTAAAGTCCCATAGGGATGAGGTATGGAAACTAAAAGACTCCTTTATGCTTTTTGAACTGTCATATATACCTAGGGCTTTGAATCATCTAGCTGATTCCCTAGCTGTCTCTGTAAGTCTGTTCATTCCTCCTTTACCTCCTAAGCTCAGCTATGATGTTCAAGTTAAATAGAGACCTTCCCTACCAAACAATGTCAAATTCTGGAAGGTGTTTGAAAATGATGACGAGCTTGGTAAGTTCCTTCAACTAGTAGATGAATTATCTGATATGCACATAGACCAAGAAAACCTAAACATGGAGGAAGCCAAGCAGCTCAAGTTGAAAGATAAAGTGGCTGATTAGAACATTGTCCAATTACCCAGTTACTACATACCTCGAGGCCTAGTACCGCTGGAAGAGTTGTTTGACCACAATGACATCCCTTTTAAGCCTGCCAAAAAGGAGCTAGATCCTGCTGTCCAAGAGCAAAACATAGGTAGCCAAAGCCATCCAAAACTGATAATTCTGTCTACTAAATTGACTGCTGATCAGAGGTCAAAGTTTTGCATCCTGATAAAGGATTTTGCTGATGTCTTTGCCTTGGAGTACAGTGACCTGAAAACCTATGACACCAATATCATCCAACACAAGATCCCTTTGGAGAAGGACAACATCCCTTTTAAGCAGAAGCTGAGATCCATCAGTCCTCTCCTATTAATAGTAATTGAAAAATAAATCCATAAGCTCCTCAAATCCAATATCATAATCCCCCTTAGGTATTCCAAGTGGATTGCAAACCTAGTGGTGGTAAGAAAGAAAAATGGAGAAATCAGGTTGTGTGTGGATTTTAGAAACCTGAACAAGTGTTCCAAGAAAGATAGCTATCCACTGCCCAAGATGGAACACCTGCTGCTGAAAGTCTCAGGGGATAGGGTTATGTCCTTCCTAGATGGATTCTCTAGATACAACCAAGTTGCTATGCACCCTGATGACCAAGAGAAGACTTCCTTTACCACCCCCTGGGGAACCTTCATGTATGCTAAAATTCCATTTGGACTAATGAATGCTGGGGCTAATTTTCAGAGAGCCATAGACCTAGCTTTTGTAGGGTTGAAAGATAAATTTGTGTTGATATATTTGGATGACCTAATAGTTTACTCTCACAGCCATCATGATCACTTGCAGCATTTAAGGAAGGTATTTATGAAGTGCAGAAGGTATTGAATATCACTGAACCCTAAGAAGTCCCAGTTTGCACTCACTGAAGGAAAACTCCTAGGCCATATAGTATCAACTGAAGGTGTATACATCGATCCTGTAAGGGTGGAAACAATTCAGAAGCTATCAATACCGAGGTCAAAAAGAGACATTCAGTCCTTTTTAGGAAAGATAAACTTTGTCAAGAGGTTCATCCCTAATTTCTCCGAGCTGGTAAAGCATATAACAATCATGCTGAAAAAAGAGGCAAAAATAAAATGGACTGACCAGGCAAGAAACTATTTTGAAGACATTAAGAAGGCTATCATGGAGGCCCCAACCTTGATTAGTCCTGATTACACCAAGATTTTTTTATATCTTCTCTTTTGCATCCTATGACATAGTGGCAGCTGTACTATTACAAAATAATGATGAGGGTCTTGATCATCCAATTGCATTCTTCAGCAAAACCCTGAGAGATGCTGAGCTGAAGTATGACCCAATTGAGAAGCAGGATTATGCTCTCATAAAATCTTTGAAGACTTTCAAAATTTATATTCTCCATGCCAAGGTCCTTGCATATGTCCCTTCAGCTATTGTGAAGGATGTTTTGACTCAGCCTGACATTGATGGGAAGAGAGCTAAGTGGATTTCCAAGCTCATTGAGTTTGATATAGAGGTGAAACCCACTAATCTGGTGAAGGGACTAGGTCTGGCCAAACTCATGGCCAAAGAAAACTGTGAACTTATGGGAATAAACTTCACATGTGTCAAATCAACAAAGGTGCAGACTATGGTGGAAGCAAAAGTAGATCAAGATCAGAAGGACATTCCATCAGTAGCTGAAAACATATCTGTATGTGAGTGGTACTCAGGAATTATTAATTTTTTGCAAAAATTAGAAGTTTCTCCTAATCTCACTCCTAACCAAGCATGAGCTCTTAAGTTAAAATATGTTAAATTTTGCATAATTAACAAAGTGTTGTACTGGAAATATTAGTCTAGAATTTTTCTAAGGTGTCTAGATAAAGAGGAAGCAGAGCAGGTCATGCATCACTTTCATTCCAACACATGTGGAGGCCACCACTATTGGAAAACCACAACCCACAAGATCTTAAGAGCGGGATACTATTGGCCAGTCCTCTTTGCTGATGTATGCACTTTTGTAAGGGCCTATGACTAATGCCAAAGATTTATAGGGAAGCAGCAACTCAAATCCTTAACCCTTAGGTCTATTGTGGTGAATGGGCCTTTCCAGCAATGGGGTCTGGATTTCATAGGTGAAATGAATCCATCTTCCAATGGACAGCATAAATGGATCTTAGTAGCCACTGACTACTTTACCAAATGGATAGAAGCAGTACCCACCAGGAATGCCACTCATCAGGTCATCATGAGATTTTTATATGAGAATATCTTCAGCAATTTTGGCTGCCCAGTAAGGTTGATAAATAATAATGCACCAGATTTTAAAGCTGGGGCCTTAGTTAACATGTGTGAGTCCATGGGCATTCAACTGGTGCATTCCACCTCCTATTATCCACAAGGCAATGGCCTGCCTGATTCATCCAACAAAATTTTAGTCAGGATCATCAGGAAACTGCTGGAGACAAATCAGAAAAGTTGGGATTCAAATTTTAATTTTTCTTTATGGGCTGATAGGGTAACAGACAAAAGATCCATAGGGACTTCTCCATTCAAGCTAGTTTATGGTATTGAGGCCATTTTTCCTATCTAGCTCATTCTTCCAGTGGCAAATTTCTTTCAGGAAGAGGAAGATGAACCAAATGATATGGTGAGAAGGATGATGGACTTGGTGGAGTTACAGCAAATTAGGGAGAAATTTATAGGAAAATCAGAAGCCCATCAACAGAGGATAAAGGGACGCTTCTAGGTTGGAGATTGGGTCCTCAAGTGGGACGCTATCAGACAGGACAAGGGAAAACATGGAAAATTGGACTCTTTATGGATTGGCTCTTTTGTGATAGCCCAGGTACATAAGAATAACACCTTCAAATTGTAGAATCTGGAAGGGGAAGAGGTATTTGATGGCCCAATGAATGGGAGGTTTTTGAAACTCTAATTTATTTGAGGCTTTGAGGCCTTATTATTGTAAATTAGTAGATAGTAGGTTGTTTTTGCTTACAAAATCAACTCCATGACCAATGGAACAGTAAATGATAGTGTTAAGTTATTTAGTTTCTTGCAGGGAAAGGAATTTTGGTCTGGGATTCTTGGGACCTTGCTGGGAGGGTCCCATCCCTAAGTAGGAGCCAGATGTTATCTCTCAAAATAAATTTATTTTGAAAGTAGGAAGAATCTTCTTGTGTAATGAAAGATATGAGTATCACTGGCAATTTGAAAGCCTCTGTTTTTTATTTGGATGAAAATTTTACAAGTTATAACTTTTGGTGGCTTAGGAGATGACTATTATAGCTCATTAGCCACCGAAAAGCTATGTTTCGGCGGCTAAATAGTTGAACGCGGGCCAAAGGAAAACCACCGAAAGCGGTCTGAGCAAGCAGAGTTAAAGTAACACTTTCGGTGGCTTAGGAGAGACTACAGAAAACTCATTAGCCACCAAAAAGGGGTTCCTTTGGCAGATAAGAGAGATAAACAAGAAAGGTTTTAATCGTCGAAAGCGAGTGGCGAGCAGCATTGGGAAAAGTACATTTGATGGTGTAGGCAAGGCTTGGAACATCTCATTAGCCACCGAAAAAGGTCACTTTCGCTATATTAGAGGAAGGTGCAATGCATATGCTAACCACCAAAAGCAGGAAGATAAGTATCGGGGGAAAAACCCTTTCAGCGGTTTAAGCGAAAGCTAGGGCATTTTATTAACCATCGAAAGAACAGGTTTTCAGTACTTAAAAAAAAATTTCCGACGAGTTCGTTATCTGTTGAAAGTAGAAATTAAACACAACGATGGGGCAAAGGGTTCGATGGCTTAAGCAAGAAAGAAAACACTCCATTATCCATGATCATGTGAGAGCATGATTACTGACCAAAAAGACCTGGAGCTACATGACTACGTGGGTAAATGAGTGAAAAGGGTCATTATGAAATTTGTAGAAGACTGATCTGACAGCAAACCCTCAGTCTCCCTCCACCTATACAAAATATCACCAAATAGCCACCGAATGCTTTGGCTGAAGTAGGTTACAATTATATGGGAAAAGAGATCTAGAGGATCGAGCTGCTGTCATCATTTCCATGACCTCAGCCTCCATAATGATAGAAAACCCTCAAAATCAGTGCCAGGAGACCCCATCGTGTTTCATTTTCAAAATTGGAATTTTCTCCACCAAAAAACTAGCTATAAAAGAGAAACCTGCTAAAGCACACTGTATACAAGTCTGAAAACTATTTTGCAAGTACCCTGCAGATACACCCATCAAGATGAAGAAGAGTGGACCAGCTCTCAGGCAGGAGCTAGGTGATATCAGTTATTTAGAGGCACACCCAAAGGTCTACAGACTTTTCCAGGAGGTGGGCTGCTCCAAATTCTGTGAAAAAATATAAGGCTTCCTTCCATCAGCAGGTGGCTGAAGCTTTCATAGAAAAAGAGGATTTTCTCATGGATGAAGCACTAATCGCTGAGGTGATAGAACTCCCTTCCACATGAGAGAAATGGTTCAAAACCACTATACCAAAAGAGGTCAAATTCAGGTCTTACCTTAAGCCTGAACATAGAGGAATAATATGGAAGAAGAGTGTGCCATCATCATGGGTGGAAGAGAAATGGAGATAGCTGTTGAAGGCCATTCTGGTCTACTTAACCTGTGAATGGAGATATAATAGAGCAATGATCTACCATTTCAAAATCATGAATCATTTCACAGGTAAAATCCCTCTCAATCTGCCCTTTTATTTACACAGGAGTCTAGGGAAGATGGCACATCAAGTAAAATCCCAGCCATCCAAGATTACTCGTAGGCTATTCCACCATGGTCTTATCCAACTATTGGTCTAGGAGCTGTTGAAGAGAAGAAATATGGCTTGGCCTTATTTTTTGTTCTGGAATGGATTTGAGACAGGCCTTCATCCAGAGGAGAAAGGGAAGTCTCCTGTCAAAAAATCCATCACCTTAAGGAGTGGGAGAAGAAGGAGGAGTGCCATTTCCCCAGCAGTAGCAACAGAATAGCCTCCCTCCTCTTCCAAGACCAAGAAGGAAAAAAAGAATTTGGACTTCAGTGAGAAAGGTTAGGAGGTAGAAGCACACCAGGAAAATGTCTTAAATATACCTTATACAGATTTCGAGGAAGAACAAGAAGAGGATGCAACCCTAACTCTGCAAATTGTACCAGTGTCTAAAGAATTTCCATCCCCCACACCATAGAAGTAGGAGGAACCAGTAGAAATAGCTTCCTCCAGCAAGCCTAGAAGTCAAAAGATCAATCTACTACTGAGGCAGGTTTATGAAATGGAGGTCTTGGAAAGAGAACTAAATAGAAATGATGAGACATTGACTAGGAGAAACAAGTTATTGCACAAGTCCTACCTGGAGCAAAGAGAAAGATACATCTTCTTGAAAAGGATGAACAAGACATACCTAAGGGACAATACCAAGTTATACATGATGGTGAGGCTCCAAAGGCTACAACTGAAGGAATCCAAAGCAAACCCTAGCAGCCACCTCACCTTTTCAGCCCTAGTTGAAGCAGCCATCAGTCTCAAGCCTCCTGAATCTAGTCAAAGCATTGTTAACACCCCTAACATGAAGCCTACAGAAGAGGAAAGCTGAGACAACAGGCCTAAAAAGACATTTTTGATGAAAACCTAATAATTTTGGTAAAACAGGGCTTTCGGTGGTTTAGGCAGACGATGGAACAATCCATTAGCCATCGAAAGTGCTACTTTCGATAGCTAATGGCTCTCATAGACTGGTCGCTTAACCACTGAAAGTGGATAGAGTCTTAAAAGCAAGTTTTAGCAGATAGAACTAGTTTTGGGCAAGTACAGATGGTTCATGGACGTGATCTGAAGATAGAAGGCGCTGAAGGATGCATCAGAAAAGGTCTATGTGAGATCCACTATGACATAACCACATCAAAAGACCAACCCTAGTTGTCAAAGAGAAATCAGTGGTCTAACTGGCAGAGGACCAGCAACAGTGATCACCAGCATTGCTTTAGTTATTTAATATTCATTTAGTGAACTAAATCTTCATTGTAGTTAGACAAGTAGTTAGGTAGGGTTTCAAATCCTAATTTGCAAAAACTGTTACTTTGTTTAATTTTGTAAAAAACAGATCCAGGTTTTAGGATCTATATATTTTGTAAAAGGCTATAAAGCTTAAGACTATTTTTATAAAAAAGGTTCGACTTCGGGGATTTATAAGCCTATACTATTTTCAGCTTCTCATCTTGTTCATTCTGGAATATAACCTCTTTTGTTATGATTTGTTTAGCCATCATCTATGTCTGTACTATGCTTATGCTTGAATGTGTATTTAGGTTATTTTCAAGTTGATTGATAACTAATAGTTGTCATCCTATTGGTGTGTTAATGTGATTTGATTTATAAGTACCATCCTTATCAGGATTTAGCCATTTATATGCATCTGTTTTGTATGTAAGTCTGCCAACTTGATGAGTTCTCCATCCCTGCACCTTATTGTCAAACTACTAAACAAGTAGTAACTAAAAGCCTTGTAATTGAGTGAGCTTCATGCATGTCTTGAGAGTGGAAGGTTATATAGGTCACCTGACTTGATCCATATCAAAAAACCCTAAAAACATTTTAAGTTACCAGGCATCCTCGAGCTACAACCTAGAGGAGTTTCCTGGAGTGTTAACACCATTTTTTTAAAACGTTTCTCTGACTTGTGGGGCAAGTAAATTTCAAGGAATGCATGCCCAACCCATTACTCACCCATTACGTCCATTTTACGCACCCATTCTCTTTCACGTGGGCTTCCTTCATGCAAGTGAAGCTTCCTGTGTGTTCATCCTTCATGTTTGGAGTCATTTTCCTCATTTTTGCATGCTCAGAAATTTGTTTTGGTATTGTTCAGTAAGTGGGCAAGGAAGATTTATGTTTTCCCTGCATTTTCATGGATTCTTCAATGGCTGGGAACCATGTTTACCTTGCTGAGTGGCCAATAAGCTAGATTCACATTTTTTAGGTTTATGGCAGTCATTTTGGCTCTTGTATTGCCATAGTCACCTTCAGAAATCAAAAACCTGATTTGGGTTTTTGCAGAGGTTGATTTTTTCCCTAGGAAGTCATTAAACGATTGTTCAAATCGTATTTCTCTCTTTGGTGTTCTTTCTCCATCTATAAATCCATTTTTGGTTTCCCCAACGTTTTCTATTGTTTTTCCCCACCGTTTTCCAAGCTGAAAAATCGTTTGGTGTTTCCCAATGATTTAGAGGAGAGATCACGTTCTCTTGGGTGTTGTTGATGAATTCATTTTTGGCCACGTTAGGGCCAAAATGTCCCTAGGATACAAATTGCTATTAGGGAGTTTTTTTCACCCACCTTAGCAATTCCTTTCATTGCCAAATTTTTTTCCTCAACCAAGGAATTGTGTACATTGTATGTATGCAATTGTTCTTTGGTCTATGTTTAATTGGGAGTGGAAGAGGTAAGTTGCTTGACAAATCTAGTGCATGAGGAACCTCACTGAGAGATATTAAGGGTCAATTATTCCTTACTGGACATCCTGAATAGCGCTGCAAGGGAATGCATAGCCTGAGGGACTGTACAGCAGAGAAAGGGATGATTCCTTGTATTGGTTGTGTATGTGTTGGGAAATCCAAGTCAGATCTTTTGTAGGTGTCCATAGCTCTATGTTTGAGCTCACTAGCTTAGAAAACAATCCTTTTCATCCCCTTGGCAGTATGATAAACCCAAACATAGCTTTGGCTTGACTGATTTTTGACATATATTTGGCTATGTGTGAGTCTGCTTAGTTTCCTTTTCCTTGGGGAATCATGCCCAACTTGGGGGTGGCAGTGATGCTAAGAGATCGATGAGAACACTGGCGTATGGTTGGGTGAAACGTTGCAGTGGCATAGCTGGTTGCGGGAAGCTTCATTCGAAGATAAGTATTCTTGTGAATTTACCCATGCAACTATATTGTTTATGTGAATTATGATGAAAATGTTAAAATGTGTTGAATGCTTGAATTAGATGTAATTTGTTTCCGCTAAATGTTAATTCTTTATGCATATGTGTATATTGAGTTCAATGTATTTTATTTTACGTTTATGGGGCTAGTTACCGGATTGATATCAACAATAACGGTAGCGTCCTCTCTCCAGTAGAGGGGCGGGGACGTTACATCCAAATTCTCACTCTTTTGGCTAATCCTGCAATGAGTTAACATAGATTTCGTCATCAATTCCCAGGTCTTCCCTACTACATAACTAGCCGAACAATTTTGGTTTTTGAAGATGAGGCCATTTCGAGCTATCCAAGTTTTCCAAATAAAAAAGTATGGCAAAGCTTTCCCAAACTATTTTAGAAACGGTTTATTAAAAAAAAAAATTGGCAATGTTGATGCCAAGTAAAAAAAGATTCTCTTCAGTTGTTGGGTGGTACAATACATCTACAAACTCTTGGAAAACATTTGTTCCAAGACTCAACAACAAATTTGCATTCTAGAAAAAATTATGTTCATTTTCTTTAGTGTTCTTACATAATGGACATTGAGATGGTCCCTGCACTCCTCATTAGTTAATATTATCATATGTTATAATTTTATTATGACATAAAACCCACGTGAAGATATTTATTTTTGGAATGTAATCACTTCTCCAAATGTTTCTACAAATTTCCTTACTTGGAAATGCACTACTCTCTTCATTCGGATGAATATAACCTTTCTTAAGTGTGTAAGTGTTTCATTTTGTTCCCCAAACTATTATGTCATGTTATGTGTGATCAGTAGACGCTAATGAGAATATCGTAAATAGTTGCAAAATAAGTAGATAGTTGTATAATACGCAAATCAAAGAAGATCACAGATAGTTGTAGAAGACGCAAATCAGAGAATATCACATATAGTTATAGAAGTCACAAATCAATTGTGGATTGTTGAATGTGAAAAAGACTCAAATAGTGGAAAGTTCCTAAGATGTAGATATTGGAAGGTCTATAAAGACACATGTTGTGGAAAGTAAAAAAGACACAGATATTGGAAGGTGCAAAAGACAAAAATTCTAGAAAATGAAAAAGACACATGTATTAGAAGATGCAAAAGACAAAGATATTGAAAAGTGCATAAGACACAGATTTTGGAAAGTGCAAAATACGCAGAAATTGGAACATGAAAAATATGCATATATTGGAAGGTGGAAAAGACATAGAAAAAATATAAGACACGGATAAGAAGGATCACAAAAGGTGATCAAAGAATTCGCAAATTGCATCCATTGAACAACGTAGGCCGAAAGGAAGAGATTCATAGAAACTGGATAGAACTTCATTCCAAGATGGTTGGATGGGGAAAGGAGAGGGAGTTGTAGCTTTCTTCCAGTCAGTGCTAGTAAAACCAGTGATTCGATGCTGACAATTAGGTTGGTGTTTTCCAATAGCAAATTGGTGCTTGCACAATTGAATTTTTAACCGAATCGGGTCAGTGCCTATTTCTGCAAGTCAGTGGTTACGCAGTGGATATAATTTCTTACAAGTTGATTCCTGTAAACTACAAGTTGGTGTTTGCATATTTTCTAGGTTGATGCTTGAGTGAGTCAATATTCACACTCGAATATTGGTGTCTCCCAGTGTAATCAGAATTATATAT
>LPNX010077235.1:633429-742161 GCA_001517045.1 Pseudotsuga menziesii
CCCCCCTCTCAATATAAACAATAATTCCAACAGACGAAACAAGGCTAGGAAAAGGGGAATTGACTTATTGACCCAAACATTGTGATCTCTAAAAAAAAAGGGACACATGGATCCACTTAGACATATGAAAGATAGATAACAATAGGTAATGGGGGTGTCTCACATATAGATAAAGTGCTTAGATGGTTTTCCAAGAAACTCTAACATGTTTCCTTCAGCTCACATCCAAGCTTGTTTCAGGCTGTATGAAGATATTTTCTAGAACTATTAAAGTGCTTAGATGGTTTTCCAAGAAACTCTAACATGTTTCCTTCAGCTCACATCCAAGCTTGTTTCGGGCTCTGTGAAGATCTTTTCTAGAACTATCGTACTGAGTGCACAACCAACTATAACTTTAAAACTTGTTTCTAGGGGACTCTTAGAATTAGCAGTCCCTTAATCCATACCACATCCATGCTCATAAGCTCCATGAGGAATACTCATTACATAATATTGGCTATAAGACATTTATATTGCAGAATTTTTTTTGCCGTCTTCTTTTAATTCCCTTTTTCATATTTTGACCCTCTTATGATTTTACATGTGCTTAAAGGAACAACTATTTGCAGCTTTCATCAAGGGTAATTTTAATTGAGTTTCAATATCCTTTTGGATTGCATTCCATTCATATATAGAATAAGTCATGCATGTAATGATGAAAGGAATATGTGCTTTGAGGACTAATGGAAAAAATTCCAATGACTAGACGTCCAACTTGACTCATTCAATCATCATGAGCTACAAGATATAAAATATCAACATGGATGAAAGCTAAGACACACACTCCATATCTGAGACACAAGAAACATGGATTCTATCCACACATAGTGGTATAAGTGGGTAAAATATTTGATTTCACAAGTTCAGGTCTAAGACAAAGGTCAAGTCTCAAAAGATGTGATAAATGGATGAGTGAAGACAATTATAGGTGATGCCAACATAGCATGGGTATGGTTAAGTCTACATAAGTTATGCAATACAAGTCATCATGTGCAAAAAACTTGACATCCAAGACCAATAATCATTTACCCATAGTACAAGTATATAATATCAACTAGAACACAATATTGCCATTGTACAACATCATGCCAAGTTAAAGTTATTAATATGAGAAACACATATAAGGAGTAGAACCCAAATGCAATATATATACCTTCTCATCCATATACATGTCTCTAACAATCAACATGAAGAACACCTCTGAATCCATGGGGAAATGGAAACATGCCAGCTTACTACTGTGGTAAGTGAACCATGGCTAAACTAATATCATCTTAATGGATTCACGATGGGATAAGTCCTAACAAGGAGCTTTGTTGTGTTTCTCTATAGGATCTGGCTAGCTCAAGACAGGACTCTGCCACTAATGATAAATGATATACTGATCATCATTGTAAAGGACTGGCATTAAACTAGGACAACATATGGTATGATGCATCATGGTACCTCCATCTACTATATATGCAATAACATCACCATTTTGTTTCCACTACATTCTTCTAGTCAATAGCTTGAGGGTTCCCATAGAAGATAGGAGTTCCAAGATAGGTGAAATATGTCCAATCCTTCTTAGTAGTGAATCCAAGCAATCCTACTATATTTTTCATATTTGTATCAATCAGATTCAATATGTAAACACAACATTTCTGAATATTGGCTTCCCCTCCTAAATCCCTTAATTAATCATATAGAGTGTTTTGAATCTCTCAGCTATTATTCTAGACACCCCTTCAAGCAACAAGTTGTCATCAGAAAATTGTGAGCGGTTCATCTCTTTAACTCCTTGGACAATACTTATTCCAGGTAGATTCCCTTGAACCCTTTCACATTCTAATTTTCTACTTATAGAATATGCCATAAGGATGTATAGCAAAGGTGACAGAGGACACCCCTTCCTTAATCCCATTTCCCCTTGAAATAATTGATTATGCCTTCAATTCACCAAGTGGGAAATCCATGGACTAGATATACAAGCTTATATCCATTTCATAATTGTTTCCAAAAATCCAAATTTTCTAGAGAATTGGAAATAAAGAGTGTTTCACTCTGTCAAAGGAATTTTCCCTGTCCATTTTAATCACCATTCCTCTTTCATTCTTGATCTTACTAGAATGTATTGCTTCGTGCACAAGAATGATATTATCAAGGATGTTCCTTTTGGGTATGAATTCCCTCTAATTTTCATAGATAAACTTAGACAAGAAAGGTTTGATCATGTTGGATAATATTTTGTGATTATCTTATATGAGGAATTACACAAAGAAATGGGCCTAAATATTGAGAAGGTAGTTGCATTTTTTTCCTTTTGGTATCAGAGAAAAAAAAATAGTACTTCCTCCCAATTTACCTTTATTCAGGTACCATTTGATCATTTTGCACGAGTCAAAATTTACTAGATGCCAATACTTTACATAGAATGAGATTGAAACCCCATCTGGTCTTGGATATTTCTCGGGATCTAAACCCTAGATAGCTTATGTTATCTCATTCTCCTCTATTTATTTATCTAACTCATGATTATCCATTGGAGAGACAAAATTAGGGATATTGAGAATCATATAATTTGTTCCCTCTATATTTTCATTCTCTTGCTTTGTCAAAAAAAATTGAAAATGCTTATAAGCTTCTTATTTTATTTCCTTGTAATCTGCAATTTCGTTTCCTTGTAGAGTAGTTATTTATTTGACATTACTTCTATCCTACCTAGTCTTTTCCTACATATAAAAAAATATTGTGTTCCTATCCCCTAATTGAAGCCAAAGACTTATCGACTTTAACCTCCAATGCTCTTCCTCGTGCCTAAACACAACTTGAAAAATTTTATTGGCTTATTGATCCCCAATACTCATGTTCAAAGTTATATTACCTTCCTCCATTTGTTTTTTAATATTAGATCATTTATCCTAACTTTGATGCTTTTCCATAAATGGATCTTTATATTTATTTTTAGACCAATCCTTTCGAGCAAATTTAATGGACTTAAGCTTCGATTACAAAATGTAACTAGAGGCTCCTTCTTTTTTTCTTTTTCCAACTAGATTTAATTATTTTATCTACATTTGAGTGAGTCAACCAAAGAGGATTAAATTTGAAAGGAAGAGGACCAGATTTTTCCTTTAGACACAAATATAGTCCTATTTTATTGCGGTCCAAAGTTGCAAATGGAATTATATGGGAGGCTATTTCCAAATCCCCCTAATGATACTTACCAACAACCAAAAATATATCTAATCTTGTTGATATATTCCATGTCCCTATCCTTCTGTTGAACCAGGTATAATTTCCTTTTTTGGTCTTAACATCCATTAGGTCCCAATATGATATTATCTCCTCTAAGAATTTTCTTGAAGCATCTCTTACTTTGTCTACCCCCCATTTTTCCTCAAAGAATGAAACCGTATTTAAATCTCCTACTATAACAATATTTTCATATCGTAAATGATTTTGTTCACTCATTGTAGTTCACCAACATTCTTATTTCACTTTATAGTACATTGGAAAATAAATATTAAAGATATGATAAGGCTCCCCAAACTCGTATAGATCCAATGTTTTGTTTCTTTTGAGGTTTCCAATTCCAGATCATTACCATTCCACATTGTAAAAATGCCACCAGAAGCTCTTCTTGAGCTAACAACCACACTTTGGTTTACTTTTCATTGTAGTCAACCTAAAGCTTGCATGTTTTTTCCCAAGAGTTTATTCTCTTGGAGTAGAAGGATTGATAATTTCTCCATTTTTAATAGTTTCCTAAAATCTTTCTCTTACCTTTGTTTCCCATCCCTCTACAATTCCAAGAGACTATTAGCACTACTTAATATTTGGTTTGATAGAACCTCCTTTTTGAGAGATTGGAGTTATAGGGTTGTTGGATCCCTTCATCTTTACAGAAGAGAGAAGGCTATGGTATAGAGTGGATTGTAGAACAAACATTATTTATCAATTTGTTTCTTATTCTCTTACTTCTTTACCTAGTTTCCTACCCTTCCTAGCCGATTTGTCTTCTACCTAACTCCACTATTTTTCTCCATTTATTACTACTAACTTAGCAAGGTTCCTAGTAGGAACTCCTACTTCTCTCTCTTGGACTTGAACTTTCTAAGGTACTTCACCTTCTTCCACTTGTTCCTCGTATTTTTCTTCCATAATATCTTTAACAGTGGATAGATACACCCCATACCTAACAGGTGAAAGACTAGGAGGGAATGTAGATCTAGGTTCAATCACCATTGGAGCTACAACTTCAATAAAACTTCTCGAATTTTCTTGACTCAAATATTCAAATCAATATGCAGTAGCTATTGGTTGCAAAAAATGCTCTAGTTGATTTAACGATGAAGGTATATCTTTAGGGATTGTATCAATAGATTTTTTTGCATTATTTTCCATGGTTCTTCTTGATTTTGAGAATGCAAGAGTGTTTCCCCTGCATTCTTATATTCTTTAACAAAGTGGCCATAAGCATGGTAGTATTTACACTTAATGGAAGTTGTTCATAATCTAATTGTTGATAGTGGATCCAATTGTCCAAGATCAGGTGGATGGCTTCTAGTAACTCTTTCTCCAAGTCAAATTTAACACATATTTGGGCACACCAAGACATTCAGTTCTTAGGTTCATCCATATCAATATACTTTCCCAATTTATTTTAAATGTATCTTAAAGAATCCTCTCCCCAGCAACGCAATGGTAGACGGGGCAATCTTACACATACTAGAACCGCTCAAGGAATATCTAATCCAGGATCAAAATACAGATTCCATGTATTAAGGTACATGCCTATATTGCTAAAAACATAAGGTCCACTGCGGAATATTAAATCCCTATCCTCCTTGAATTCAAACAAAAAGGGATAAAATCCTTTACCGCATAAGTAGTGTGTAATTCTTTCTTTAATTAGGGTTATCCAATTCTTCTAGATACATATCTCCATAGACCTAGGGAATGACCAAATCCCATTGAATTGATGAATAAATCCCCTCTCATACATAACCAGATCTTTTTCCCTAGACATAATAGTTAGAAAAAACACTTCAAGGACGTATGTCATTTTGATAAACCTCGATTGTTCTTTTCTTGCTCCTGATTTCGAGTTAAGTTCATCAAATTAAGAAATGTTGATTCATCTCGTGCAAGGGGGAGACAATCAAAATTTAGGGGGTCCATCATCAACACTCCAATTCTTAGGGAATAGTTATTCCCCTTCCACAATCCTTCATCGTTAAACCCTAGCTGTTATACTAAGCATTTCTTGGAGCACTTCAAATTATTGATCTTCTTATAGCCTAAAGCTGATGTTAGAGCCCCTTCTTGTCCTCGACACCTTGATGATTCTTCTCAACCAATTATTACAAAAAACTCCCCATTACTAAAATTCATTTGAACTCAACAAATTATTAACAAAGGGAAAACTTGCACTTTTTGGGTAAGTTAACCGAGACCTAACCCAAAGATTAATGTTTCATATTCAAAATTTATCTTTTTTGTGTGTGCATTTGTTGAAGTGTTTTGCATGAAAAAATAAGGGCTTTGCGGGTAAGCATGCACTTAGAGACAAAAACAAAACAAAAAAATCCCTTTGTTATATCTTTTACATTAACTAATTTGGTTAAAAGTTATTTTTTAGATAACAGATCTTGAATTCAAGTTTTTTTCATTAAGTTACTTTTGAAAACGTCCATGCAACAATTCTTTTGCTTAATTTTATTGTAAAGTGCACTTCACTTATTTTACAAAAGTGAATCACTATAAAGTAACTTTATAGTGAATCCACATGTTCAATATACATCAAGTTTTTCTTTTAATTTGATTGGTTATAATTTATAGATGTGACCTTTTTTATCATCACTGATCCAAAATAATAATAAAAATAAAATAAAATTTATGTCCATCTTTAATTTGTTTTGCACTACCTTTCATTTGCATCCAAATTTTTATGATATTTGATTGGGAATTGAAATGGTTAGGTTGCAACTCTGTAGGTAGTCTTGATTACAGTATTCAACAAAACATCATACACCCTTTTATGGAGCATAGGTATGGAACCTTGACCCCTACATTCAATAATGTGTCATTTTCTATTTCCCCCGCTACCTTTCTTCAAAGAAATCATCTATAATATCATCATTTATTTTGCTTATTTAATATCATCATCTGTTTTGCTTATTTAATATTTGACTTCTACCTTGATATGTGAGGTTATTGCTTCCTACTTTTAAAACCCCATTGGAACATGTGATTTGCTCCAAATTTACTCTCAACCAACATCAAAACCAATGTTGGAAAAAGGATCGAAAGAATCCATGTTAGTAAATAAAGGGAAAATGTTAGCCATGTTGCAAAATGTTGCATTTCCTTTTATATGCTTATTTTTTATTGAAATAAAAATAAATAAAAAATAAGCATATAAAAGGAAATGCAACATTATGCAACATCGCTAACATTCTGCTAACATGGCTAACTCACAGACATATTGTCCACCTGTCATTAAAAGGAAAAAATCCAGGGCCATTGGCCTTGGTCCTGTTATTGCCTATCCTTGTGGATTCTTCGATGGGGCTTCAGCACAAGGCGCTGGTGGAGCTGGTTATGTTCTGATATTGAGTGAGGCACATACCTTTGAATTTGAATTAGGGGTAGGTCCATGCACCAACACTAAGGCGGAACTGATTGGGCTCTGGGCCCTTCTGCATACAGCCCAAATGATGGGGATACCCAAGCTCAGAATATATGGTGATTCTTCAGTCATTAAAAATTGGGCAAAGGGTTCAGCCTCCCTATCACCACCTGAAATATTACACTGGTGTGGGGACATGAGAAAGTTTTGCACATGCTTTCTAGAACTGACTTTCTGCCATATCTATCGTGAATTCAATCAGCAAGTAGATTTCCTTTCTAAAAAAGATCTTTCTTTGGCTCCTGGTTCAGGAAGTTACTCTGAATATATAGATGGTCATTTTACCTCTCTTGATAGTTTTGAGCTCTTTTGAGCTTGGTGCTTGAGCATACACTCCTTTATCTTATAGCACCTTACTTTTGTTTAGTCTGGAGAAGGCACTTTTAGAATGCAGTTCCATGCTCTTTGGTTCATGATAGATATGGTATGAGTGACAACATTTTCCAATGGGAATTGTATGTGGGAGATGCTCCTGTCCCCTATTGCAACTTAGTTTTGTATGTGTATCCTACTGATGCATCAGTTGTATGCTTTCCTTTGACCCAACAACAGTTTTGTAACCCATATACTGGGATGGATTTCAGATACGCTTTGATTCTTAATTGAATATCACGGACAAGATTTTTTCTCCTGAAAAAAAAATGCTTATTTTTTATTATTTGGGATTATTTTAAATGCTTATAAATGTTATTTTGAATTAAAATGTTTAATAATATTGGAAGTGTTACAACTTATAGTGTTGGTTCCGTTGTTGGTTGGGTAGATATCATGTGCCTTGGGGTGGTGGTTTATAGGTGCTTTTTTTATTTGTCATTTTCTTTTTTCTTTTTTTTCGGGGGTGTTGTTTGTGTTTAATTTGGTATCGTTTTTAAACGCTTACAAATTCTATGGTATTTTTGGTTTAGAAACATGTTATGGAGATGGATATGGAAATTGTGCCTTTGGGTGTTTGGAATTTAGTTTTTCCTTTAATGTTTTCTTTCTATATTGTTTGATATTATTTAAAATGTTTATAATATTATTTTGAATTCAAATGTCTATTAACATTGGAAATGACACAACATATGGTGTTGGTCTATTGTTGACCAAGGTGGATAGATGTGCCTTGAGGTGGTGTTTCACATGTAATTCTTTATTCCATTAATGTTGTTTTTTTGTGGTTTTGGCTATGTTTTCAATTGAATCATTTATAAATACTTATAAATTCTATTTGAATTTAGAAGGTTGCTATAGCGATAGCTATCGAAATTCTTGAGTGTGCCTTTGGGTTTGTGGAATGTTGTCTTTCCTTTGATATCATTTGTCTATGTTGCTTAATATTAATTTAAATGTGAGGACTAATAATGTAGGGAGTGCTACAACTTATGGTGTAGGTCATGTTGTTGGCTAAGGTGGATATGGTGTGCCTTCGGGTGGTGTCCATAGGTGATCTTTTATTTTGTAAATCTTGTATTTTTGTGGGGTTTGTTTGTGTTTGATTTGATATCATTTTTCAATTCTTAAAAATATTATTAAATTTGCATTTAGAATCCTATTACACCTAAAAATACTATTTGTACTTGTTATTGGTCATCATTGAAATGATGCACCTTTAAATTGTGGTTCACAAGGGTGGTCTTTTATTTCACAAATCTTATTTTACACTTATTGGTTGTATTTTGAGAGTTTTTTCTTGAGTTCTAATGGATGCCTTTAGATGTTGGTTCCCCCTCCAAATGGTAATCCTTATGGGTATGGAGCCACCCTTAGTCATGGAGGTTATGACATGCGTTGAAGTGGTACCACTTATGCTCAGAGATGAGCTAGGTGGGAATTTTGTTAATCTATTGTGTTATTCTCTTAAGTAAAGAAAAAGATTTGAAATTAAGAAGTTCTAAATAAGAGGATATTAGGCATTATGTAGGTTTACTACTTTAATTCATGAGTGGCATGGTTGACCATTATGATATACAATCTCTTTTTAGTTAACTGACTTGAGTATGTTGTTGTGTTATATCATTAAGAAATGTATATTTGTCTTACGGGTCTTATCTATTCCATTGAGAACCATTTTTTTTTATGCTTTTCTTCTTAACCCATAAACTTCTCACATGAGTACTAATTATAGATTTAATGCAAATAATACAAGGAGTTGGAACTAATATTTGATTTTTAGTTATACTAAATTTTTCATAGTTTATATATTTTAGATATTTGATGAAGTTCTATTGACAATTACCATAGTTAATGATTTGTAGTGTTTAAGCATACGGCACTATGTTCATATTTTTATCCATGTAGTTACAATTACTAAGAAAATGTAACTTGATAGTCAGTGGTTGATTGTAGGGAACACTTAGTGATATTATGGAGGCCATTACTTAACAATTGAATCTTGAAATGTGGCTTTTTATTTGTATAATCGTAGTAGGTTAATATTCAAATAGACTGAAATATAATAAATCACTACATGTGAGTTGTTATTTGAGGGGTTTCTCTTGAATTGATGATTTTTTATTTGTATAATCATAGTAGGTTTAATATTCAAATAATCTAACATATAATAAATCACGTCATGTGAAACATTATTTGAGGGGATTTTATAGAATTCAAAAGTATGTATGGTCAGTTTTATAGATGGTAGTTTGATGTTTAATGATGATTTTTTTTAGCTATAGTAATTGGGATATTATACATGATGTAGGAAGAAGTTATAGCTTTTTCTTTAAGTTTATCCTTATGTCACCATACTTTCAAAATTATGTGCTTCTCATTATAGATAGGGATAGTCATTAGTAAAATTTTAGAAACTTCTCAATGATAATTACATTTATTAATTAACATCACATTTTAGAAACTTCATGTATGCTATGCAAAATGGTTCATTCACTTTAAAATTATGCAACACTTTTCCTTTCGGCTTTTAAGTAATCTCGATGGAGTTGTTGTTCTATATTTTGGACATTAGAATGTAGCACTTTTCCATAAGAGTTGAGGATTGTTTGGGGACAATTACATGGGTTATCAACTAAGTATTTTTCTAGATTTATAAAGATATTATCTGTAAAGGGTGAGAATTAGACAAGATAGCATGCTCTATTGCAACTACATTATTTTGAGAAGTTCATTAGCACTATCCATTATTCTATTTTTCCTTTAAGAAAGAATGGATTGCTCTTATGTAGCATGGATTTTGTATCACAAAATATAATATTAAATGAAAAAACTTATGTACATGTTTCAAATGTCGAATATATTGGGATTAATGCTTCAATTGCAATTTCTGCTTGTAATAGATTTTATCGTACATTAAGGTGGTTACATGAGTGCACTTAAATCTTATTTATTGAATGAAACTAAAAAATTATTGTGAAATACCCATTAAGTTATAGGATTTAAGTCCATTGTAATCACTTATTGTACACTATGTGAGCTATTTTTCTTTGAGAGATCCATTCTAACTTCAATATGAGATAGTGAAATTTGATTTTCTTGTACATCAAGAATAGACTTGGTTTTGATTGAAAAAAATAGATTGTGAAAGTAAACATTGAATACATGTTTGAATCTAATGGATGACATTAAATTCTTGTCTATAAAGAAATAAACCTTCTTGGAAAAATATTAGAAGTGGGACTTCAATCATAGTTTCAGTGAGGTATGAGGAAAGGTTATCATAAGTGAGATTTCAATATAAGTTCTAATGAAGGGTTATCAGAAGTGAGACTCAACTCAGAGTTTTAGTGAAGGCTTGTGGAGAGGGGTATCATATATTGATTTAAATATGAGTTGTAGTATTTTTTTAGGACAAGGTTACTATAAGTATATTTTCTAGGGTAGTTGGTTATTTTCCTTTTGTTGGTGGCGTAAGGTCACATTTTCAAACTAGCCACTCTTTGATGTGGCATTACACATATTGGTATTTTAAAAACTTAATGTCATATTTAATGTATAAATGCATCGTTTTCTTGTTGATTAGTTAAACCTTAATCACATGTTTATATAAAAATGTTAATATATGTTTGTTGTTGTTTTTCTGTTTTTTTTAATGTTTTTTTAAGTTTTATTCACATTAAGATACATGTCTTTCAAATTATTAATGCCTATTTTGTATTTGATACATTATACTTATTCATTTTTAAAATATTAAAGGTAGGGACTAAGTTGCATGCAACTCTCATTTAATAAAAGTGTGTCAGTTATTTTATTGTAAAAAATAACTTATATGTAAAATGATCTTATAGGAAAATTTACAAGGAATGGATTTTTTTAGTTAACTATGTCTTGTTCACCCCACACCATGTGGAACAACCTCTATTTACCGTGTGGAACCTTTGTTAATGTTTGAGAAAATATGAATATACCTGAAATTTAAAACTTTTTATAAACAAGTAGAGTGCAGATAAATCCCATAAATAATTCGTACACACAATATTTCATCCACAACACAAGATGTACCTTAAGGAAAATACTAATAATAGAGAGGATGAAAAACCCCAGCAATTCTTTAGATTATAATAGATAGATTGCAAAGAATCAATTTTACAACATAAGCAGGTTGCCCGATAAGAGAGAATGCGGAGCAATAGAAAAGAGAGAATCACTGTTACAACTGTTATGAACTTGTCATATGCCTATCATATTAATAACAAGCCATAATGACTTCCATGCAAACCCTGGTGAATGGTTGCACGAGAATTAGCTAGATATGCATTACAATTTTGAATTTCCTTTTTGAATAATTAATTCATGCATTTAATCTTCATCATGCACAAATAATGTGCCATACATTCAATCATGGATATTAACTGATAGTTAACTAACATTGGAACAAACTCAATCTCTAATTGAATATTGTTCAATTAGTTAATAGGCTAACATAAGTGTCATAGCGCAATAAATCAAGTGTCGCATGGAACACACTTTCTTAACTAAAGTGTTGTCCTTTGATTAATTTATGTGTCTTCTGTTAGTCTAACTAAAGTGTAAACACTTTAGTTAACTATTCCATCTTTCTTTTAGTCATGTAGTTAATCATTATTAACTGAATCTTGTTGATTGATGAACATTGAGATCTTATTTACTTAAATGAATGTTGACCATAAATAGTTAAATCGATGCTTTAACTAAAGCACTAATTGAGGCATTCATATGTAACATAATCTTTATAACTTGAGTTCACTTCAAATTCTCTTTCTCTCATAATCTCTTTATTGCTTATACCTTTATCTTAATGCATGGTCTATGTTTAATCATCTATCATATCATATTATACTCATAAGAATTGTCATGCATACTGATGATCATATATATTACCCCATACCATATAGTCATATGCTAAAGTAATTCACTCTAGAGGTGATCAGCCTCTAGAGGAAACTTAATAGGTTTATCCATATCGAATGACCATGGTTAGTAATATATCACATAGTATAACCACTTTACCAAGTAAAGTATGCCACCTCAATAAATGAGGATATTTGTAGGATTGTATATTACTCATAAGTATATTGTTTTGATATTACTCACAAGACCAGTCTTGATATTACTCAAAAGACGCGGCTTTATATTAATCACAATCTCACCTCCATAACTGAAGTTCCATCTCATAGGTCTATGAGAATACATGACTTGATATTACTCACAAGTCTGACTTAATATTACACACAAGTCTACATTCTTGATATTACTGACAATACTTTTGTACTAGCATCCCACCTCAATACATGAGAATGTTTGTAGAAATTGATATTACTCGCAAGTATACTAACTTGATATAACTCACAATTCCAGAGAATGAATCATGATCTTGTACAATCAACACTACCTCTCAGCGACCGAGGCATTCTATATTTTATCAGGAATTTCCTGCCATACTAAGCTTATCTCAGAAGTAACTCAACTTCGACACTGGTAGTAGATTGTACACAAATTTTCAATCTTCTCATTGGTAGCTATGTATTGAAATTTCATTTTACATAACCATGACTCCGATGAAGTAAAACTTCATCTCAATGTGTTTTATCATAACACACTTAGGGCTTTTCAGAAAGCTTGACTATTAACACATAATAACTGTAGGCTCAAGTATTTCACCCTAGTAGGTAGATTCCCAAGATACACTACTCCTCATCATGTAGTTTTATCTTCAAACACACATTTGCTTCTGCAGTACTCTCTGACATACATCTTGCTTCTATAGTACTAGCAACAAAAAATTAGCTTTTGTAGTACTAGCTGCAATTTATGTAACACCCCAGTTTTGACCCCGTTTGCATTAAATTACATATGATGTAAATATTGTATTTAATCATGGTGTGGAGCTAAAGGAAAAGGCCCCACCATCGATTTACTATTTTATGTTTCGATAATTAAAATCGCTGTCGATGGTTATCATGCTAGTCGATGACACAGTATATTTTGGACATCATGTAAATATGAAATTTTATTAAATTACCCACAACATGCTATGTCAATGCAACATTAAAGAGATGGGGGAATTATTTCCTAAGGAATAGGGGGGAAATAATTCAATCCCTTGAGCCAATAGGGTAAATCCAAATTAATGTCAAAGGGAAAAACCATAAAACTGTCAACTACCCATTTTGTCTTTTTGGGCCCAATAATTTTTTTTTTCAGAAGTGGTTGAGTTAGTTAATGCATGGGGATGGGAAGAGTATGGGAATCAACTTTAGATTTGGGAAGCCACCCATTTTAGGAAAAATGTGTGTTGACTTATTGGGCAAGTAAGAATGCACAAATGCATTCCCATCCCATTATGCATTCATGTCCTCCATTTCCTCACGCAACTGAAGGTTGTTGGGCTCTCTCCTTCACGATTTTCCTGTCGTTTCTTCATTTTGTCATGCCCAAAATTCGTTTTCTGTGTTGCTAAGTGAATGTGCAGAAGAGATCCACGTTTTGGGGGTTTGAAGGGGTCATTTTGTCCCACGTGAATCCTATAGACATTTTTCTGAATTCAAATCCATGAACTGGGGCTTTGTAGAGGTTGTTTTTTCCTCTATGAAGCCATTAAACGTTTTCTGGAATGAATTTCTCACCCTGGTCATTTTTCCCCATTTACCAAAATGGTTTTTGGTTGTAAACCATTTTTCGTTCATACCCAGCATGTGTAGTTTGTTGTTGTCTGCACCCTTGTGTTTTGTTTTTCTATAAATCCTTGTTTCGTCTGAACTGTAGGAGTGGAAGAGGGCATAATTGGCTTGATAAGCCTAGTGCAGAGAGGAACCTCATAGAGAGATCAAGAGGGGTTGGTTATTCTTTCTTGCACACCCTGAAGAGCACTAAAAGGGAAGGCATGGCCTAAGGGACTGTGTAGCAGAGAAGGGGATGCTTCCTTGTGTTGGGTGTGCAGGTGTTGGGAAATCCAAGCTAGATCTTGTGTAGGTTTCCATAGCTCTGTGGTTGATCTCACTAGCTTAGAAATTCAACCTTTCCAGCTCCTTAGTAGCCTGATAAACCCAAATGTAGTTTTGTCTTGGATGAATTTTGATATGTCTTTGGTTATGTGTGAGCCTGTTGTTGTTCCTTATTCCTTGTGGGAATCATGCCCATCTCAGGGGTGGCAGTGATGCTGAGATATTGATGAGCATACTGGCCTATGGTTGGGTGGAATGTTGTAGCAACATAGCTAGTTATGGGACAACTCTTTCTCAAGATAAGTATTTTCTTGTGTTTAATCTCTAAAACTGTATTTGCTTGATAAATTATTATGAACATGTTGAATGTATTGAATTAATGTATTTGATTTCATTGTATATTGCATTATGCATCTATGTATGTATGTTTTTATTTAAATGCATTTGTTTATTTCTGTTCATGGGGATAGATAGCCTGTTTGAAAGCAACAGCAGTGTAGTCGTGTCCTCTCCATTGTTGAGATGAAGGGAGGGGGCGTGACAATTTTCATCACTTATCTTAGGATAAAACAATACCTCTATAGCACACTCATATAATAGGTATGTCATGTATCAAATACATAAATAACCTATCCTAATGTACCTCAAAGGTACTCAAACGTATTCTTACTAATAAGCACAAAATACAACAGGTCTTCTCAAAGACCAACCAACTACTTACACATATTATCATCATCTAGATCCAATCCAAAATACAGCTTCTCTAAACTAGAAACTATGGATTCCACATTCATCATATACAAAAACACACATCAAATGTGTAATATCATGCAAAAAGAAAGTCTCATCTTTTCTTTAACTTTTGAACATTTGTTGGCTTCTTGAATATTCTGTTATCTAGAGAAGTTTCCTGTGAGCTTTACATTCTCTATGATGTTATTCAAGGCATGATCACTTTCTCAGTGATCCTTCTCTTTATACTGCAGCACCCCAACTACCTCTCCAAGATGTTTAATTTTTCTCTAACATTCCATACTATAATTCTTCTTGAGTATCAATAGTCTCTGAGACTTTGACCATGTCTCTGCTCATGTGGATTCACTCCACAAGGTATCAAAACTCCTGGATACCTCTGTCATGTACCATGACAAACTAGTGTGAATTTATCTGATGCTTCCTATGAAGACACATCAATACTCCCTCTTTCACTGGAATATTATTTCTGTACTATACCAAGCTTGTCCCAGATAGAGTCTTAGTAAGAATGTTGGCAATGTTGCTCATTTGTACTGAACACCACAAGAGATATAACTCACTCTTGTCTAATGAATATATATGACTCACTATTGATATTCACAAGAGATATGACTCACCCTTGATGTCTATCCAAAAGAAACTATTCCTGGGCCATTCACGACTAGCCATATGACTCAGGCTCCATGAGTGAATGTTTTCCCTATGTTTATTATTTGTAGATATGTACTGGAGTTGTATTTCTCTTTTCTATACCATGTCTTAGGTATAACTGAATATGATCCTCATATAAATTTACTAGTTTACAATATGATCTATCTGGAGAAACATATGTGATATTCCCTCGATCATGATACTAGCTAGATTTCATATATCTTTGAAACAATATTTCACTGACCAAGACATATCTAAGTCCACATACACTTGTACCAAGTAGGTACTACAAAACATGCTTTGTACATGTCTATGTACAAACTACAAAGAATATAACAGATCACGGGACTTGTGACTTGTTAACACTAAAAAATGTTCACCTAGCTCTCCATGGTCTAAACCATAATTATACATCATATTTCCACCATCATTTCCTCCATTTTGATCGTCACAACTGTATTGCCACTAAATATGGTCCAAAATATTATTATCGCTTCCCCATAAATGAAGGGAAGTTGAGCATTTATTTTGATTTATCCCCACTTTCTCCAAAAGGACCAAAAAACCATAAAACTCATAATGGGTCAAAAACCATAAATAAATACCATGGGTCAAAAACCCTTGGACCATCCTATAAATACATTGTGAAGGCCTCCCCCAAAACACTTTTAGTCCATTTTTTCCCATTTTTCTATCAGTCACATCATTCATGTTTCTGCCATTATTTCCATATCTTCCACCACGGTGTACATTG
Organism: Pseudotsuga menziesii; assembly: GCA_001517045.1. Classification (NCBI taxonomy): domain Eukaryota; kingdom Viridiplantae; phylum Streptophyta; class Pinopsida; order Pinales; family Pinaceae; genus Pseudotsuga; species Pseudotsuga menziesii. The sequence continues at coordinate 649,664 of LPNX010077235.1, forward strand.
AGTTAACTATGTACCCATTTGGATCCATTTTACCCATTTGAAAACCATCCATGGAAAAGGTTGGAGAACCAAACAGTGGCATTGCAGGACCATTTCTTTAGGACAGCTATGGTGTTCCACATTTAATAAAGGTATCAATGTTATTTTATTTGTTAGTTAGTCTTATATATCTGAAGAAACCTAAAAATTGTTGTTATTGTAGTTTTTCTTCCCATTATTATTTTTGAATTCTATCCTACGATCTGGATTATCTAGGGTTGGTGCTTTTGCACGTAGATGGGGAGAAATCCCCCTACAGTTTTGGCCACTCCACTTGGTCAATCCATACAGATCTTTGTTTTTGCAAGTATTGGTATTAGTTTGTTCTCCTTTTCTTCCTTCAGTCGTCACAGATATGACCCACTCGTGGAAAATCTGAACTAGTGTTTCCTCAGTGCATTCCCCCCCCATCCCTAGCTGGCAACCATTTTTCAAAAAAAATCTAGTTACGACTGAGTCGCACTTATTCGACCAAAATCTATGACCTAGTCATGCCTTTTTACCTGATAAGCATGACCCAGGTTGCACCTTTTTCCCTGATCAGTGTGACCTTGACCAAAAATCTAGAACACACCTGTATCGTCTTCCAGAGAGACTCTGTTCGCTACAGTGACTCGGTTTTGTGCGACATGTCGCGCTTAATCCTTTGTTTTGTGCGACCTGAGTCTTTTGACTGTTTTTCTATCTGGATAGCGATTGTTTCCTAGTTAAGTGTGACCCTAATCACACCTATTCCACTGATATGTATGACCTGCAGTTTTTCAGTCCTTTTCGATGCTTGAGATCCTTGTTCCAAACCCCTTGTATGTGTTTTACCCCTTCCCAACCTGTTTTTGTCCAAATCTGATCCATTACATCCCCTTGGTTTTTTTGAGTTCCTCTTTACCTTGTATGTGACCCTCTTGAGCCGATCTTCGTAGTTGATACCCCCTGTGTGTTTCCTACACCTTGGTAAGTTCCTTAGACGTTCATTTACTTGTGTTTATTTTATGTTCTGGAAGAATTAGTTGTGATTTTGCATGATATTTACTGTCATTTATTGATATTTATATGCATTTTATTTTATGCGTTTCGACATTCATATTGTTGCATATTCGTTGTAGGATTGTTGGGGCTTATACACATCATTTTCACACATATCACACCTTAAAGACAAAATGCTTGGTTCATGACCCCAAGCTAGCCTAAAAATTAACTTAATACAACCAACATTGTAACCTCATTGGAGGACAAAAACAATATTGTAGCTAAGTTAGGACATTGGGGATAGGCATCCAAAAAACACCCCTTTGTCACTCACATCTTGATACATAGTTGTTTTCCATTAGGGGACAAAAATCCTCTTGTACTTGTTGACGCAGTCACAACCAGTCTATCGAGGGCCCCCCTGCTCTGCAGAAGTAAGACACAATGAAGGGGTTCTGGAAGTCAGGGTGGAATACTGCACTCCATCTTGTACCGAAGGTTAACCCTTCATATTCCTCCTTATGCATGCCAGAGTATATTGGGTGTCGAGGGCAAAAGGACTGAAGCGCCAGGAAACCATCATGGACGTTTCATGAACGAGGTAGCATAGTTTCCATTCTTTCTAGGCCTCTTTTACCCAGAGGTCCTTCTCGGTAGTGGGATTCTCTTAGCTTATTGTTCTTCCATTTTATATTATCTGAATGGGATTTCATCACCCTGCTAAGGATATGATTTGTGAGGGGATTCCATCTTGTAGTTAGGAGTTTGCTTTCACTTTTATCCCATAGATTAGTGTGTCATTTTATTTCTAGGTAGTGCTACGTATTTTCTTTCTGGCCACTTTGGTGTAGACTCCCCCTTTTGTAGCCCATTGTTGTAGTTCGGTTTTAGATATTGTTGTTGGCCTGTGAGATGCCATTTATATTCTCTCCTTCTACACACTCAGTCATAGTCGGGTTTTTGAGCCTACGATTGATAGTCTTGAGTTTCCATTCATTAAAAAACACTCCATCACGCCATCGTAGCTCCACCAAGATACTCACATAGGATTAGGGGGAACACCCCTCAGTTTTGTTCCTTGAACCATTAATTTCAGATCCATATTCAACATCGTTCACCACCTTTGGAGCCACACACGACCTCTGAGACTGATTCAGATTCCTATTAATCCAAACCTACCTTGTTCACTGCCCCATATAGCCCCATGTTCGGTGCATATCCTTATCCCTTTCAAGTGGGGATGGTTAGTAATGGGATTGTATCCATTCCACCCATCATGTCGGGTGTCCCTTCCACTGGACCAAATGGTCCTGGTCCTAGTGGGCCCTTTTCCACCACACACATTGTTGTTGGTTTGCTACCCACTAGTGGTGGCCCCACACCAGCCACCATGGTTCCTACCATACAACCATTTATGTTTTGGGGTAGTGGCCCTTCCACATCCATTCTTGAATATTCCTACCATACCAGTGACTACTCTTACTATCGTAAGTCAACCTTACCCACCCCCATTCATCCATGGGAGCTACATTCATGTCAGTTTCGATAACATTACTAGCCCTTCCCAATCCACTATTGGATCTAGTCTACCTTTTATGGCTAGTCTCAACCTTCCTAACTTGGCACGGTTGACAAATGAACCCATTCATCATAACCTACTATGGCCTCCTATGCTTACCAAACTCCCCTCAGACATCCCTAATTTTGAGGGGAAGGCAGGAGAATACCCCCAAAACCATATTATGTCATTTCACTTGTGGTGTTCATCTAACAACATAGTGGATGATTCTATCCAATTGCGGTTATTCCAGCGCACACTCACTAGTGTTGTGGCCAAGTGGTATATCAAACTACCTCATGCCACCTACCCATACTTTTCCCCGTTAGCCTCAATGTTCCTTCAATACTTCCAGTTACCTATCAGTTATGATGAGGGTGTGGAAATCTTATTATCCTGTAGATAAAACACAACTACCTATATCATGGATCATATCCATGAATGGAGATGTCATTGTAGTCTCTGTAAGATCCAATTATACAATAGGATTTTTCTATATTGGTTCCTCAAAACCTTACTCCCACCCATAGCCAAGTACATGGCATATGAGCTCCTGAAAACTGAGGAGGAATCCATCCTGAAGGCTCAACAGTTTGATCTCATATACACCCAATTGGGCTACCTGTATACCATAATACCTGGTGCTCCTTGTGTTGGATCCTCATGTCAAGATACATTGGGGGAATCCCATGTTGTTGATGGAGTCATTGGATCTATTACTTATCATCCTCACTTTTACCCAGCCTCTCCTACAATTCCACCCCATTATGGTCACATCCCTAGTGTTTTTCAATGAGGTTACGCCCCTAATTTTTCACAAGTAGCGGCTTAGTCTGGAGCCACACCTTCCTATGCGCCTCCCGCACCAGCTCCTCACGTCCACAGACCAAATGATTCGTCACACTCATGTACTATCCAAACAAATGGATTTGTAGCCCCACCAACTGCTATGATCTATTACTCACCACTTGTGCAACCTAATCTGGCCCCGGCCTTGACTCCTACTACTCCTTTACGACAGGTCTGCGTACAACAGAGCCTCCCTAATCAACCTACCCCCAATAACCAACAAGCGTAGGGAAGAAATAAGAGAGGTAGGAATCGAGGTAACAATCAGCCTCAAGGAGGTGGCCAACAAGCCAACCCTCCGAATAATAACGGATCTGACCCCCTGCATAGGATCCCTAATGTCCCCCTAGACCTGGGAAAAACCCACAGCTGCAGACTAATCATCAATGTGCCATCTATAACACTTACAACCATTACACACACCATTGTCCTCACATGAACCACGTCCGTCAATTACGCTAAAATGATACCCAATGTGACCCCAATGGGGCTGCTCTGGCTCATCCAAACCCAGCACCACTAGGTCCTCCTGCTATGGTGCTCCAAAACCCCCTACCACACCAAGGAATGGTTGCAACCCGGCCCTTAGTCCCACAAAATCCTGAAACCACTTCTACGACTCAACCCATTGATCCTCATGTCCATCACCTCATGATGTTATCGTCTGATGTCAACCTCCAGACTCGACGAAACTAGTATGCCTTTTCCATGAAAATCATTAACCCCTCTATTGCATCTACCTCCACCGCTCTATATATGTATTTTCATCTGTCGAGACCCCCCATGGATGGGATTGCAAAAGTATCGCGGTTCCCTTTGAGTCGCATCGCAAACAATTCCACTTCCAAAGATGCGCTCAAGTACAGTATAGTCGATTACTTGGCTCAATTTCCCTTGGCCATGTTCTCTCTGGAATTGCTCAAAACTTGTCCTTCACAATGTAAAGCATTTTTATCCATGTTAGGTGTCGTTGATCCCTCTGACTCTAGGATGATAACCTTCGACCTAGATCAAGGAGAAACCCAAATTCCATTATCCATCTCCTTCCAAAGTTTGGTCATGATTCAGAATTTGGTCATTCATCAATGTATCATTGATGAGGGGGAATCCACCTATTTTATTTCAACCTTTGTCTGGAAGAAACTTGGATCCCCAACCCTTCAACCTTATTTCATTGCTCTTCATGCCTATGATGGTCATGCGACTCAACCCCATGGCATCCTTAGGAATGTCCCTGTTGAGTTAGCCAAAAAAATAGTGTTTATTGACATTGAGGTTTTCAATGCCCAACTCGATTACAACCACCTCCTAGGATGTAGTTATATGTATGCAATGCGAGTCGTTGCATCCACCGTCTTTCAACTCTTGATGTTCCCCCATGATGGGAATATCGTGACCATCAACCAGTTGACGTACTATGAAACAAAGGGACCGACCACATTGATACACGTCCTTCTGACTATCGACACTACCATCGACAACGTGTCCATACCATCCATGTTTAACGCTAGCCGAAGATTATTTACCAGCAGTCCTATGATGGACATATTTTTGTCCTTACCACCTCCCCCTTTGTCGATTGATATATCATATTTGTACACTATCACATCTGGTAGCATTATGACCTCCTCGCAACCTCAGTCACAACCTCAACCACAGTCCTTATGGAATTATTTGGGTTCATTCCCTATCCACATGATCCCCTTCCTCTTTCCACCATTCGACATCGTGAGCAAGCCTTTCATGGCTACTCTCAACCTGCATGGTTTCACTTTGGGTATTCCTGTGTGGTACCTTGATCCACCTACCATGCCCCCAACTCCCCAGATTGTGTTGACTCCCATCCAACCTATTGAGATGATGTTGCACCCACATCTAGGTACACTAATGAATACTCCTGGCTCTACTCCTTCCCCTCCTCCAAAGAAGAAGTCTGGGGCAAAGCACCCAAAGTGACAACAGAACCATGTCCTTCTCTTACAAGTGCTTTATGTGATGCTCAAGGCCATGCGAAATAGAATTGTCTTGATTTTCCTCTCCTTTGTAACCACATGCGCTCTATATCTGAGACTGACAACATTTCGGTGGTCAATGTTCCAGCCTTTCCCACGGTGAAAAATAAGTCATTGTGAACCAACCATCCATGTGCAGTTTGTGGCCTATATGGTCATTATTCACACCATTTCCAAAAATTTCATGAGTACCGGTCACTCCTAAGTGACCTTCGCACGCACTCCCGTGAGTCCACCATCGCTGTCCTTGAGGAGATCCACCCTATGTTTTCTACCTCAGACACAACCAACACCATCTACACGATCTCTAGCTCCAGTAGTCCTTCCCTCTCCTCGACCATGGAATATCCATCCGATCTATACGTGCGTTGCTTTCACAATGATGAGGATATCCTTGAAGCTCTTTTGACTTTTGAGTATCCTTGGGATGATATGCACCATCGCTCCTTTTTCATCCCCAATGATCCTTCTTCATCGTCATACCAATACTCTGTCAAAGCGAAAGACTTCATCCATGGAAGTTTTGACTAGTTTAAAAACCCGATTTCAGCACCTACATTAGAGGAAATTTCAATTTAAAATGGGCCTTCCAAAAATAATACAAATTCCATGTCATCATGTATTATCCAATCAAAATGCTGCAAAATTCAAAAAGGGATCACCTCTTAAACAATTTTTTAATATAAATTTGGGCATAGGTATCATAAAAAAAACTACTTTTTTTGTTCGTATGTTTGACATATATCCCTGTGCTTTTACTCAAATTTTGATTGGAAGAGCTCGTTGGATGCGGAATTTAAATTTGCATCCAACGAGCTCTCCCGATCGAAATTTGAGTAAAAACATAAGGAGATATGTCAAAAATACGAACAAAAAAGTAGTTTTTTTCTTTTCTTCCTCCAAAATTAATAAATATTAATTTATTATTGTAACTATTATTTTATTAATTTTCCTTAGGAGGCCCATTTTGAGTTGAAATTTGCTCTAATGACACCTTTGAAGAGGGTAACATGGACAACATTTTACCAACCATCAAGTTCAGTATATCAACCACACCTGGGGTAGTTGAAGATATTAAACTCGGAGTGTCTTGCTCCCCTGAAGAAGTCGCTTCATACAAAACATTTTTTCAGGAGTTCCATGATATTTTTGCTTGGTCATATACCAATATTCCTAGGCTTGATCCATCTATCATTGAACATCATATCAACACATGGCCTGATGTTCCTCCCATTCGCTAAAATAAATGACTTGCTCACCCGTCACCTAGTGTTGTTGCTCTAACATACTCAACAGCAACTGTGATCCTCCTCATAAGGGAGATCCACTCTGGAGGAGCCTATAGCATGTGGCGATCAATTTGTCATCAAGGTACTACCACCCATAGTCGGTGACCCCCTCTAGTAAACGATCCACATCTAGCCGTGAGTCTAGTGTAGAACTCCGGTGTCTCCTCTATCCGTAAGCGGGTGGATCTAGACCTTCCACCCTACCCCTACACAGTTGATATCCTGTCATAGGTTGTGGTACCATGTCTACACATGCACACAGTATGTCGTCAGTATCTATCACACATATGATCTAGCTACCACTAAGATAGTAAACTATATATGAATGCAACCACTAAATCATCATGTATGCGTACTGTCATGTCCCCATACCTACCCTGGAGGTCGAGCATTATCCAGGACTCCCTGGTAATCCATTCTAGCATATGGATAGTCCTCTATCAGGACTGGAAGCTTTCGCCACTGCGTAAAAATATTCTCAGTGAATAAGCGACCCACCAAGATGCATCCCTCTCTGATCATCATCTCGCACCACCTCCTCATGCGAGACTCGCGAGGTCTCCCCTCATGCACCACTAGATTCGGTCGCAATGTAGGAAGTCGCTCAAAGAAAAATGAGCAGAAGAATGAGGGGAAAGATAAATCCCCTCCCACCGATATAGCATGGTTCATCCCACGCTGAACCATAATCAAGTACATTTGGGCCCACCCATAGTAGGTTCCCCTCAGCATAGTCTCCACCATCAAGAACTGACCACCTAAGATCTCGTGCGATCTTGTCGATCCTAGTATGCGTAGAACCATCATTGCTACTACTCAAGTTTGTAGACTCTCGATGTCACACACCATTATGTATGATGTGCGCACAAATGTTGAGGAATAGCAATTCCTGGAACAAAGGTCATCCATCAACACCCCCCTTGGGAGATTTGGCTTCGTGTCGTCGATCACACCTAATAGAGTAAGACCATTCAAAAAGTATACATCGTGGAGGGTGATCTCCAAATGCTCACCCTAGATCATGAAACACTCAGCCTCCCAATACCAGTAACTTACAAACTTGTCCAACAACAATTTTTTTGAATGCATCAATGTGATATGGAAGAAATTCCATGACACACATCGAGTGGGTGTATCCTGTACTGCCCCAACATCATTCACCTCCCCTCAAATATCCCCAATGTATCTCTCTCACCATGCAACTCAAGGAATCCTACACATACACACAGTCCCTATCATACCTAGTTACACACAAAACCCTCATTCTGTGCTAGGTCGCACCTGTTTAAGATTTTTGTGTGACCCAAGTCGCTCAAAAAATATGAACAGATGCGATTGGGTCGCTCTTATCTGTAGAATCGGTGCGACCTGGGTTGCGCTTGTCTCCCCGACAGGTGCATCCAATTCATTCCTATATGGATGATAAGTGTGACCTGGGTCACACATTTTCCCTCGAAAAGTGTGACCTGACACTAAGAACCCTTCGGGCTTGGCCAAGGCCCCTAGAGTGAGCAAAACCAAAAAATAATTGAATTAAAGAGATGGGTCTGATGAGAGCTCTTACCTGCAAGTCACAAATCGAAAAACCATCGGTCCAGTCGGAAGAAATCAACAGTTGTGTTTTGGGGCCCTTTGCTCGAACTCAGCACTGTATAGTGAAAATGACAAGTGTCATGTGGTCCCCCCTTGTTTATAAGCCTACATTTCATCTATTTTTTCTTCCATGCACCACAAATTCATTCATCATTTGTTTTTCACAATATTCGCACCACCGGGTTCATTTTTCTGCCCTCTGTCTTTTAATGAGACCCTTGTCTCATACTCTCCTTATAATTTTTTGGGCCATTTCTTGGATTCACCTCAATTTGTGTGTTATCATGCGAATCACACCATGCACGTATTGGCATGTTCACAAGCCATCCGCTCCATCCATACTACAAACTTGGCCTTATTTTACTACCATCCATCATACTATAAGGAGGTCCCATCAAGTGTTCCACTGTTATTCCTATGATCCATGTTCACAACATAACCACTTTTGTTCCATCGAACAATTCCTCCTTTATTGACTGACCATTGCAATGTTTATGTTAAGCTCTTTTCTAACTCCTAAAAGAATGAAAAGATTGTCGATCACGCTTGCATCATTTCATGCTTGTTAAAGTATTTGAAAATGTGTCTAGGTGTCCTCATTTATCTCTTTTTTTGGACTACGTAGACTATTTAAAGAAAATGACCACCCTGGAACCTTCAAGCTAGGGTCATTTCCCTTTGTATCCTTTTATGCTTTGTCAGACATTGGGACCGTAACTTATGAAAAATCTCATTATGGGTTGTCTTTAAGCTCTTTTCCAACCCTCTCATCAAGAAAACATCAGTGAGCAATCTTGGTTTCTTTCATGCTCGTAAAAGTATTTGAATGAAAGTCCAGTCAGTATAGTTTTAGCCTTTTCTGTCCTGGTCGAACTACCTACGGTAAAGAAGTCACTCTACCCCCTTTGGTTGGGAGATCTCTCCTTTGTACACTTTTATCATTTTTTTGGCTTAGGATACTACCATACAAAAAAAAGACCACACTGGAGTCTTCTTCCTTTTTTTAGACTCTCTAAAAATGAAAACACCATCGATCATTTACCATCTCTGGATCGACAAAAATCCATGAGATAGTATCATATCGAGGTTACTTCTATCCCTTATTTGTGCTCCTTAAACTATGAATAAGGCCCAAACGGTGTCTCTGGGTGCCACACATATGATCTCATATTATGAAGATTTCCCCCACTAGGTATCCATTGTTTATAGTACTATGTGATGAGTCTCCCTTGGATCCCCTGGATATCACTATTCCAATCACCCCCCCATAGTATTTCCCGTTGCAGTTATCTTCCTAGTTTTATAGCTATGATCCCTTTCCCATGATTTAGTTTCATTTGCTTCCAGTTCATCCCTGTCGTCATACTCTGAACAAAGCAATTTTGAGTCCCCCGCAGTCCCCTGCCCATGTTCCCCTTTCAGTGTGTCATTCCCCTGATTGTTCCACATATCTGGTTATCCCCCTCATGCTTCTATCAAGAAAATTTCTTTTCCTTGTTAGTTGCAGGTCTCCCTCTATCAACATCAACACATCTATTCCAGAGGATAGATACACGAGTCTTTGTATCTTGGTTTCATCCACCTCATTGATGAGTTACTTGGATCACTTAAAAGGAGTCAGTAGTTCCTTTCAAGTTGGTTGTGTCTCACATGCTCGACTTCATCTACTTAATCGCATCGTTGAGATTTGTACAGGGTATTGGTCCTTTCATTATTTGGTCGGAGACCCCGGTTGTCACCTAACTCTAGCACATTGGTGATCCTACTATAGGACCCAAACAGTTTCATGTCCCTTGTGATTTCCTGGATGCACTGGTGACAGTGTTCAGAATCCCCTCAGTGTCATGCTTCCGTGTATCTCCAGTACTTGATGGTATATATTGTACCACAAAGATCCTGACTCTCATTCATTAAGTCCATCCAGTTATGTACACCTCCAGATCCAACATAGCTGTCACATCCCCATGCCTTCGATCGACGAAGAGGACGCGACTACAAGCTTCAAAAACACGGGCTAAGAGCCCCATGAACATGTACACGCATAAAAATGCTAAAATAGAATGCTGAAGAAAACGTATTGAAGTAGAGACATGCACACATGAACACTTATCATGCACAGATGTAATTATCTATCAGACACAACAGAAACATCATACATTCATACAAGCATTCATTCAACATGTCCATTATAGTCATTAACAGTAAATATAGTTGCGGAAGTAGAAATGGACAAGAGCACTTATCTTATGAATAACTTGATCCGCAACCAGCTACGTCGCTGCAACGTTCCACCCAACCATAGGTCAGCGTGCTCCTTAATCTCTCAGCAGCGCTGCCACCCCTGAGCTGGGCATGATTCTCCAAGGAATAAGGGAACTACCAGGCTTACACATAGCCAAGGGGATACAAAACACAGCCAAGCCAACACATTTGGGTTTATCAGGCCATCAAGGAGTTGGGAAAGACTAAATGATAAGCTGGTGAGCTCATTGCAGAGCTAGGAACACCTACACCAGAACTATCCTGGATTCTAAAACACCCACACACCCAACACAAGGAATTAGTCCCTTCTCTGCTACACAGTCCCTCAGGCCCTGCATTCCCTTCCAATGCTATTCAGGGGTTGTGAAGAAGAAAGCCAGCCCTCTAGCTCTGTCCGTGTGGTTTCCAACACACCAGGTTTATCAAGCAAACCAAGCCCCCATCCCTGCTCCCATCACAGTCCGAAGACCAACCATTGCACACATGAAGTTAAATCAGTTGTCACAGCTTAAACAGGGAAAATGACTCCCAAGCAAATTACACAGTCCCAAACGTATCAGTGAATGTAGCTCACGACAGGGGAAAAACCACAGCCCATCCTAGGCAACAAAACCATCGGGAAAACATACATAGACCACGCTGAGGAAGAGAAAAACACAGACTTCCCAATCCTGTGCGTGAAATGAACATAATGACCATACCAGTCTGTGAGACAGCCAATAGCGTGAATGGCCCTTCACAGCAGTTCGTGGATGAAAGAGCACGGCTCTCAGCTCACTGCATCAGTCGAAAAACTAGGAAATTCTTGTGCGTGAGGATAATGAACGGACATTGGTTCATACGCGAAGATGAACAGCTCCCAGCCCGTGTGTAGATGAATAGACTACAGAGAGGACGCGAATTAGATGTGCATGAGTGTTCAACACAAGCGTGGAGAGGAGAATGCATCCGCGGGAGTGAAAAACCAGGTAAATCCTGTGCGTAGAGGTGAACAGAAAATCATGAGGCGTTTGTCGTGGAGAGTGCGTGAATGTTTCTCCTCCATTGTGAAGTCAACCACTATGGTGGATTATGCATGTGGGTGAGGACTGATAGTCCTACCACCCCACTCCCAAAGGCAATAACTGCCTCAACCAACAGCAGCCATTCTTCAATGAAAGTGGTTGGAATAAAACAAGGGAAGATGAGACATGGGTATTTTCCCTCATTGGCCAAGGTTTAACAAATTCCCCCACATCCCTATCCTTGTGAAAATCATGCCCCTTTCTCATTTTAGTTGCCGCGATCGTAGCTGGTCAGGTTCATTAATTAATTATAGATGCATATTTACATGATGACAACATAATATATGCCGCATGCCCCGATATACCATCGGTGACAATTTAAATCCAAAACATAGCATAACCGATCAATGGCGGGGCCTTGGCCTTTAGCTCCACACCATGATCATTACAATATATACATCATATACATCTAATGTAACAGGGTCAAAACCAGGGCATTACAATAGCATTATTTGTTATTATATCACATTTTATGAGAATTCCATTATTCCTATGTATCAGCTCTTGAGATCAACATTTGTATTCATCCTCCCATTGAGTCCACCATGATGTACTACTAGTTGTATATATGTATTGATCGTATCCCTTTATTTTATCCTTGATCCCCAATTTTATTTTTTGACATTGTTATGAGCATGGGTATGCTCGCCTCTTCCATATACATGTCAGACACTATATGTACCTCATCCATTTTTTAGAATATATACAAACCAAAATCCATTGTAATCCAAATGAGGAGACTCCACTTCTCCATTGTTCTCTCCATTCTCTCCACAGTTGTCACCATTTTCCCATGATCCTATGATGTCTATCGGCCATACGAGGAGCTCCTGCCCTCACACATCAAGAGGCAATTTGTTAACACTAAAAAATTGTTCACCTAGCTCTTCATTATATAAGCCATAGTTATACATCATATTCCCACCATTATTTACTCCATTTTGACCTTCACAACTATATTTTCACTAGATATGGTCCAAAACATTACTATTCCTTCCCCATAAATGAAGGGAAGTTGGGCATTTATTGTGATTTATCCCCACTCTCTCCAAAAAGGACCAAAAACCCCTAAAAATGAGAATGGGAAAAAACCAATAGATAAATACCATGGACAATAAATGGGTCATTGCCCGTGGGGGGGCAGAGCAAGTGGTAAATGGAATTTTTTGTAAATGGAAGGTCTCGTGTTCAAATCCCCCCCAAATTAACTAGTGTGCCATGGTTCGAGCGCTGTGGTTACACCTAGGTTTATAGTGGTAGCAGGATTGGATCCCTAGACCCTGTGTCATGCGAGTACCAGCCCATCCCCAGTTGTCGATTCCCCTTGTCAAAAAAAAAAAAAGACCATGGGTCATTATGATGGGTCAAAAACCCTTGGACCATCCTATAAATACATTGTGAAGGCCTCCCCCAAAACACTTTTAGTCCACTTTTTTCCATTTTGCTATCATTCCCTTTTCTGCCATTATTGCCATATCCCGCCATGTATTCCACCACGGTGTACATTGAGTTAAATATGTACCCATTTGGATCCATTTTACCCATTTGAAAACCATCCATGGAAGAGGCTAGAGAACCAAACCGTTGAGCTACAGGACAGCTACGGTGGTCCACATTTCAGAAAGGTATGGATGTTATTTTATTTGTTAGTTAGCCTTATACATCTTAAAAAACCTAAAAATAGTGTTATTGTAGTTTTTCTTCATGTTATTATTATTTAACTCTGCCCTATGATCTGCATTATCTAGGGTTGGTGCTTTTGCACGTAGCTGGGGAGAAATCCCCACTTCATGACTAACCAAATACATCTCAACTAACTTGAGATCCTCCAAATATGAAATAATAATTATAAACTTTCATCTTCATCTTCATATGTGTGTCCATGGATTTCTAGTCCATCATCTTAAAACTCTTCAGGGTCTTGTTGGCACCCCAACAACTCCCTTTCATCTTGTGTAAAATAAAGGGGGCCCCATGTGATTTTTGTAAGTATTTAGTTATGTTTTTCTTTACTTTTGTCCTACTTGCTTTGGTAGGTGGTTTCCTTGATGGTTTCTCTTTGACTTGGCATTTATGAGATAAGGGATTAGTGATATGAATCATCTATGGTTGTTTTGGTATGATGGCATCCTTTGATTGTGCATGATTGACATTTTTCTATTTATTGTTTCTTAAGATCATTGTGATGACTTTTTGGTCTTTCGATAGATCTATGCTATTTTGATCCTTTGGATTTCTTGATGTTTGTATTCCCTTATTGATTATATGATTTTAGTTGGATAAATTGGATTAAAAATCATATTTCAATGGTCTCATTGATTTTCGATCTTTACTACATAAAGACAATTTTGGGTATTTGGGTGGATCGTCCTTATTTTGAAAGCTTATTTTCATATATTTCATGAATGTCTTTATCTTTTAAGTATATGGAATGCTCATTAATTTTCTTGATTTTCTTATTATCAAGACAAGGTTATATAGGCATTATTATTATTCTCAACATATTTTTACATTTTAAATGCCTTCTAAAAAATTATTTTGATAATATTATAAAGTTATTTTATTATTTATGTTAAACTTTCAAATAAAATGACTTTAATTTTTATAATTTCTATCAAAAAAGTTTCTTTATTTTAAATAAGGCATCAAGCTTCAGCATTATTGTTTGACTTTTCCTCAAAATATTACACATTAATATTTTTTTTATAGTCCTTTTTTTTAATGCATTTAAAATATAAAAAAAACAATCTACAGCTTTTGAGAATTTGATGTCAACTCATAATAAATGTATGAAATATGGCTTTTGGTTAATGGAATTACACATAATCAAATTGTTAATATTAAGATAATATTATTTATTACTGAATCAAAATTCCATTCAAACAATTGCACGAGAATAAGGAAAAGTTTATGCATTTGATCTTTATTTAAAAATATGCCTTACATATCTTTTCACATTATCAAACTAGCGTGGCATTTTGCTGTGACATATTATTTCACATTAATTGAAAAGGATCATGGGTGGAATTTCATCCTTAACTTATAGCTTGTTTTAAAAGGGTAAAACAACATCATGAGAGTTAAAAACATAGCAAACTTTATTGGATAACTTATTAACTGGTCTTTTGCATTAACATGGATTTATATCATGCCACATACACGTTATTTATTATTTATGTATAAATGTTAGTTCATAGAAAAGGAATCCAACTCTTTGAAGGAATCAAAGATCATATAACTCTGCGTCAATTTATTTTTACATTATTAAACTGTTATAAATAAAAGCATACAGTTAAAGATATCGAGACCGGGTTCGTTGGTTATAAATGCGTTGTTCAATGCAAATATTTCACCCAAAATTTTGAGAGATTCATGCGCCACAGGATATCATTAAATTGTACAGATTAATATTGTATTTTCTTCATAGGGTTTGCAAAAATTGTTGTTGAAGTGTCGCGTTTCAGTCACACATGAAGAGAGAGATTCGCACCAACGCATTGAAGGTAGAAAAACCAGTTGTTTTCCAAGTAAGAGATATATTTGAGATAGTTGAGAAATTATAGCAAATCGCAGAATTTTAAGGAATTTGTTGAACAACTGTCCTTTACAAAGGAGGGTGCATTGATTTATGTAGCTATTATCTCCATTTAACCACTGAGCTATTCCAGCACGAAGCAACCAAATCATAAATCTTGAGATTTTTGAGGGCTACTTCTTCGCTCAAAATCATCCACGAGATTGCTATGTTACCTTCAATTTTTATGAGATTTTTTTATTTCATTGGTTCACATGGTGATCGGTAGACTGCTTCGATTTGTTTAATGATTCGTTTATGGTTGAATTCTCACTTGTAACACCTACAAAATAGACTGGACGTTTCAGAGATAGACCACGTGTTTAGATCTACGGAAAGTTCATTAAGGCCATGATTTTATGCAAAAGGGATGTTACGAGTTACCAAAGACATCAAAACTGCCAAAATACGAGGTCATGATAGAGCAGTGTGAAAGGTGAAAACCATGGAGATACAACGGAATGACAGCAAGTGCAGTAAAACGATAAAGGGCAAGGGAAGTTTTTTTTTGTCATTTCATTTTACTTGTTTTCATGGTAATTCTCTTATTTCTTGTTAACTATGCAGATTCAACCTGAAAGTTATTCTTTTGTTAGAAAAAGATTGTCAGATTCCCGTCGTTATTCAGGAGAGGATTTTCTGCAGCGAACTTTGGGCAAACTAAGACGAAATAGAAAAATATAAAACATGGGTTTTTTCCAGAAGATACCCATTTACCAGACTCGTGGGGAATTTACTGAAAAGAGTGAATAATTTGGGAGATTTTCGGGGTGATCTGAACACGTATTTTTCAGTTGCGGCCGGCAAGGAAGTTAGTTTGACTTCCATTTGTTTTCATTTCCTATTTAAACAATAGCAGGATGCTACGACAGGGAGGGTGCGGTCTCGACAAAATAGAGAGATTTTGTTTTCTTAATTTTGTTTTCTATTTGTAATGTTTCTATTTGCAAATGGAGGAGGAGACACTGCCTTCAGGGAGAAATGCTTTGTAATGTTCGAGGGAATTATTTCTCAGAAGTTCTATATGTTTTTCTCTCAGAAGCTCGAGATTTGTATGAAGAAGATGGAGATGAGTTAATTGTAATGGATGTCACTGTTGCTGTAACAGAGTTCTGCTACAATTGGTATTTTGTGAATTTAATTCCAATATGATTCATATCTATATTTTTCATAATTATATTTTATCTTGTGCATATATATTTAGGATTTTGTGCAATAAGATTAACTTTAGTTCTCGAGCAAACGTTGTTTTTCAGGATCACTTTAACTAATTACACAATTGTTTTATGATAATATTTTTATTTTCATTCTATCATTTGAGTTATTAAATATTCATATTGTGAAATAGAGTGATTAAATTTTGTTTTATCCTTCTGTTTGACAATATTTATTCTTAATTCAGATATGAAAAACAACATTATTAATTTATAATTTTCTCCTGTGCAGGATATTTAGGATAAATTAGATAGAATAAATTTTAGTTTTCTTTTAGAATTTTAATATTAGTTTAATAATTGTAGGCCACCGTTTAATAGCTATTAAATCTGTGTAATTTAATAGTTGCTAAATATGTATTTTCACAATTATTGAAATTTATGTTACAGTTAGTTATTTTTCATCTATTAAAATTTTTTTGATAATCTTTTGAAAACATAAACATAGACTCTCTTTAAGAGAGCAAATTATAGTTGGACATAGATAGTTAATTTTAATTTAGTAATCGTTAATATTTCATTTTATATATTAGCATAGTTTGTAGGTAAGTAATTTGTTTTAATTTAGTTGTTTTTATTAAAATTTAGTTTAGTCTTTAGTTTGTTAGTTAATTTAGGAAACATTTTTCTAAGTTTAAATGGTAGGACTCTCTTTAAGAGAGTAAAACTTAGATGGTAGCAGGACCATAACCTATGAGATTTTGTCATTCCAAACACACTGGAAGCTACTCTAAGCAACTTGTGTGGGCTTAATCTCCTTAAGTTGGCCAAGTCAAAAAATTCGGCCAACAGGTCTTTTACTGCACATTTTCCTTAACTGAGGAAAATCCTTGTCTGGTGACAGCTCTATATTCAATATTTATGAACAATCATGCATCCCAACATTCATATCTCATGAATAAATCATGCGGCTCTATATCCATATCTTTATGAAAAATCATGCAACTATATATTCATATCTTATAAAACAATCATGCATGCTCTATATTCATATCTTTATGAAACAATGATGCATGTTGTATATTCATATATTATGAAACAATCATGTGTGCTTTATATCCATATCTTATGAAATTTTTTTATTTTTCAATTAAGGAAGGAAAATCTACATATATGCTTCACAATTCCTAATTCAAGCAATACGAATCTCTATATGATTGTACTGAAAACATTCAAAAGCATATAGATCTAAATAGCATATAAAAAAAACAAGTAGTTATATTTTATTATTTTGCATGATCCCTCTTGATCTCTGGTTCCTTGCGTAGATTACTGGAGTCCCTCTATCTTGATCTTTTTACAAATTTGAGTGCATGCATGAGGTAGTGAATCTCTGCATGGAGAAATTGGATCCCATGCAACCCAGAGAGATTGTTATTCTTCAAATAAAATTTATTCCAATGATCATAGTCCTCTTCTTGAATGAGTTAGGATATCATTACACACAAGATCCATTAAACAAGGGTAATATCCAATCCATAAATCCCTCGATCATTCAACTAATTCGTTTAGTTTTCAAAAAACGGCCATAACATGAATTTTGAGAGTTTCATCTGCAAATACCTAATAGTATCTCTCAAAAATTGTGTATTTTTTAAATCATCTATAATTTAAGATAAATAATCCCATTTGGGAAGTGGGTTTTCAACCGTTTTGTCTGATTCCTCACAGATTGATTAGAACGGATCCACGAAATTTGTCTCCTGAAAAGTGACGGAAATGGTGCATATTGACTTGTTCTTTGAATTCACCATGCAAGTTGGTCTTCTATTTGGATGGAAATTGATTCCATTGCTTCAAGATCTTTGCTCAATACTTCAATATCTACATAGGCATTACTTTCTTGTGTAAAATAAGACCTTGCACACCCTTTCTTTGATACCATGTTAATGTTTTGACCAATATGAAGGAACTTTAAATTTAAAACTTGTTATAAACAAATACATTGCATATAGATCCCATAAACAATTTGTACACACAATAATTCATCCACAACACAATATGTACCATGGGGAAAATCCTTGTGATAGAGAGGATGAAAAACCCCAACAATTCTTCAGAGTATAATAGATAGATTGCAGAGAATGAATTTTACAACATAATCAGATTGACCGATAAGAGAGAATGCGTAGCAATAGAAAATAGAGATCCATTGTTACAAGTGTTATTAACTTTCCATATTCCTAGCATATTAAAAGCAAGCCATAATTACTTCCATGCAAACCCCGGTGAATGGTTTCATGAGAATTAACCACGTATGCATTACAATTTCGAATAAGATCTTGCACACCCTTTCTTTGATACCATGTTAATGTTTTGACCAATATGGAGGTACTTTAAATTTAAAACTTGTTATAAACAAATAAAGTGCATATAGATCCCATAAACAATTCGTACACACAATAATTCATCCACAACACAATATGTACCCTGGGGAAAATCCTCGTGATAGAGAGGATGAAAAATCCCAACAATTATTCCGAGTATAATAGATAGATTGCAGAGAATGAATTTTACAACATAATCAGATTGATCGATAAGAGAGAATGCGTAGCAATAGAAAATAGAGATCCATTGTTACAAGTGTTATTAACTTTCCATATTCCTAGCATATTAATAGCAAGCCATAATTACTTCCATGCAAACCCCGGTGAATGGTTGCATGAGAATTAGCCACATATGCATTACAATTTCAAATTTCCTTTTTGAATAATTAATTCATGCATTGAATCTTCATCATGCACAACTAATTTTACATACCTTCAATCATGGATATTAACTGATAGCTAATTAACATTGGAATGATATCAATCTATAACTAAATATTGATCACTTAGTTAACAGGATAACATAAGTGTCATAGTGCAATAACTCAAGTGTCGCATGCAACACACTTTCTTAACTAAAGTATTGTCATTTTATTAACTTAAGTGTCCTCTGTTATTCTAACTAAAGTGTAAACACTTTAGTTAATTATTCCATCATAAATAGTTCAATTGATGCTTTAACTAAAGCATTGATTGAGGCATTCATATTTAGTTGAAGCTTTATAACTTGAGTTCACTTCGAATTCTCTTTCTCTCATAAGGTTGTTTATTGCTTATCTCTTTATCTTACTATATGGTCTATGTTTAATCATCTACCATATCATATTATACTCAGGATAATTGTCACACATATTGATGATCATATATATTACCCCGGACCATATAGTCATATGCTAAAGTAATTCACTCTAGAGGTGATCCATCTCTAGAGGAGACTTAATAGATTTATCCATCTCGAATGACCATGGTTATTAATATATCACATAGTATAACCACTTTACCAATTAAAGTATGTCGCCTCAATAAATGAGGATATTTGTAGGACTTGGTATTACTCACAAGTCTATTGTCTTGATATTACTCATTAGACCAATCTTGATATTACTCACGAGAATCAGCTTGATATTACTCACAAGCTCACCTCCATAACTGCAGGTCCATCTCATAGGGTATCGTCTATGAGAATACTTGACTTTATATTACTCACAAGTCTGACTTGATATTACACACAAGTCAGTCTTGATATTACTCACAAGGATTCAGTACTAGCATCCCACCTCAATACATGAGGATATTTGTAGGACTTAATATTACTCAAAAGTATACTGACTAGATATAACGCACAAGTCTGAAGAATGACTCCTGATGTTGTACAATCAATAACCTTGGTTAATTTTTATGCCTTTCTTAAAAAGGCATAACTTTGACCTCTAAAATTCATTTACAGAGGTTTTTTTTTAAGATGCCTATTTTTTTGAGAGCTTTGCATCCTAACTTTCTATTTATACTTTTGAAACCATATTACTAACATGTTATAATATGGATATTCCAAATATTTCCTCCAATATTCTATTAATACACCAAATCACTCATTCAAGTGGATATGAAACAACAGATTTTTCATTTCCTCAAGTTATAATCAAGGATTTAAGATATCCTAAGCATTTCCTAGCAACTTTGGCATGACTGATTTGGTCATCTAAACTATCGGTTGTCACCATAATCTATGTAGTCATAATATGGTGACTATTATTCCTCTCATTTCTTGCATAGATGGTTTTTTTCCCAAACATGTTCTCGAAAAAATCATCAAGACAATTTTGACAAACATGTCTCTTGGCATGCATAGGCCCCCTTGTAGCGTGTTCATACTGATTTGTGTGTTTCACTTCCTTCTATTTCTTTCACTAGGTTTAAGTTCTTCTTAGCTTTCATTGATGACTTCTTCAAACATACTTGAATTTATTTCTTAAAACTTAAGAGTGGAGTTTTTTACATGTTTTTAGCCTACAATGCCTTTGTAAAAAAAATATAGACATCAACTATAGAATTTAAGAACATATAATTGAGATGAATACGTTAACAACAAATATACAACTTACAACACAACATAATGTATTTAGATGAAACATATTGTTTCATACATAGCATAGAAAATGGTGTTTCTAAGAAAAAGAATCACATATTAAAGGAAATGACAAATTGTATGATCCAATCTAAGGGATAAAGTCCTCATTTTTGTATGGAACCCATTAATTGTGACAATTTCATATTTAATCACACTCCCAAAAGGATTTAAAATATTTAACACCAAAAGAAGTAAGGATTAAAATTAAACAAGATGTAATCCACTTTCATGTGTTTGGTAATGAAGCATGTTCTCGCATTCTTGATAAGGAAAGGAAGGCATTACAGCCTAAGAGTAAGAAGATAACTTTTAATGGATATTTTGAAGATGTAAAAGGCTATAGACTTATTCAAACTCATTCCAATGAAATTATTATTAGGAGAGATGTTAATTTTGATGAAACTCTCTTAGTATATGAGTTTAATTTGGCATTATTTCCATCTTGGGCTTGCGATCCATCTTCGACAATTGTTCTATATTGTGTCCCCAACTTTTATGTTAGTGATCCTATTATGTTTTATTCTTTAGATGATGGGAATGAGGATGAAAATCCAACTCTTCTTTCTCATATTCCTTCAGTTGGGTCCATTATACATGAGCCTACAACAATACCACAACTTCCTAGATGGGTCCATACAACACAAGAAACAATTGGTGATATTGTCGGTGATACTTCAAAATCAATGTCGCACACATTCATATTTCCAACAAGCGTCTTCTCTTCTAGATCAAATTTGAGAGACTCGTG
Source organism: Pseudotsuga menziesii (assembly GCA_001517045.1). Taxonomy (NCBI): domain Eukaryota; kingdom Viridiplantae; phylum Streptophyta; class Pinopsida; order Pinales; family Pinaceae; genus Pseudotsuga; species Pseudotsuga menziesii. The sequence continues at coordinate 671,287 of LPNX010077235.1, forward strand.
ATTCAGATACATTTGCAGAAGCTTTTAGTCATCAATATTGGGACACAATAATGAATGAAGAATATCATTCCTTAATGGTGAATGATACCTTGTATCTTGTACCTCTTCCCAAAGGAAGAAAACTTGACAAATTCAAATGGGTGTATACAACTAAGTACTCGTCAGATGGAAGTTTTTAAAGACATGAGGCTTGGATAGTTTCCAAGGTATTTTTTGAGGTTAAAGGGATTGAATATATAAAATAATTAACCGTTTAGCCAAATTTAATTCCATTTTCCTTGTTCCATCCCTTATTGCTTCATATAAATGGGAGGTATATCAAATGGATGTCAAATATACCTTCTTGCATGATGATTTGCAAGAAAAAATTACAAAAAACAACCTCCTCACTATGCTATGAATGACTCCATCCTTGTTTGTCACTTAACAAAATTGGTTATGTTTTTAAGTTGTATCCTTCATCTTGGTATGCTATAGTGGATAGCTTTCTTCATGATACTAGTTTTTTTAGATATGATTTTGACCCTAGTGTCTATACCAAGAAATTAGGTAATAATCCATGATACCTTTTATTTATGTTGATGACCTTATTCTCACTGGTTGTTACCCTAAACTTTTTACCCATGTGAAATCATGCCTTAAGAAGAAACTTGAAATAATAAACTTGGGATATTTTCATTACTTTCTAGGCCAAGTCTTGCAAACCAAGGAATGAATTTTTCTTTATTAGTCTAAGTATTCATGTTTTTTTCTTCACCACTTTGACATGGAATATTGTAAACCATCCCTCTCTCCCTTCTAGTCAAGAGTTAAACTTTCCACCACTCGTACTACAACCAAACTAGATGCCACTTTGTACCATTAGTTAGTTGGTATAATTTTGTATCTAATCCATACCCATATTGATATTTCATTTGATGTTGGTCTTTCTTATCAATATCTTATAATTCCACATGAAAAATACTGGAAGTAGTAAAATTGATACTTTAGAATATCCAAGGTACAATTTATTTTTGGATATAGTACAATTGAAAGGGGATTATTTTATTGGTTGGTTTCATTGATTTTGATTGCAAAAGCAACCTCTAATATTATAGGTTATGATTTTAGTCTAATTTCAAAACCTATCACTTGGGTTAGTAAGAAGAAATAACCTCAAAGTATCAAGTTGTAGTTAATGGAAGTCAAGAAGCCTTGTGGCTTTAACAAATCCTTTCAGAGTTTGTCTTCCAAGAACAACATCCAATTTCACTCTGATGTGACAATAAAAGTACCATCAATATCATCAAAGGTCCAGTTAAAATTTAGAGCACCAAACACATTGAGTTATGTCACATCCCTTCTCATCAATCCAACCCACGGAGGGAACATGAGCAATATAGGGGGTGCTAAATTTTTCCCCTGATTTTGTATTGTGAAATGAATTAACAACTAAATGTGTGTGAAATTCTCATTAAACATACATAGCGGAATTAAACTCTATCAATGCACACAAACAACATGTTTATACCAGCAAGTTCATAACATGTGGAACAATAAAACCATGCACAATAATAATTATTTTTCATGTTATTCACAAGCATTTAATTGAACAATTCATATTGGGTTAGCTCGTTCAATTTAACACAATGTGCAATCATTCATAACACATAAGTTAGGCATAATCAGAGATAACAGTGAACATTTATCTTTCAATTGAAGTTGTGCAAGCAACCGGCTATGGACGAGAAACATTCCACCCAACCATAGGCCTATGTCAAGCCTATATTATTTCAGCTGAGAAACCACCCTTGAGTTGGGCTATGTATATCCACTACGGAGGAACTAATCAGGATCACTCATAGCCACAAGCACAAGCACTCATGATAAGCTAGGACATAGCTAGTTTTATTGAGCGAATAGGGAGGTGTTATCACTCCAGGAAACTCCTCTATGTTGCAGCTCGAGGATTCCCGGTAACTTAAATGTTTTTATGGTTTTTCTAAATGGATCAAGTCAAATGACCTAAAGGACCTCACATGCTCAAGACATGCATAAAAATCGATCAAAAGATAAGGCTTCTAACTACCAATGTTCATAGGTTTGATAATAGGGTGAAAAGATGGAGAACTTACTATGTTGGCAGATTTATATATAAAGCAATTACATATAAATGGATAATCACAACAAGGAAAAGTACTTGTGAATCAACTCATCAACATACAGATAGGGTGATAACTATCATATATTAAATAACATGAATAATCCTGAATCAAACATTCAAGCACAAGCATAGAATAGAAAAGATATGGAAGCTGAACATATAATAGAAAAAGAGCTTATATTAGATGATGAATAACATGAGAAGCTTGATAATAATAAAGGTCTAAAGGTCCCTGAAGTCGAACCTTTGCTTCAACATAAGTCTTAGGATTTATATCCTTTACAAAAATATTCAGATCCTGAAAAATTGGATCTGATTTACTAAAAATAGATAAATAAATGTTTTTTGCAAAATTAGGTCAAAACCCCTAATTTAATTACTAGTCTATCTAATTCTAACACTTGTTCACTCATTGAAATCTTTGATGACTGCAATGAGTACTGAAGTAGAGCTGTAACCTGTCATCCGATAGATAATCCATTGTTGGTAAAAAACAAGTAGGGTTTGTGACCCTTTTCTCCTTGATTGTATCCTCAAAACTGGAACAGACCTCCTCCAATGGTGCTTTTCAGCAAATTTCAGCTTTATATTTCATCCCTGAGATAGTTGTATTCGCCAAAACTGGTTCTGTGTGCCCAAATATATTTCTGCACCCCTTTTTTGCTTTCAGTGGTTAAGGAATCAGAATCCTGGGTCTGTTAGCTGCCGAAAGCTCTGCTTTCAGTGGCTAATGAGCAGCTGTTGTGTTCGCCTAAGCCACTGAAAGCTCTGTTTTCTGTAAAAAAAAATTATTAGCCTTTAATCAGCCTTTTAAACTTCACTCCTGATTTTTTGGTACTCCTTCACCCTACATGGGGTTTGGAAAAAAATAAAAATCATGAGCTGCCTCAGGATCTTGCAAGCTTGCTGCTGCCTCTGCTAGGGTTTCTAGTGCAAAATGAGCTTGAGGGCTAGGATTTGAGTTTTTCTTCTGCAACCTCATCAGCCTGATCATTCTGTAAAGTCTGGTGTTGTCCCTCATTAGCCTTAGATTCCTTCTTTTCAGTAGGACATACATCCTTCTCATTTCTAGCAGAGAATTGTGTAACTTAGCATTATTCTTGGTTAATATTGCATTATTTCCTTTTACCTCTCTGTCTAAGATCTCCATTTCATGTATTTTCCCTAACAGCTGGTTGATCCTATGAGACCTAGGTTTTCTTGAGGAATTCTCTACTATTGGTTCATCCTAACCTTCCCTTGGTGCTGGTGAGGGAAACTCCTCATATTATGCTGCCACATGCTCTGTTAGGTCATCTTTCGCCCTAAAAATTTGGCCAAACTATTGAAAACAAGGGCTCAGAGATGAATTTTTTTCATTCAAATACATGACACATGTGTATAAACCGAAATAGGTTTTTGTATATTGGTTTGTTGTGATCAAAAACCTCTCTCATTCTTTTGAAAATCATTTTCATTTTCCCGATATCTGTATTTCAAAAACATGTGTAAAATAGGGAAATTCTGAGATCCAAAATTTAGGGCTCAGAGATGGATTTGATTCTCCCAATATGCAATACCTATAGGAAAAATGAGAGAGGTTATTAATCTCTGACATGTTAGGAACAAAATCATTCTCCAGTCACTCAAAATTATTATTTTAAAACGATGACTTTTCGTAGTAAAACGCCAATTTCAGTGGCTTGGAGCGCCCTGAAATTTCAGTCTTAGCTACCAAAATTCTGCTTTCGGTGGCTTAGAGACCGTTTTGAAACCATGAATAGCCACAAAAACCTTTGTTTTGATTTTTTTGAGCGGGTCCTCCTCCCTGTGCCTACAAAATTGAAATTCAATCCCTAGGGAAGGATACTACAATGCTGGATCCAGAGATGGCTAGGCTCAGTGAGAATGCATGCAGATAAATGTGGAGTGTACTAAGGATATGGTGTTGATTTGGAGGGGTTAATCATTCAATTGGTACTTGAGCAAAATGATGGTAAAATCTAGTGAGAACCACGAGATAGCCAGCACAACAATTATTTTTAACTGGGACTTGATGTTTCATGGTGGTTCAACTGCAATCGTGGGACAGATGGAGGGAAGGCTAGGGTTTTGGTCTTTATAAGTTACTTCAGATCAATAATGACCTTTTATTCACCAACTTATGATTTTCTGCAATCCCCCAGTCTTTTCGGTAGTTAAGTGCTAGATCATGACATGCATCATGCTGATAGTGTTTGATTTCGATGGATAAGCTAACTGTTTTTCCTCTTTTGGCCTTTTCAGTGGTTAAGGGAATCTTGGGTCTAATTTGCAAGCTGCCAAAATCTAGGATTTTTGGTGGCTAATGAACCATTGGTATGTTCTCCTAAGCCACCGAAAGCTTCCTTTCCAAAATTGATCCAAAAACGTCTTTAATTAGCTATCGGTGGTTAATGTCTTCCTGGACCCACTTGCTAAGCTTCTGAAATCTAGGCCTTTTGGTGGCTAATGAACTGTTGGTAAGTTCACCCAAGCCATCGAAAGTCCCCTTTCCATTTTTTTATAAAAATGACATCAACAGGATTTCAGTGGTTAACGCGGTCCTTAGTTGAAACTGTTAGCTGCCGAAAGACGGGATTTTTGGTGGCTAATGAACTGTGGAAAAGTTTGCCTAAGCCACCGAAAGCTAAAACTTTCAAATTTCTTGAAAATAGAACACCATATATTCCAATTTTGTTAATCATTAAAAAATATTTCCTAATATACCCTAAAATATTCACTACTACGAAAAATAAATTGTCTGAGTTTGACCTATTGAAAATTAATTTATTTAGGAGATAACATATAGCTCCTACTCGGGGATGGGAACCTCCCTGTGAGGTCCCAAGAAGCCCAGATGAAATGCCTTTCCCGAAAAACAAAAATTAAAGCTATCTTCTAGTGTTCCATTGGGCATGGAATCATTTGTCCTTCATAACTGATCCGCTGCAACCTTCCTATAGCCCGCTTTGCTTATTCATGAAAACAATTGAAAATGACCTAGATGCTCATATTAAGAGCTTATTTTCCTATCTACTTCTACTCCTAATTCTAATCAATAGAGTCTTCTTATCAAGTGACATCATGCTTCCAATGAAGCCATGTGAGAAGCTGATCTGCTGAACTTATCCTTGATCTTGACCCGAAAAATAAATGAAACCATAGCATGCAGCAATGTAGTTTCAAAGGGTGACAAAACCATCTATCATCTAAAAAAAATATTTTGATATCTACGCTGCTCATAAGTTCCAGATAGTCAACAATAGGGTCATAAAATCCAACAAGAAATACCTTTTTATGCTATTGATCTTTTCCTTCACTGATGTCAATGTTGAATGTGGACTACTCAACCTTTGTCAAATCAGAATGCAAGCTCAACAATTGATCTGAACCTTTCAACTCCCCTTCACCATATTTACGTAATCTGAATTCATCATGATGATATGTTGGCTTATCATAGCTAACAATTTCCTCTTCCACAATAATATCTTTGCAAGATATATCAAAACTAAAAATATCTTTATTGGAATTTTGAGCAGCAGATTCATAACAAGCATCTAGTTCCTTGTCATAATTTGAAGCAACATATTCATAAGGAGAAGTAAAATCTTCCTGATGTTCTAGTTGGAGATTAGACAGTCCCTGAAAATCTTGTTCCTCATGGTTACTACAGCTTCCCTTGATCTGCAAATATGGAAACTGTGAGCTAGCCTTACTGATTTCAGTGGTCATTTAACCAATAGAAAGCTTATCATTTCCATGTGTAGTTAAAGAAATAAATTCCTCAGATTCACCACAATCAGATTTAATGATGGTAGGAAAACCTTCAACTCCTTTATAATTCATTTCTAGTTCATGTTGATGAAAAAGTGCATGATATTGAATATTCTTGAAGGGTTGTTGCATATTGTGAGGGAGAGGTCCGTCTCTATTTACATATTCATCCTTATGATGTAATTCATATTCATCACATAAATTACCAAATACAAGATCATCTAAAAAATACCTTTTGCAGTGCTCAGTAAATGCTCGATGAAAATCCTTCAAAGATGAAATGTTGGAAGGAGATAAAGAAAAATACCACTAGCGTGCATCACCATACAATGAATACATGAGCATATTCATGCTGCTGATCTAATAGATCCATGCATTCGTGAAATTTGAGGAGGTCTTTTGCAGGATTGTCTTATTTCTCCTCTTTGAAGACAGGTAGAAAATCTCCCCATCCGGACATATCAAGTACTGGATGTGGGAAACCAGGAATTGAAGAGAAGTCAAGAGGTGAAAACATCCAAGCCAAAAGAGCAGAAAATTCTTTTAACATATTAATATTTTGGATTTTCCACTGAATTCATCCTTCATGGAGTGGCCAAGGATGAGATATTCACAAGCAGCAGTGCTTGAAGATTCCTCAACCCTAATATTTTCTGATTTACTTATAAAATTATGAGAACTAGATGCTTCAGCAGAAGAAGATTGAAATGGAGGTCTATTTGATATAACAGTAGAAATACCTCTGGAAATACCTGATGTGGCTTCCCTTACAGCTTTGGAGGTCTATCTGAGTGAAGCCCTAGCTCTTCTTAGAATCTCTTTTGGATCTGAAACAGGTGTTACTGGTGGCCCTTGAGGGTTTGCTCTGGTACTTGGTCTTCTTGAAGCCACCTTATTCCAATGGAGTCACCAGATAGATGATTGCAACCAGAATAGTGTCCAAACTTTGTCTATCATCAATGTAGGATCTATGTCATATCGCAGGGAAGCTGAGCTTCAATCTCCTCTCCCCGGTAATGGCACCAATTTGTTATCACTCTAGGAAACTCCTCTAGGTTGCAGCTCAAGGATGCTTGGTAACTTAAATGTTGGTTTTTCTAAATGGATCAAGTTAGATGACCTAAAGGACCTCACATTCTCAAGACATGCATAAAACTCAATCAAAATATAAGGCTTCTAACTACCAACGTTCAGAGGTTTGATAATCGGGTGAAAAGATGGAGAACTTACTATGTTGGCATATTTATATGTAAAGTAATTACATATAAATGGCTAATCACAACAAGGAAAAGTACATGTAATTCAACTCATAAACATACATATAGGGTGACAACTATCAGATATTAATAACATGAATATACCTGAATCAGACATTCAAGCACAAGCACAGAACATAAAAGATATGGAAGTTGAACATATAATAGCAAAACAGCTTATATTAGATGATGAATAACATGAGAAGCTTGATAATGATAAAGGTCTAAAGGTCCCCGAAGTTGAACCTTTGCTTCAACATAATTCTTAGGCTTTATAGCCTTTACAAAAATATTCAGATCCTGAAAAATTGGATTTGATTTACTAAAAATAGATAAAATAATTTTTTTTGCAAAATTAGGTCAAAAACCCTAATTTAAGTACTACTCTATCTAACTCTAACACTTGTTCACTCATTGAACTCTTTGATGACTATAGTGAGTACTGAAGTAGAGTTGTAACCTGTCATCTGATAGATAAGCCACTGTTGGTAAAAAACAAGTAGGGTTTGTGACCCTTTTCTCCTTGATTGTATCCTCAAAATTGGAACATACCTCCTCCAATCATGCTTTTTAGCAAATTTCAGCTTTATATTTCATCCCTGAGATAGTTGTATTCGCCAAAACTGGTTCTATGTGCCAAAATATCTTTCTGCACCCATTTTTTCTTTCAGTCGTTAAGGAAGCAGAATCCTGGGTCTCTTAGCTGCTGAAATCTCTGCTTCCGGTGGCTAATGAACAACTGCTGCATTCGCCTAAGCCATCGAAAGCTCTATTTTCTGCAAAAAAAATTATTAGCCTTTAATCATCCTTTTACACTTCACTCCTTATTTTCTGGTACTCCTTCACCCTGCATGGGGTTTGGAAAAAAAGCAACATCATGAGCTGCCTCAGGATCTTGCAAGCTTGTTATTGCCTCTGCTAGGGTTTCTAGTGCAAAATGAGCTTGAGGGCTAGGGTTTTAGTTTTTCTTCTGCAACTTCATCAGCCTGATCATTCTATAAAGTCTGGTGTTGTCACTCATTAGCCCCAAATTCCTTCTTTTCATTAGGACATACATCCCTCTCATTTCTAGCAGAGAATTGTGTAACTTAGCATTACTCTTGGTTAATATTGCATTATTTCTTTTTACCTCTCTATCTAAGATCTCCATTTCATGTATTTTCCCTAATAGCTAGTTGATCCTATGAGACCTAGGTTTGCTTGAGGAATTCTCTGCTATTGTTTCATCCTGACCTTCCCTTGGTGTTGGTGAGGGAAACTCCTCATATTCTGCTGCCAGCTGCTCTGCTAGGTCATCTTTCACCCTAAACATTTGGCCAAACTGCTGAAAATTGGGGCTCAGAGATGGATTTGGTCCTTCAAATATGTGACACCTGTGTATAAAATGAAATATTTTTTTGTATATTGATTTGTTTTGAGAAAAAATCTCTCTCATTTTTTTGAAAATCGTTTTCATTTTCCCGAGATCTATATTTCGAAAACATGTGTAAAACAGGGAAATTCTGAGATCCAAAAATTAGGGCTCATATATGGATTCGATTCCCCCAATATGAAATACATGTAGGAAAAATGAGAGAGGTTATTATTATATGACATGTTAGGAACAAAAACCTCCAAGAATTTTGCAAAATGATTCTCCAGTCACTCAGACTAATTATTTTAAAAAGATGACTTTTTGCAATAAATCGCCAATTTCAATGGCTTGGAGTGCCCTGAAATTTCGGTCCTAGCTACCAAAATTCTGCTTTATGTGGCTTAGAGACCATTTTGAAACCACGCTTAGCCATGAAAACCTATGTTTTGATTTTTTTGAGCGGTTCCTCCTCCCTGCACCTACAAAATTGAAATTCAAACCCTACGGAAGGATACTACAATGCTGGATCCAGAGAGGGCTAGGCTCAGTGAGAATGCATGCAGATAAATTTGGAGTGTACTAAGGATATAGTGCTTATTTGTAGGGGTTAATCGGTCAATTGGTACTTGAGCAAAATGATGGTAAACTCTAGTGAGAACCACAAGATAGCCAGCACAACAATTATTTTTAACTGGGACATGATGTTTCGTGGTGGTTCAAATGCAGTCGTGGGACATACGGAGGGTAGGATAGGGTTTTTGTCTTTATCAGTCACTTCAGATCAATAATGACCTTTTATTCACCAACTTATGATTTTATGCATCCCCCCTGTCTTTTCAGGAGTTAAGTGCTAGATCATGACGTGCCTCATGCTGACAGCTTTTGATTTTGATGGATAAGCTAACCGTTTTTCCTCTTTTGTCCTTTTTGGTGGTTAAGGGAATCTTGTGTCTAATTTGCAAGCTATCAAAAGCTAGGATTTTTAGTGGCTAATGAACCGTTGGTACGTTCGCCAAAGCCACCGAAAGCTTCCTTTCCAAAATTTATCCAAAAACGTCTTTAATTAGCTTTCAGTGGTTAATGTCTTCCTGGACCCACTTGCTAAGCTACCGAAACCTGGACCTTTCGGTGGCTAATGAATTGTTGGTAATTTCTCCCAAGCCACTGAAATCCCCCTTTCCAATTTTTTATAAAAACAACGTCAACAGGATTTTGGTGGTTAACGCAGTCCTGAGTCGAAACTGTTAGCTGCCGAAAGATGGGATTTTCGGTGGCTAATGAACTGTGGAAAAGTTCGCCTAAGCCACCGAAAGATAAAACTTTCAAATTCATTGAAAAACAAAACACCAGATATTCCAATTTTTTTAATCACTAGAAAATCTTTCATAATATACCTTGAAATCTTCACTACTACGAAAAATAAATTGTCTGAGTTTGACCTATTGAAAATTAATTTATTTAGGAGATAACAAGAGGCAAGGAAGGGGATATATAAGCTAGTGATATTGTCCAAAAATATATAGGAATATTTATTTGGCTTGATACATCATTGGAATCAACAATACCTACCACACCCAACACAAGGAAGGTCCCCTTCTACACGCTCCCTCAGGTGCCCCTTCCCTCTAGTTCTCTTCAGGGTGGGAATAGAAAGGTCCAAGATTCCAAACCTTTGAAGATTCTAGCCTAAACTAGGTTTATAAAGAAATTCCAACCTCTGAACTCTCTCCCACTTCAATACTTTCTTGGATTTTTCCCAATTTTTCCTCAAAGAATGAAACCGTATTTAAATCTCCTACTATAACAATATTTTCAGATCGTATATGATTTTTTTCACTCATTGGAGTTCACCAACATTCTTATTTCACTTTATAGTGCATTGGAAAATAAATTTAAAAGATATTATAAGGCTCCCTAGACTCGTATAGATCCAATGTTTTGTTTCTTTTGAGGTTTCCAATTCCATATCATTACCATCCCACATTGTAAAAATGCCACCAGAAGCTCTTCTTGAGCTAACAACCACACTTTGATTTACTTTTCGTTGTAGCCGACCTAAAGCTTGCATGTTTTTTCCCAAGAGTTTATTCTCTTAGAGTAGAAGGATTGATAATTTCTCCATTTTTAATAGTTTCCAAAAATCTTTTTCTTTACCTTTGTTTCCCATCCCTCTACAATTCCAAGACACTATCAACACTACTTAATATTTGGTTTGATAGAACCTCCTTTTTGAGAGATTGGAGTTATAGGGTTTTTGGATCCATTCATCTTTGTAGAAGAGAGAAGGCTATGGTATAGAGTGGATTGTAGAACAAACATTATTTATCAATTTGTTGTTTATTCTCTTACTTCTTTACCTGGTTTCCTACCTATTGCAGATGCAACCGTTCTCCCCAAATTTCTTAAATTTTGGGCCCCTCCTCATGATTTAACGTTGTTTTTAATCGTTGGATCCTTTGAACCTTTTGGTCATGCTTTAGTGTTGGATGATTTTAAAGGATTGACTCTCGGCCTGTTTTTGGAGGTTGTGTGTGTTTGAAATTGTTTGGGTCACCGATTGTGAGTTTGGTTCTGCTGATGGATCTTTCAAAGGCCGCTATTTCGAAGATGAAATGTATTTTGACCACTGTTGATTTTTTAAAACTATCCAAACAATCAATTTTATGTTAATCGGGCGTCATACTATGTTAAATCGGTGGCTGCTGTCCATTTCCCTTCCGCCGTTGTGGCTCCCAAAGCAATTAAGCGCCCGATGTGTAAAGCGCTCCACTCGCCGATGTGTGTCGGCCCTCTAGTCACATGTTTATAACCTTTTCCCTTCCGCAGTTGCGGCTCCCAAAGCAATTAAGCGCCCGATGTGTAAAGTGCTCCGCTCGCCGATGCAGGTCGCTTGTCCGTAGTCTTTTCCTTTCCCACCGTTGCGGCTATGTAGAGCAATTGTCTTCCGATGTCAATATCTTCCGACTTCCGATTAAGAATTTCCTACCCGTGGGTCATGTGTCCTTAACCTCTTATTTTCCATCGTTGCGACTGTGAATAGGTCTACCCTACCGAGGTTAGCGCTCTGAGCCTCCGATGAAGTTCACGTTTCCTGTTGTGGGTGTTTTCCTTCGAACCCATAGTTAGACGAAGTAGTGGTGCCAGCGTTTGTTAAGCCTTGTGGTAGTAATGCAGTACATGGCCTTCTTAATGCTTAGTCATTTTAGTTGATATGGTTTGAATGCGATTCCAATGAATGATGCACGTCGTTTGATTGCAGGTGGTTTCCAGAGATTGGTCAAACTACTGCGGCGCTAAGGGAGATGGACCGTTTGGTAGAGGTATAGCTAAAACCAGCAGGATCGCAAGGAGGAAAAGTGGAATAGAAGACAAAGCAGTAGCTACCAAGGCATAGACCTGAAACATCCGTCAATGACTCACCCAATCATGGGTTTGCGCAGAAAAGAAGGATCTGAAACGTTCGAGGGACTAGACAGTCACACGTTTGGGGGCAGCCCAAATGATCTGCTGTTGTAGTTTAAATATTGGAAAGTTAGAACTTAAAAAGGGGCTTTTTCCCTGGAAAAAACTTGTAACTTAATGCTTGTAAGAGGAACTATTTCGTTTTACAACCAGAGACTGCAAATTTTTCTCGTTGGAGGAAGTGCTGTGTGGAATATGTCAATGTGATTAAATGAGCAATGTTGAATGTGAACTATTTCGTTTTCAGCTGTGCCTCATTAGCTGTAAGAGATTTCTAATTTCTTGAACCTATGTTCTTGTCTGAATTTTCTTTAGTACCTTTATGACGTCTTTTCCACTATGAGTAATGGAATTTTTAACTGTTGATGAGCTATCTTATCATATATACTTTTCTTCATGTTTATATGTTTGGTTATAAGAATAGCTATTTGTGATTTGCCATAACACATGAACAGGGGTGCACTACTCATGAATGAATACCCAGATCTCTAGAGATAGTTTGGTTAGTATTTATTTTCTTGCATGATTTGGATGCTTGTGAGTTCTAAGACGAGAGGTAAGAACCTGCGCATCACATTGTGACTACTCTTTGCATCTTTATCACCCTGCATTGTTAATTAGGCACTTGTATATCATACTTAAGTCAAAAAATACAAAATACATGGTGGACTGGGCAGCAACCGGTAAAACCTTTGTTTTTTGTTACTTGACCTACGGTAGCCGAACCGCAAACAGGACAGATTACCTATACCAAATAGTCACGGGATAATTGGGAACGTTGACTGGGGAGAATCCCTCGCTATTGTTGCCTGAGAATTTCTAGGCCTCAACAGTTCTGGTGCTAGAAGGAGGGCCGTCGATGCATGGCTGGCCGAGGAAACCCGTTTTCCCGAGATTATTCCACCGGTAACAGTTCTGAAAGCAGTGGACTTCGTAATCCAATTCCGGAAGAAAGGAATAGAGAACATCTATATTCTATTGGCAACAAAGTTGTTAATGACCTGAGAAGACACACCAGGGCATATGTGAAGAAGATTGGAGGATTTCCAATTATCCTTGAATTTCCCAGAAGAGAATATAAAAAGAAAGATCGTCCTATAGTAGAAGACTCAGTGCTGGTTGGAGACTGGGAAGAACTTGTAGAAACAGCCTTACAGGAAGTTGTACTACCTTTGAATCAAGAAGGCCCAGATACCCCTCACAGTTCTCCTGCTCACACTCCTATTGGCTCACCTCCTCACTCTCCACCTAGACTCATGGCAGGAGTAAATGCTAATCCACCACCCAACCCACCAAATCCACCACCTGCCTGGAGAGCCAGATCACCTTTAAATATAATGCCTCCGCTACATGATTTACCTCAATCCTTTGAAAAGATGTTGCCCAAGTTCGACCCAAATGAGAAGATACTAGTAGATGATCACCTGCAAAGTTTTTACTTGGTGATAGAAGGGTTGAGGGCTGGGGAGTATGAGGATGTAGTTTGCAGACTATTTCTGCATACCCTTAAAGGAGCTGCAGCATCATGGTATTTTGGGTTTCCTGCTAACTCTATCCCTGATTGGGATACCTTAGAGAGAATTTTCAGAAGTAAGTATGCGATTCAAAAGACTCATGCAGCCCTCATGAAAGGACTATGCACCTTGAAGAAAGAGAGAAAGGATAAGGTGCATAGTTTTACTCAAAGATTTGCAGCATACCTCAAGAATTTTTATGACGCTGATAAACCTTCGGACAAGGTCCTGATTGAATATTATACCTAAACTTTAGGCCCTGATTTGGCCATGTTTTCCAAAGGTAGGGCCAAGCCTACTTTGATGGAAACCTATGAAGAGGCGAAAATAGTGGAAGCTGAAAGAGAAAGTATCAAAGATTATCCCGAACAGTCAGGAGAGAAAGGTGGGGGAAGGAAATCCTTATTGTTTACTAAGCGTAAGGAAGAGAAATCACCAGATTATGAAAGTATGGCCAAAATGATGCAGAAGCTTTCTAATAAAATCATAGACTTGGAGAAAGAAAAAGAAGCACAAAAGTTCTATAAGCCCTATTATAAGAAACGAGACGATAACAATCAGTCTCAACCTCCTCCACACAATTCTTCATCTATGAATTTAACAGAGGTAGGCATGGACAATTTTTGCACTTTTCACCAACAACCACACTCTGAAAAGAATTGTCCTCAATGGATAAACTCGATGACGTTGGTCATGAATCAACTATTGGATTCTAGATTAACAGAAGAGGGAGATGAAGAAAGAAAAAAAATACTACTTCAACGAAAGAACAAGAAGAGGAAACCATGATTTTGTGGGATTCTGTTTCGTTATTTGATGTTGAAGAGGAAAATAATCAGGGGTACAAGGACGTCATGGAAACCAACGTAGCAACAAGAAGCCAAGGGTTGGTTAAAGAAGACAGTCTCATACTCCCAAAGATTAAGAGGCTTCAACAAAATGTTAAGAAAATTCAAAAAAATTCCCTAGCTGATAAAATTCCAGAATTCACTATTACCAGCCAAGATCCTAAGCAGAATAATACGTTGGCTAAGCCAAATGAAGAAAATATGAATGCCGATAAACCTCATGGCATTGAACAGCAAATGGATTATGACGTCGTGGAGTATTTAAAGAAGATAAAAGTGAATGTTTCACTATTCAAAATGTGTAAAGTGCCGCAGCAAAAAGAAAGACTATTGAAAGCACTTGAAGCATCGGATGAAAGGCTGCCCATTGACAATCGGCCTGCAGAAGAAGAAGAAATTGGAGAAACCAGCATTGGAGGTAAGTCTAAGAGCAAACATCCACCTTTCCTCCTCACATTTGAAATTTTTAATCACAACGTACATAATTTCCTGGTAGACTCAGGGGCGTCGATCAATGTCATGCCAATATCAGTCTGTAAAAGGATAAATGGGTAGCCTAAGCCATCCACTTGGAGAGTTGTCCAGTTGGACAGGATGAATGTAAAGGTAATGGGTGAGATGGAGGATGTCCTGATCCACCTGTCATCAAATGATAAAGTGTGCCAAGTCATTAATATCGTGGTGGCAGATATACCAGATGCTTACGGTCTTGTTTTGAGCAGAGATTGGTCAGCGAAACTGAATGGATATTTTGCCTCTAATTGGTCACATATGTGGTTGCTGTATAAAGGAAGTCTGAACCAAATTAAGATTTTGAGGGAGCCTCACATGAAATATAACGTTACTCGACTTGAGGAGAAGAATGAACCAATGGATTCTGTGTTGGGAAATTATTTTATTGAGTTGGAACCAGGAAATTACCAAGCAGAAGAAGCCAGCAATACGTCAGACACCCAGCCTGATCTCCTTCGATTCTCGCAGGCTGATGAAATCGACTGTAAAATAGTAGACTTAGCAGTAGGAATAGATTCGCATTCATTAGTTAGTGATTTTTGGACTTTGTTTTTTGATGGCTCTAAGACGTTAGAAGGGTCAGGGGCCGGCTGTGTCCTAATCAACCCCCAGAAGAATAAACATTTTCTTTCATGTAGATTAGAGTTTGAATGTACGAATAATACAACTGAGTATGAAGCGCTGGTGCAGGGGTTAAGGAAATCGATTGAATTAAAGGTAAGTAATCTAAAAGTTTTTGGAGACTCTGAAATTATTGTGAAACAAATTCGGAATCAAATACATTATGTTTCCCCTCACTTGAAGGCTTACCAAAATGAGGTATGGGACCTACTTAAATGTTTTAATGCATTCAATATTATTTCAATTCCAAGACTTAAAAATGCAGCAACTGACCTGTTGGCCACATCAGCCGCTAGGCTGGTACCTACTAATAATCGATGCTCTATTGAATTGCTTTTCAGGCCCTCAGTACCTGATATGATTACCAACCTATGAGTGTTCGATGATGACCAGCAGATTATAGAATGTTTAACAAATGACGAGGTATTTAAAGAAGCAATTATAGATGATGAAGAACATCAGGCTGAGCTGAAGTATGATAATTTCATCCCTAAAGGAGTAAGAACGTTAGAAAGAATGTTCGATTTAAATGAGAATTTTAGAAGACTGGCCAACGTGAAGACTCACATCTCATCGTTACAGTTCGAGCTGATAAATTTAGGGACTGAGATGAATCCTAAATTTGTGAATCTTGGCAAATGTTGTTCACCAGCAGAAAGAGATAAGTTCGTCAGTCTGTTTAAACAATATAAAGATGTTTTTTCCTGGACATACGAAGATTTGAAAACATATGACACCAGCATCATCAAGCATGTTGTCCCCATCAAAGCTGGCATCAAGCTGTATCAGCAACCTTTAAGAAAAATGCATCCAAAATTGGAACCGCTGATTCAGAGTGAAGTGAAGAAATTATTGGATGCTAGAATCATTTTTAAGGTCATACACTCTGAGTGGGTATCAAATCTGGTACCAGTGAGGAAAAAATCTGGAGAAATCAAACTATGCGTGGATTTCAGAAATTTAAACTATGCTTCAGATAAGGATAACTATCCTGTGCCACCCATGGAGCAATTGCTACAAATCGTCTCAAGTTCTGAACTTTTTTCGTTATTAGACGATTTCTCTGGCTACAATCAAGTATTAGTAGTCGAAGAAGACAGATTGAAGACAATGTTCAGGACCAAATGGGGAACCTTTTCCTACAGAAGGATGCCCTTTGGGCTTATAAATGCTGGAGCAACGTTTCAGAGGGATATGGACATAGCTTTCCGTGGATTGATTGGCCGTAGTGCTATAGTGTACCTTGATGATATTACAATATTCTCAAAGAAGAGAGAAGAGCACGTGTTTCATTTAAGGTATATTTTTGAACGCTGTCGGAAATATGGCATCTCGCTCAATCCCAAAAAGTGTGTGTTTGCTGTCACGGAGGGAAAATTGTTGGGCCATATAGTTTCAAAGAAAGGAATCTCTATAGATCCAGAAAGAATTAAGGGCATTGAACAGATCCCATTGCCCCATAATAAAAAAGGGATGCAATCATTTATGGGAACTATAAACTTCGTACGAAGATTTGTGCCTGATTTCGGTCAGATTGTCAAGCCGCTGCAGCAGATGGTGAAGCAAAATGCACAATTCAAGTGGACTGAGATTGAGAAGAATGCTTTCAGCAAAATTAAAACTGCGGTTTCACACACACCCTCCCTGAAAAGCCCGGATTTCGATAAAGACTTCATTCTGTATACCTTTGCATCCGATGATTCGCTAGCAGCTATGCTTACGCAAAAAAAAGATGGAGGGGATGAATTCCCAATATCTTTCATGAGCATGGGTCTACAAGGGGCCGAATTAAATTACCCAGCCATTGATAAACAAGCTTACGCAGTATTTAAAGCAGTAAAGCAATTCAGGCCTTATATCTTAAAAAATCGAACCAAGGTGATCGTCCCCTACCCAGCTGTAAGGTCCCTTTTTGTACAGAAGGAGTTAGGAGAAAGAAGGGGCAACTGGGTAACAGCTCTTCAAGAGTGTGACCTTGAATTCAAGCCAGCCTCTATAGTTAAAGGAAAAGGGTTGTGCAAACTAATGACTGAAAATGGAAAAAATGAAGAACACACCTGGGAGGATGAAGCCGAATTACATGTAATGGAGGTATGTCCTTTGTTTACAGCTCCCGAGTCTTGGTATAGAGACCTCGTGCATTACCTGCAGGCATGGCTATTTCCAGAACATTGGAATTCTAATCAAAGAAGAGCGCTACGTCTTAAATCAGCTTCCTATCAAATTATTGAAGTAGTATTATTTAGAAAAAATTATGACGGAGTTCTTCTAAGATGCTTAGAGAAAGAAGATGCGGAAAAAGTAATGACATATTTGTATGACGGGCCTGCTGGGGGACATTATTCAGGGGATACTACAGCCCACAAAATCCTCAGAGCCGGTTACTATTGGCCTACGCTCTTCAAAGATGCACACGCACATGTCAGGAAGTGTGATATTTTCCAAAGGTGTAGTGGGAGACAACCTAAAGCGGCAGCACCCCTAAATCCTGTGATGATCACAGAGCTATTCGAGCAATGGGGGTTGGATATCATTGGAGAAATAAAACCAAATTCATCCCTACAACACAAGTACATTCTGACCGCGACCGATTATTTCACTCGCTGGGTCGAAGCAGTCCCGCTGCACAAAATAAATCAAGACGAGGTCATCAACTTCATGTAGGATCACATCATGACCAGGTTTGGAGTTCCAATTTCGTTAGTTTTTTATAATGCCACGTACTTTTCATCAATTAAATTAACTGTTTTTGCTCATGATAAAGGGATAAAATTTCATTATTCTGCTAATTACTATCCACAAGGAAATGGCCTGGCTGAATCCACTAACAAAAATCTGATTATAATTTTAAAGAAGACTGTGATAGAAAACCAAAGGAGCTAGCACTCAGCGCTACCAAATGCCCTTTGGGCCGATAGAGTCACCCCCAAGTATGTGATAGGAGTGTCACCGTATAACCTTGTGTATGGTAAAAATCCATTCTTCCCCCCAATATCATGCTACCATCCTCCATGATAGCTCAAGAGTCCAGAGGGTCGGAGAATGAAGTTTTGCAGATGAGGATATGCAATCTTCTGAAAGTAGAAGAGGCTAGATCTAAAGCCAAAGAACGCTTTAAGCAATAGCAGGAGTTAATAAAGAGATGGTTCGACAAACATAAATCTGGAACAAAAGACTTTGAAGTGGGAGAATTAGTCCTCAAATGGGATCACCCCCATGATGAGAAAGGAAAGCATACTAAATTTCAGCAGTTGTGGGTAGGCCCTTTTCAGATTGCGGCAAAGCTTGGCCCTTCTACTTATAAATTGCAAGATCTACAGGGGTGGGAAGAGAACTTACCAGTAAATGGTTTGGTTCTCAAGCCTTATTTTTCTTGAGTTTCTTTGAGTTCTTCTATCTTGTATATAAATAATCTGTTTGGCTGTATTTTGAGTCATGTTTTTCAGTTTGTTTTAGTTTAGGTTTAGTGATTTCAATAAAGGGAACAAACCTGCGGTTGCATGGGGAACATCAAATTTTTTGGGAATGATAAACATTTTTGGGTATCAGACTATGTGTGTTGATTTTCTAAAAGAACTTCTTCCAGTTTAGCAGTTTTCTCGAATAGCTCTATGTGCATCGAAGTTTTGCTT
Organism: Pseudotsuga menziesii; assembly: GCA_001517045.1. Taxonomy (NCBI): domain Eukaryota; kingdom Viridiplantae; phylum Streptophyta; class Pinopsida; order Pinales; family Pinaceae; genus Pseudotsuga; species Pseudotsuga menziesii. Next base: position 690,404 of record LPNX010077235.1, read on the forward strand.
AACCCTTGTGAAATAAACCAGATTCAAAGAGTCTGAAATACTATGTTGAGGCTCCATCCACGTCACACTTAAAATGTTCTAAGGGGTGACAGTAGAGGACCCATGGAAAGGAGCAAGGTGAACAGTATATTAAATATAAATGATCCCATGCCAAGAAACGAATGCCAAAAGGTAAATAAGAGTAAAAAAATCCTATGAAAGCATCATACATCAAATCAAATGCTAAATCATAAGTAATAAATTGCCGAAAGTTCCTCTCTGTTCGTGAGCTGAAACATGAAGTACACCGCTCACACAAAAGGACACTATGGGATAGAGGAGCCTGAATTAAAATTCAGAAAGAAAGGCATGCCAGAGGACTCATATGAAAAGGGACAAAATTCCAAAAAGAAAAAAAAAGTGCTAAAGTGGCATGGGAATGAGGAACAAACGAATATTTCTGTTTACCATATGCTACAATCCTGTGGTGTCCAAGCTATCAGCTACCTGAAGACAAAAGTAATAATGAAACTCATCCTCTGGCCTCGATATAGTTATCTGGACTTGAAAATCTTGTTTTCCACTTTCCCAAATTGGACTATCATCAATGATTAAAGGTACACACTTCTGTCATTTGAGAAATCTAGATAGCTGGAAGAATTCAATAGATGCATTCGTTGTTAAACAGTCTGTCACTCAAAGAATAATCGCCTAGAGATCTAGGTTCACCAGGTAATCGCCAATTGTTGCAGCTGCAACCGTTCTCCCCAAATTTCTTAAATTTTGGGCCCCTCCTCATGATTTAGCATTGTTTTTAATTGTTGGATCCTTTGAACCTTTTGGTCATGCTTTAGTGTTGGATGATTTTAAAGGATTGACTCTCGGCCTATTTTTGGAGGTTGCGTGTGTTTGAAATTGTTTGGGTCACCGATTGTGAGTTTGGTTCTACTGATGGATCTTTCAAAGGCTGTTGTTTTGAAGGTGAAATGTATTTTGACCGCTATTGATTTTTTAAAACTGTCCAAACAATCAATTTTCTATTAATCGGGAATCATACTATGTTAAATCGGCAGCTACTGTCCATTTCCCTTCCACCGTTGCGGCTCCCAAAGCAATTAAGTGCTCGATGTGTAAAGCGCTCTGCTCGCCGATGTGTGTCGGCCCTCTAGTCGCATGTTTATAACCTTTTCCCTTCCATCATTGCGGCTCCCAAAGCAATTAAGCACTCGATGTGTAAAGTGCTCCACTCGCCGATGCAGGTCGCTTGTCCATAGTCTTTTCCTTTCCCGCCGTTGCGGCTTTGTAGAGAAATTGGATTCCGATGTCAATATCTTTCGACTTCCGATTAAGAATTTCCCGCCCGCGGGTCGCGTGTCCTTAACCTCTTCTTTTTCGTCATTGCGGCTGTGAATAGGTCTACCCTGCCGAGGTTAGCGCTCTGAGCCTCCAATGAAGTTCACGTTTCCTATCGTGGGTGTTTTCCTTCGAACCCATAGTTAGACGAAGTAGTGGTGCCAGCGTTTGTTAAGCCTTGTAGTATTAACGCAGTACATGGCCTTCTTAATGCTTATCCATTTTAGTTGATATGGTTTGAATGCGATTCCAATGAATGATGCACGTCGTTTGATTGCAGGTGGTTTCCGAAGATTGGTCAAACTACTGCGGCGCTAGGGGAGACAGACTGTTTGGTAGAGGTATAGCTGAAACTAGCAGGATCACAAGGAGGACAAGTGGAATAGAAGACAAAGCAGTAGCTACCAAGGCACAGACCTAAAAGGTCTATCAGTGACTCACCTGATCATGGGTTTGCGCAGAAAAGAAGGATCTGAAACGTTCAAGGGACTGGAGAGTCACACGTTTGGGGGCAACCGAAACGATCTGATTTTGTAGTTTAAATATTGGAAAGTTAGAACTTAAAAAGGGGCTTTTTCCCTAGAAAAAACTTGTAACTTAATGCTTGTAAGAGGAACTATTTTGTTTTACAACCAGAGACTGCAAATTTTGCCCGTTGGAGGAAGTGCTGTGTGGAATATGTCAATGTGATTAAATGAGCAATGTTGAATGTGAACTATTTCGTTTTCAGCTGTGCCTCATTAGCTGTAAGAGCGTTCTAATTTATTGAACCTATGTTCTTGTCTGAATGTTCTTCAGTACCTTTATGACATCTTTTCCACTATGCGTAATGGAATTTTTAACTGTTGATGAGCTATCTTATCATATATACTTTTCTTCATGTTTATATGTTTGGTTATAAGAACAACTATCTGTGATTTTCCATAACACATGAACAGGGGTGCATTACTCATGAATTAATACCTAGCTCTCTAGAGATAGTTTAGTTAGTATTTATTTTCTTACATGATTTGGATGCTTGTGAGTTCTAAGACGAGAGGTAAGAACCTGCACATCACATTGTGACTTCTCTTTGCATCTTTATCACCCTGCATTGTTAATTAGGCACTTGCATATCATACTTAAGTAAAAAAATACAAAATACACAGTGGACTGAGCCGCAACCAGTAAAACCTTTGTTTTTTGTTACTTGACCTACGGTAGCCGGACAGCAAACTTGATGGATTCCCTATACCAAACAGTCACGGGCTAATTGGGAACGTTGACTGGGGAGAATCCCTCGCTCTTGTTGCCTGCGAATTTCCAGGACTCAACACTACCCTTCCTAGCTGATTTGTCTTCCACCTCACTCCATAATTTTTCTTCATTTATTATTGCTAACTTAGCATGGTTCCTATTAGGAACTCCTACTTCTCTCTCTTGGACTTGAACTTCCTAAGGTACTTCACCTTCTTCCACTTGTTCCTTGTAATTTTCTTCCATCATATCTTTAACAGTGGATAGATACACCCCATACCTAATAGGTGAAAGACTAGGAGGGAATGTAGATCTAGGTTCAATAACCATTGGAGCTACAAATTTACTAAAACTTCTTGAATTTTCTTAACTCAAATATTCAAATCAATCTGTAGTAGCTATTGGTTGTAAAAAATGCTCTAGTTGATTTGACGAGGAAGGTATATCTTTAGGGATTGTATCAATAGATTTTTTTGCATTATTTTCCATGGTTCTTCTTAATTTTGAGAATGTAAGAGTGTTTCCCCTGCATTCTTATATTCTTTAACAAAGTGGCCATAAGCATGGTAGGATTTACACTTAATGGAAGTTGTCCATAATCTAGTTGTTGATAGTGGATCCAATTGTCCAAGATTAGGTGGATGGATTCTAGTAACCCTTTCTCCAAGTCAAATTTAACACATATTCGGGCACACCAGGACATTTAGTTCTTAGGTTCATCCATATCAATATACTTTCCCAATTTATTTTCAATGTATCTTAAAGAATCCTCTCCCTAGCAATGCAATGGTAGATGGAGAAATCTTAGCCATACTAGAACCACTCAAGGAATATCTAATCCGGGATCAATATATGGATTCCATGCATTAAGGTACATGCCTATATTACTAAAAACATAAGGTCCACTGCGGAATATTAAATCCCTATCCTCCTTGAATTCAAACAAAAAGGGATAAAATCCTTTACCGCATAAGTAGTGTGTAATTCTTCCTTTAATTAGGGTTATCCAATTCTTCTAGATACATATCTCCATAGACCTAGGGAATGACCAAATCCCATTTAATTGACCAATCAATCCCCTCTCATACATAACCAGATCTTTTTTCATGGCCACAATAGTTAGAAAAAACACTTCAAGGATGTATGTCATTTTGACAAACCTCGATTGTTATTTTCTTGCTCTTGATTCCAAGTTAAGTTCATCAAATTACGAAATGTTGATTCATCTGGTGTAAGGGGGAGACAATCAACATTTAGAGGGTCCATCATCAACACTCCAATGCTTACAGAATAGTTATTCCCCTTGCCCAATCCTTCATATTTAAACCCTAGTTGTTATACTAAGCATTTCTTTGAGTGCTTCAAAGGATTGATCTTCTTATAGCCTAAAGATGATGTTAGAGCCCCTTCTCATCCTCGATGCCTTGATTATTATTCTCAACCAATTATTACAAAAAACTCCCCAATACTAAAATTCATATGAGCTCAACAAATTATTAACAAATGGAAAACTTGCACTTTTTGGGTAAGTTAACCGAGACCTAACCCAAAGATTAATGTTTCATATTCAAAATTTATATTTTTTTGTGTGTGGATTTGTTGAAGTGTTTTGCAAGAAAAAATAAGGGCTTTGCAGGTAAGCATGCACTTAGAGACAAAAACAAAACAAAAAAATCCCTTTGTTATATCTTTTACATTAACTAATTTGGTTAAAAGTTATTTTTTAGATAACAGGTCTTGAATTCAAGTTTATTTTCATTAAGTTACTTTTGAAAAAGTCCATGCAACAATTTTTTTGCTTAATTTTATTGTAAAGTGAACTTCACTTATTTTACAAAAGAGAATCACTATAAAGTAACTTTATAGTGAATCCACATGTTCAATATACATCGAGTTTTTCTTTTAATTTAATTGTTTATAATTTATAGATGTGACCTTTTTTATCATCCCTGATCAAAAATAATAATAAAAATAAAATAAAATTTATGTCCATCTATCAACACTCTATTTTGAATAGTTGATTTAAGGGCCTGATGGAAGTTCGATATGGGTCCCATCCCCACGAATTATATGTGACCACCCTTCAATGAGGAAAGAAGCAGGTGTATTGAAGCATTAGGCATTATTCATATTCAAGGGCTGTGATTGATCAGAGGTGGATCAACGGTTCTGAACCGCTTCGCGCGAGCAAACTTGCGCGATCAAAGCTTCTGTCCCGGATTGCCAAACGTGTTAAAGACCGGCGGATTTCGATAGTTGAGATGAATTCTGGGGTAGATCTATGGCCTAAAGTAATTTTTCAATCCATACTTGTGCGGGTAAAACCGCAATCTCAAATTGCGAAAAGGTGTAGAGGTCACAAAGATCAACGGCCACAATGAAGAAGGAGATAGATCTACAGGTGCAGTTCATTTCGAAAGGTGAATTAGCACGGATGAATATCTGAGTTCCCCGTTGCAAAAAATGGCACGACCCAATCTAATCGACAGTTGCAGGAAGGGTCGAGCTCGATCGGTGGCTCAGGACATGTCACGATCCCAAAACTGCCCGCGGTGTTCAGAAGAGAAATGTTGGCGGAAGGAGGCATGGGACTTGGATGACGGATATAAGGGATTCCTTTGATTGGACGACTGAGAAGAATCTTGAAGTGCAAATCTCCCACCCAGTGTCAAAATGATAGCGAAGGAGGCATTCATGCACGTAATCTGCCTCATCACAGATTGGTCGATTCCTTCGACGCCATTCGGGATACGCCTGAGGTGGAAGTCTCGTCTAGTAGCACAGTTTTCTCGGGTTGCAAGTATGGCACATTGTTCATTTTGAAGGAAGCCATGAGAGAGATAGAGGTTTGATTCATTGAGGTGACAGACATGGCATTTACACGAGGCCGAGCGATACTATGAACTAGAACCTCCTGATTCCACCATCAAGGTAATTGAAAGGCTAAGGGATAGTCAAATCCACAGCCCTTGGAACCATCCTGATAGCCATGCATAAACGGTGTGGAATCTGAAACATACCGGATGATATGACTAAATATCAAGAAGGAAGATCTCCACCCTAGCTTCACACATGCTTCCCTCACAACTACTTTAAAGGTATACCACTTCCCAAGCCGTCCTGCTTATAATATATAACACCATCTTTCGAAGGTCTGTGAGACATGGAATTGTGTAGATAAGAAGAGATATAGGGTCGAATTCCGAGAAGCGTTGAAGTTCTTCTTAGACAACCATGGCTGTGTGATTCGAGAAGTTAGTTCGGCATGGAGTACTCTTTGTAGGCAAACATGAATCTGTGTTCTAGTTATCCTTATCAGGAAATCACCAACCACCGGGGTACAGATGTTAAACACCAAGAGGGGTTCACCCGCTTCTACACTACCAGGTCTCCGGAGGTGCAGTGCACGGGTTTTGAAATCCCTGTGACGTCCTTCCGACACTCTTGGCTACAATCACAACCTCCAAAGTCCCAGCTGACAGTGGTGGTAGTGTTGTTGGAGCGAATGCTTGTACCGGGATAAAATGGGTCCGGAGCCTTCAACACCATTCCTGGGGTCTCCACTTGGTGGCTTGGTCGTGGGTGAGGAGAATTTCAAATGCACCCCTGGCTACATGGCTCGTGGAAATATCCTCCTCATAGGAGGAGGAAGATAGTACAAGGCTGACAAGCTTCTTAAGTCGTTCATCATCACCAAGCATTTGGCCACCCTTTCTCCAGCCTCCTCCTATAGCAGTGTTACCCAACAGACGATGAGATAAGGAGAATGGTAGGGAAAAGGATTTGGGCCTTCTTGTCAGCCTTTGATCGGCATCCTCCGGCTAGAAAAGGAGACCCAAAATGGGTCCCTAGCAACCTGTGTGGGCAATAGACCGTCAGCATGCCACATGGGAATCATTTTTACGAACCAGAATGGTGGGAGGCTCTGCGGTGTCAGCCCACATTTTCACGTGCTACATCTCCATGATGTTTGTTTATATTTGTAAAATGTGGCGATAGTCCACTCTTTGCACTATGAGCGCCTGATGGCAACTTGTAACAGCTTTTTATTCGGTAGTATTAGCAATAGGATTGTATAAAAACACTCCCAATAGAGGGAGAAAGGAGTTAGTGAATTGGATTGGGAAATAATCCAGGGCTGAGGCTCCCATTTGTAAAGCTTGATACCTGTGTATGAATAAATTGCAGTGAAAGACTGTTACTCACAGCAGAGATTCCTATGTTGTTTTTTTTCCCAATAAGTACTTTCTTTTACGTGTAAATGTGTTTCCTGTTTCCACTCCATTTTGTTTATTGCTTTTCATGTATGCAACATAGGGTATAGTGGTTCGGAATTCATACTTGTTATGCTCCGACTGTTGTTTCAAGCATTCAACAATGGTTCTTCTAAATTTGCACAGAATTCATCCCACCGGTGCTCCATACGATGGACTATCCCTCCTTTTCCTCTCAATCACCCGCTAAAATCTCCTGATTGGGAAATCAACAGCTATCTTGCCTCCATTTGCTACCTTTAGTCATTATTTCCATTTGTAATCATTTCTTGCATAGGTTTCGACTCCATTTTCTCATGGTCCCTTGCCCCCGATAATCCCACCATGCACCTTCCTCAACATACTTTTCCCCATTCAACATCCTAGCCCCCTGATTATGTTGATTGAAAATCCTATGCGGAGTAGACTCTGGTGACACACAAGATTGACAACGTTATGTGGAGGTACTCCAGCGACCAACGAGAGATCCCTCTCTGACTGCGTAGGGCTGGAGGCGCAGCCTAAAGTGGTTCTGCTGTTACCCGGGAGCGAGCCTTCCGCAACGTTGGGCTCAATTCCGATGCTAACAAACTGGCGCCATTACCGGGGACGAACTTGAAGATCCTCCTTGGGAAGAACAACAAAGATTTAGATCTGACTGTGGATGGTGAACAATCGGTCAGACACCAAGAAGGTTGAGCACTTTTCACCTGGCGACCGCCACTCTTGAAGGATTCAGAATTCAGCGACTCCGCTAGTGATGTGATCCAGAAAATATAATGACCGAGGAAGGCTGGCCGATCCCGCTTGGAAAATGGACCCCTCATAAAGCTCAGAAATGCACGGTAGAAGGTCCAAGCACTCGAGTATGCGTTTCTTCCAGGATGCCTTATCCTATCTTGTAAGTTTGCTCTTATCTTTTCTTCAATTTATCAAAACAGCCTTCTATGGCCCAGCTCATCCTAAGCCAAGCCATGAATATATCCATGCTTATCCTTCTTTACGAACCGAAAACATTGCGTCATCTTGTACATCTGATTTTGGCCTAGATCTTTATCCAGGGGCACCCGATGTCAAAGGACACCCCCGTGAACTTCAAGAAACCTCGGATGATAGTTCATCTATCGTACCTAACCTTGTCTCCCCCATTTTTCCAAGCCGATATAAACCCTTGCAGTTGCCTCCTATCCTCCATGATTTTCCCACAAAATATTACAAATACCTCCCCAATTTCGATGGAGAATCTGAAGACTTGACTGCTGAGAAACATGTACAAGCCTTTGATCATTTCTCTGATCTGTTTGAGATAGAACATGATGATGTCTGCATGTAGACGTTCACTCTATCCTTATAAGGAGATGCCAAAGTCTAGTTTAAACAGTTGCAGCCTGAGTCCATCAACACTTGGGAAGAGTTGTCTTGCATATTCTTGAGGTTTTGGGGTAGGAGTCGGCCACTGGGAAAATACTTTCAGATTTTTATTCTTTGAGGAGACATAAAGGTGAGCCCATATCCAGTTTTAAAATAAGATTCGCAATATTTTATTATAACATTCCCAAGGAAGTTCAACCTCTTGAGAATGCTGCTAAGATCTATTATGCTGATGCCTTCCCTCCTAACCTGTCCTTGCTTCTTTTGGAGAGAAAATCGACCACCCTACAGTGGATGTTCACTGATTGTTTGGAGGTTGAGGAAAACCTTGATATGTCCAAGAAGCTATTAGATCAGGATAGTGGTGGTGAAATAAAAGATACATACAAATTTGTTGGGCCCTACAAGCAAAAGAAGGTAGCCTATAGCCCATCCAGGATCTCTCATGATATGCAGAAAGATGACCAGAACGAGGCTGAAATAAATGGTCCTGCAGGATTATTCTCTGAAGATGGCAACCTACCCCACTCCTGGTCAACTAGGGACAATTTTAAGAAGGATTTTGGTGCACCTGTGTACGACGAATATGAAGAAGAGTACCTGTAGAATATACCTGACTTGCCAGCTGTTGAAATGACACCTTCTGATGAAAGAAATCAAAATGCAATGAAAAATCAAGAGGTCAGAGTGAGAAAAGATGATGAGGGGACTGGAGGTGATAGCTTACCCTTATGCTATGCCTCTTTTGAGTTGATATGACATATAATTAATGCCTCCAAGCAAAATCAAAAGGAAATGGAGGTGGTGCAGGCTAGGAACCTGTACAAAAATGAAGATGGATGTAGTGGCTTACAGATAAACGCTTTTTCTGGTACTCCACCTTCAGGAAAGATGCCTTACATGGAAGAAGTGTGCCTACTCGGTTCCACTAGAGAGGATAAGGACCTCCATATCGAAGCACATCAAGCCTTTGTTACAGAAATTTCAGGCGGAGAGGTGGATATTCTGATAGAGAAAGATTATGTGGGTCCTCGTCTGCAATCTTCCAAGTGTCAGCCTGATGACTCCCTAAAAGTAGGAATCTCCGGTCAGCTTTCTCATGAACAGGTGATAGAACGTGCTGGAAGGTTGCTGTGATTTCTATGACCCCATGGCCGAATACATGGAGGTTCTGGGTGAAGGCAATGATGGGTCGCATCTCTGCCTAAAAGATCAGTTTGTTTATCATTCCCTTCTCCCATTATCTATTTCATTTTGGTCCATCAAGCACCATACAAGAACAACAATATTAGGCAAGTTGCTTGATTGGCTTCACTGGAAGTCTGATTTCACTTAGTTGGACTTGTATACAAAGTTAGGTAGAGTAGGTAGGAGAACATAAGCTCAATTGTTATTGAGAATTTCCTTCATTGATGTTTTCAGTTTGTTTTCATTTCCAATTACCAGCACAGGTTTACAGTCACCAACATGATTTGTAAGAGTGGCACGAATTCACTGAAGCAGTAACATGGAGCAAAATGGAGATGTCCAAGGAAGACTAAAGGCATCCCAATGGTTTCGGCACTTGGTGTATGGGGGTTCTTTGCTGCCTCGCTTGGAGGATAGCATCCCTTATGGAGCCAGTTGTTAACACTCCATTTTTAACAGTTGATTTAAGGGCCTGATGGAAGTTCGGTAAGGGTCCCAGCCCCTCAAATTTGGCATGATTCATATTCAAAGGTTGCGATTGATCGAAAAGCAGCAAGTATATTATAGAATTTGGCATGATTCATATTCAAAGGTTGTGATTGATCGGAGGTGGATCAATGGTTCTGAACCGCTTCGCGTGAGCAAATTTGTGGGATCAAAGCTTTTGTCCCAGATTGCAAAACATGTTAAATACCAGAGGCTTTCGACGGTTGAGATGAAGTCTAGGGAAGATCTACATCCTAAAGTAATTTTGCAATCCATACTTGTGCAGGTAAAACTGCAATCTCAAATTGCGAAAAGGTGTAGAGGTCGCAAATATCAACGACCGCAATGAAGAAGGAGATAGATCTACATCTGGGGTTCATTTCGCAAGGAGAACTAGCACAGACAAATATCTAAGTTCCCCATTGCGAAAAATGGCAGGGCCCACTCTAATCGACAGTTGCAGGAATGGTCGAGCTTGATCAATGGCTCAGGATGTGTCACGATCCCAAAACTACCCGCAGTGTTTAGAAGAGAAAAGTTGGCAGCAGGAGGCGTGGGACATGTACGGTGGATATAAGGAATTCCTTTGAGCGGAAGGCTGAGAAGACTCCCAAAGTACAAATCTCCCACCCAGTGTGGAAATGATAGTGGAGGAGGCATTCATACATGTAATCTGCCTCACCTTCAATGCCATTCAGGATACGCCTAAGGTGGAAGTCTCTTTCAATGGAACAGTTTTCTCAGGTTGCAAGTACGGCACATGGTTCGTTTCAGAGGAAGTCGTGAGAGAGATAGAGGTTTGATTCACTGAGGTGACAGACCTGGCATTTACAGGAGGCCAACGGATACTACGAACTAGAACTGCTTGATGCCACCATCAAGGTAATTGAAAGGGTGAGGGATAGTCAAATCCACAGCCCTTGGAACCATCCTGACATCCCCTCGTAAATGGTGTGGAATCTGAACCATACCAAATGATAAGATTGAATATCAGAAAGGAAGATCTCCGCCCTGGCTTCGCACATGCTGCCATCGCAGCTACTTTAAATGTATACCCCTTCTCGAGCCGTCCTGCTCACAATATATAACACCATCTTCCGAAGGTCTATGAGACATGGAATTGTGTAGATAAGAAGAGATATAGGGTTAAATTCCAAGAAGCGTTGAAGTTCTTCTTAGACAACCATGGTTGTGTGGTTCGAGAAGTTAGTTCAGCATGGAGTACTCTTGGTAGGAAAACATGAATCTGTGTTTTGGTTATCCTTAACAGGAAATCACTAACCATCGGGGCACAGATGTTAAACACCAAGAGGGGTTCACCCGCTTCTACACTATCGGGTCTCCGGAGGTGTAGTGCGTGGGTTTTGACATCCCTGCGACGTCCTTCCGACACTCACAGCTGCAGTCATGACCTCCGAAGTCCAAGATGACAGCGGTGGCGGTGTTATTGGAGCAAATGCTCGTACTAGGATCAAATGGGTCCAGAGCCTTCAACATCGTTCCTGGGGTCTCCACTTGGCGGCTTGGTCATGGAAGAGGAGAAGGTAAAATGCACACCTGGCTACATGGCTCATAGAAAGATACTCCTCATAGGAGGAGGAAGATAGTACAAGGATGATAAGCTTCTTAAGTCGTTTATCATCACCAAGTGTTTGGCCACCCTTTCTCCGGCCTCCTCCTTTAGCAGCATTACCCGATGGAGGATGAGATAAGGAGAATGGTAGGGAAAAGGATTTGGGCCTTCTTGTTAGCCTTTGATCGGCATCCTTTGGCTGGACAAGGAGACCCAAAATGGGTCCCTAGCAGCCTTTGTGGGCAATAGACCATCAGTATGCTGCATGGGAATCATTTTCACGAAGCAAAATGGTTGGAGGCTCTGTGATGCCAGCCCGCATTTTCACGTGCTGCATCTCTATGATGTTTGTTTATATTTGTAAAATGTGGTGATAGTCCACTCTTTGCACTATCAGCACCTGATGGTGACTTGTAACAGCTTTTTATTCAGTAGTCTTAGCAATAGGATTGTATAAAAACTCTCCCTATAGAGGGAGAAAGGAGTTAGTGAATTGGATTGGGAAACAATCCAGGGCTGAGGCTCCCATTTGTAAAGCTTGATACCTGTGTATGAATAAATTGTAGTGAAATACTGTTACTCATAGTAGATATTCCTGTGTTGTTATTTTTTCCAATAAGTACTTTATTTTACGTGTAAATGTGTTTCCTGTTTCCACTCCATTTTGTTATTGTTTTTCATGTCTGCAACATAGGGTATAGTGGTTCGGAATTCATACTTGTTATGCTCTGACTGTTGTTTCAGACATTCAACAATGGTTCTTCTAAAGTTGCATGGAATTCATCTCACCGGTGCTCCATACGATGGACTATCCCTCCTTGTCCTCTCAATCGTCCACTAAAATCTCCTGATTGGGAAATCAGCAGCTATCTTGCCTCCATTTGCTACCTTTCGTCATTATTTCCATTTGTAATTGTTTCTTGCGGAGGTTTAGACTCCATTTTCCCATGGTCCCTTGCCCCTAATAATCCCACCATACACCTTCCTCAACATACTTTTCCCCATTCAGGATCCTAGCCCCCTGATTATGTTCATTGAAAATCCTATGCGAAGTAGACTCTGGTGACACAAAAGATTGACAACCTTATGTGGAGGTACTCCAATGACCAACGAGAGATCCCTATTTGACTGCACAGGGCTAGAAGCACAGCCTAAAGTGGTTATGTTGTTACCTGAGAACGAGCCTTCCGCAGCCTTGGGCTCAATTCTGGTGCTAACAAACTGGCGCCATTGTCGAGGACGAACTTGAAGATCCTCCCTGGGAAGAACGACAAAGATTTATATCTGACTGTTGATGGTGAACAATCGGTCAGACACCAAGAAGGTTGAGCACTTTTCACCTAGTGACTCCACTCTTGAAGGATTCAGACTTCAGCGACTCTGCTGGTGATGTGATCCAGAAAATCTAATGACCGAGGAAGGCTAGTCGATCCAACCTGGAAAATGGACCCCTCATAAACCTCAGAAATGCACGGCGGAGGGTCCAAGCACTTGAGTCTCCATTTCTTCTAGAATGCCTTATCCTATCTTGTAAGTTTGCTCTTATCTTTTCTTCGATTTATAAAAACAGCCTTCTATGGCCCAACTCATCCTAAGCCGAGCCATGAATATATCCCTGCTTATCCTTCTTTATGAACCGACAACGTTGCATCATCTTGTACATCTGATTTCGGCCTAGATCTTTATCCGGGGTTGCCCGATGTCAAAGGACACCCCTGTGAACTTCATGAAACCTTGGACAATAGTTAAAGTATCGTACCTAACCTTGTCTCCCCCATTTCTCCAAGCCGATATAAACTGCTGCAGTTGCCTCCTATCCTCCATGATTTTCCCGCAAAATATTACAAATACCTCCCCAAGTTCGACGAAGAATCTGAAGACTTGACTACTGAGAAAAATGTACAAGCCTTTGACAATTTCTCTGATCTGTTTGAGATAGAACATGATGATGTCTGCATGCGTACGTTCACTCTATCCTTGCAAGGAGATGCCAATTTCTAGTTTAAACAGTTGCAGCCTGAGTCCATCAACACTTGGGAAGAGTTGTGTTGCATATTCTTGAGGTTTTGGGGTAGGATCTGGCCACTGGGGCAAATACTTTCAGAGTTTTATTCTTTGTGGAGACATAAAGGTGAGGCCATATCCAGTTTTAACAGAAGATTCGCAAGATTTTATTATAACATGCCTAAGGAATTTCAACCTCTTGAGAACACTGCTAAGATCTATTATGTAGCCGCCTTCCCTCCTGGCCTATCCTTGCTTCTTTTGGAGAGAAAATCAACCACCCTGCAGCGGATGTTCGCTGATTGTTTGGAGGTTGAGGAAAACCTTGAGATGTCCAGGAAGCTGTCAGATCAGGACAGTGGTGGTGAAATAAAAGATACATACAAATTGGTTGGGCTCTACAAGCAAAAGAAGGAATCCTATATCCTGTCAAGGATCTCTCATGATATGCAGAAAGATGACCAGCCCGAGACTGAAATAAATGGTCCTGCGGGATTATTCTCTGAAGATGGTGACCTGCCCCGCTCCTGGTTAACTAGGGACAATTTTAAGAAGGATTTTGGTGCGCCTTTGTATGACAAATATGAAGAAGAGTACCTCCATAATATACCTGACTTGCCAGCTGTTGAAACGACACCTTCTGACGAAAGAAATCAAAACCTAATGCAAAATCAGGAGGTCGGAGTGAGAAAATATGATGAGGGGACTGGAGGCGATAGCTTACCTTTGTGCTATGCCTATTTTGAGTTGATATGGCATATAATTAAGGCCTCCAAGAAAAAGTAAAAGGAAAGGCAGGTGGTGCAGGCCGGGAACCTATACAAAAATGAAGACGGATGCAGTGGCTTACAGAAAAATGCTTTTCTGGTACTCCGCCTTCAGGAAATCCACCTCACACAGAAGGAGTATGCCTACTCGGTTCCACTGGAGAAGATAAGGACCTCCATCTTGAAGCACATCAAGCCTTTGTTACAGAAATTTCGGGCGGAGAGGTGGATATTCCAATAGAGAAAGATTATGTGGGTCCTCGTCTACAATCTTCCAAGTGTAAGCCTGATGACTCCCTAAAAGTAGGAAGCTCCGGGAAGCTTTCTCATGAACAGGTGACAGAATGTGCTAGAGGTTGCTGTGATTTCTATGACCCTGTGGTTAAATACATGGAGGGTTTGGGTGAAGGCAATGATGGGTCGCATCTCTTCCTTAAAGATCAGTTTCTTTATCATTCCCTTCTCACATTATCTGTCTCATTTTGGTCCATCAAGCACCATACAAGAACAACAATATTAGGCAAGTTGCTTGATTGGCTTCAATGGAAGTCTGATTTCACTTAGTTGGACTTGTATACAAATTTAGGTAGAGTAGGTCAGAGAAAATAAGCTGAGTTGTTATCGAGCATTTCCTTCATTGTTGTTTTTAGTTTGTTTTCATTTTCAGTTACCAGCGCAGGTTTACAGTCACCAGCATTATTTGCAAGAGTGGGACGACTTCGTTGAAGCAGTAACATGGAGAAGAATGGAGATGTCCAATGAAGACTGAAGGCGGCCCAATGATTTCGGCACTTGTTCTACGGGGGTTCTTTGCTACCTTGCTAGGAGGATAGCATCCCTCATGGAGCCAGTTGTTAACACTCTGTTTTTAACAGTTGATTTAAGGGCCTGGTGGAATTTCAGTAAGGGTCCCAGCCCCTTGAATTTCATGTGACCACCCTTCAATGAGGAAAGCGACAGGTGTATTGTAGTATTGGGCATGATTCATATTCAAGGGCTGCAATTGATTGGAGGTGGATCAATGGTTTTGAACCGCTTCGCGTGAGCAAACTTGTGTGATAAAAGCTTTTGTCCTGGATTGCGAAACGTGTTAAAAACTGGCGGCTTTCAACGATTGAGATAAAGTCTGGGGCAGATCAATGGCCTAAAGTAATTTCGCAATCCATACTTGTGCAGGTAAAACCATAATCTCAAATCATGAAAAGGTGTAGAGGTCGCAAAGATCAACGGCCACAATGAAGAAGGAGATAGATCTACGACTGCAGTTCATTTCACAAGGCAAACTAGCATGGATGAATATCTGAGTTCCCCATTGTGAAAAATGGCAGGGCCCACTCTAATCGACGGCTGCAGGAAGGGTTAAGCTCGATTGGAAGCTCAGGACATGTCACGATCACAAAACTTCCCGCGGTGTTCAAAAGAGAAAATTTGGCGGTAGGAGGTGTGGTACGTGGACGGTGGATATAAGGGATTCCTTTGATCGGACGGTTGAGAAGACTACCAAAGTGTAGATCTCCCACCCAGTGTGGAAATGACAGTGGAGGATTCATTCACAAGTGTAATCTGCCTCATCACAGATTGACCAATTCCTTCGACGCCATTCAGGATACGCCTAAGGTGGAAGTCTCATCCAGTGGCATAGTTTTCTCGAGTTGCAAGTGTGGCACGTAGTCCATTTTGGAGGAAGACATGAGAGAGATAGAGGTTTGATTTGCTAAGGTGATAGACCAGGCATTTACATGAGGTTGAGTGATACTACGAACTAGAACTTCCTGACGCCACCATCAAGGTAATTGAAAGGGCAGGGGATAGTCAAATCCACGTCCCTTGGAACCATCTTGACAGCCCCGCATAAACGGTGTGGAATATGAACCATACCGGATGATATTATTGAATATCAGGAAGGAACATATCCTCCCTGGCTTTGCACATGCCGCCATCACAGCAAATTTAAAGGTATACCCCTTCCCGAGCCGTCCTGCTCACAATATATAACACCATCTTCCAAAGGTCTGTGAGACATGGAATTGTGTAGATAAGAAGAGATATAGGGTTGAATTCTGAGAAGCGTTGAAGTTCTTCTTAGACAACCATGGTTGTGTTGTTTGAGAAGTTAGTTCAGCTTGGAGTACTCTTGTTAGGCAAACATGAATCTGTGTTCTGGTTATCCTTATCAAGAAATCACCAGCCACCGGGGCACAGATGTTAAACACCAAGAGGGGTTCACCCGCTTCTACACTACCAGGTCTCCAAAGGTGCAATGCGCGGGTTTTGACATCCCTGCGACGTCCTTTCGACACTCACGGCTGCAGTCACGACCTCTGAAGTCCTAGATGACAGTGGTGGCAGTTTTGTTGGAGCGAATGCTCGTACTGGGATCAGATGGGTCTAGAGCCTTCAACACCATTCCTGGGGTCTCCACTTGGTGGCTTGGTCATGGGCCAGGAGAAGGTCAAACGCACACTTGGCTACATGGCTCACAGAAAGATCCTCCTCATAGGAGGAGGAAGATAGTATAAGGATGATAAGCTTATTAAGTCATTTATCATCACCAAGTGTTTGTCCATCCTTTCTCCGGCCTCCTCCTATAGCAGTGTTACCCGACGAAGGATGAGATAAGGAGAATGGTAGGGAAAAGGATTTGGGCCTTCTTGTCAGCCTTTGATCGGCATCCTCTGGCTGGACAAGGAGACCCAAAATGGGTCCCTAACACCCTGTGTGGGCAATAGACAGTCAGTATGTTGCATGTGAATCATTTTCATGAAGCAATATGGTGGGAGGCTCTGCACTGTCAGACCGCATTTTCACGAGCTGCATCTCCATGATGTTTGTTTATATTTGTAAAACGTGGTGATAGTCCACTCTTTGAACTATTAGCACCTGATGGTGACTTGTAACAACTTTTTATTCGGTAGTCTTAGCAATAGGATTGTATAAAAATGCTCTCGATAGAGGGAGAAAGTAGTTAGTGAATTGGATTGGGAAACAATCCAGGGTTGAGGCTCCCATTTGTAAATCTTGATACCTGTGTATGAATAAATTGCAGTGAAACACTGTTACTCATAGCAGAGATTCTTGTGTTGTTGTTTTTTCCAATAAGTACTTTCTTTTACGTGTAAATGTGTTTCTTGTTTCCACTCCATTTTGTTTATTGCTTTTCATGTCTACAACATAGGGTATAGTGGTTCAGAATTCATACCTGTTATGCTCCGACTGCTTTTTCAGACATTCAGCAATGGTTCTTCTAAAGTTGCATGGAATTTATCTCGCCGGTGCTCCATACGATGGACTGTCCCTCCTTGTCCTCTCAATCACCCACTAAAATCTCTTGATTGGGAAATCAGTAGCTATCTTGCCTCCGTTTGCTACCTTTCATCATTCTTTCCATTTGTAATCGTTTCTTAGGCAGGTTTCGACTCCATTTTCCCATGGTCCCTTGCCCCCGATAATCCCACCATGCACCTTCCTCAACATACTTTGCCCCATTCAGGATCCTAGCCCCCTGATTATGTTGATTGAAAATCCTGTGTGGAGTAGACTCTAGTGACACACAAGATTGTCAACCTTATGTGGAGGTACTCGAGCGACCAATGAGAGATCCCTCTCTGACTGTGTAAGGCTAGAGGCACAGCCTAAAGTGGTTCTACTGTTACCCGAGAATGATCCTTCCGCAATCTTGGGCTCAATCCCAGTGCTAACAAACTAGTGTCGTTGCCGAGGACAAACTTGAAGATACTCCCTAGGAAGAACGACACAGATTTAGATCTGACTGTTGATGGTGAACAATCGGTCAGACACTAAGAAGGTTGAGCAATTTTCACCTCGTGACTCCATTCTTGAAGGATTTAGACTTCAATGACTCCACTAGTGATGTGATCCAAAAAATATAATGACTGAGGAAGGCTGGATGATCCCACCTGGAAAATGGACACCTCATAAAGCTCATAAATGCATGGCGGAAGGTCCAAGCACTCGAGTCTGCGTTTCTTCCAGGATGCCTTATCCTATTTTGTAAGTTTTCTCTTATCTTTTCTTCAATTTATCAAAACAGCCTTCTATGGCCCAGCTCATCCTGAGCCGAGCCATGAATATATCCCTGTTTATCCTTTTTTACGAACCGAAAACGTTGCATCATCTTGTACATCTGATTTTGGCCTAGATCTTTATCCGGGGGCGCCTGATGTCAAAGGTCACCCCTGTGAAATTCATGAAACCTCAGACGATAGTTCAGCTATCATACCTAACCTTGTCTCACCCATATCTCCAAACTGATATAAACTACTGCAGTTGCCTCCTATCCTCCATGATTTTCCCGCAAAATATTACAAATACCTCCCAAAGCTCAATGGAGAATCTGAATACTTGACTGCTGACAAAACATGTACAAGCCTTTGAGCATTTCTCTGATCTATTTGAGATAGAACATGATGATGTTTGCATGCACACATTTACTCTATCCTTGTAAGGAGATGCCAAAGTCTAGTTTAAACAATTGAAGCCTGAGTCCATCAACACTTGGGAAGAGTTTTCTTGCATACTCTTGAGGTTTTGGGGTAGGAGCCGACCACTGCGGCAAATAATTTCAGATTTTTATTCTTTGAGGAGACATAAAGGTGAGGCCATATCTAGTTTTAACAGAATATTCACAATCTTTTATTATAACATTCCCAAGGAGGTTCAACCTCTTGAGAATGCTGCTAAGATCTATTATGCAGTCGCCTTTCCTCCTGACCTGTCCTTGCTTCTTTTGGAGATAAAATCGACCACCCTACAGCTGATGTTCGCTGATTGTTTGGAGGTTGAGGAAAACCTTGAGATGTCCAGGAAGCTATCAAATCAGGACACTGATGGTGAAATAAAATATACATACAAATTGGTTGGGCCCTACAAGCAAAATAAGGAATCCTATAGCCCGTCAAGGATCTCTCATGATATGCAGAAAGATGACCGGCCCAAGGCTGAAATAAATGGTCCTGCAGGATTATTCTCTGAAGACGGCAACCTGCCCCGCTCCTAGTCAACTAGGGACAATTTTAAGAAGGATTTTGGTGCGCATGTGTATGACAAATATGAAGAAGAGTACCTGCAAAATATACCTGACTTTCCATCTATTGAAACGATGCCTTCTGATGAAAGAAATCAAAACGCAATGCAAAGTCAGGAGGTCGGAGTGAGAAAAGATGATGAGGGGACTAGAGGTGATAGCTTACCCTTGTACTATGCCTCTTTTGAGTTGATACGACATATAATTAAGGCCTCCAAGCAAAAGCAAAAGGAAATGGAGGTGGTGCAGGCCGAGAACCTGTACAAAAATGAAGACAAATGTAGCGGCTTACAGATAAACGCTTTTCCTAGTACTCCACCTTCAGGAAAGCTGCCTCACATGGAAGGAGTATGCCTACTCTGTTCTGCTAGAGAAGCTAAGGACCTCCATCTCGAAGCACATCAAGCCTTTGTTACAGAAATTTCAGGCAGAAAGGTGGATATTCCGATAGAGAAAGATTTTGTGGGTCCTCGTCTGCAATCTTCCAAGTGTCAGCCTGATGACTCCCTAAAAGCAAGAAGCTTCGAGCAGCTTTCTCATGAACAGGTGACAGAACGTGTTGGAGGTTGCTATGATTTCTATGACCCCGTGGCCAAGTACATGGAGGGTATGGGTGAAGGAAATGATGGGTTACATCTCTTCCTTAAAGAACAATTTGTTTATCATTCCCTTCTCCCATTATCTGTTTCATTTTTTTCCATCAAGCACCATACAAGAACAAGAATATTAGGCAAGTTGCTTGATTGGCTTCACTGGAAGTCTGATTTCACTTAGTTGGACTTGTATACAAATTTAGTTAGAGTAGGTAGGAGAAAATAAGCTCAATTGTTATCGAGCATTTCCTTCATTGTTGTTTTTAGTTTGTTTTCATTTTCAGTTACCAGCACAGGTTTACAGTCACCAGCATTATTTGCAAGAGTGGGACGAATTCGCTAAAGCAATAACATGGAGCAGAATGGAGATGTCCAAGGAAGACTGAAGGTGTCCCAATGGTTTCAGCACTTGGTCTACGGGGGTTCTTTTCTACCTCACTGGGAGGATAGCATCCCTCGTGGAGCCAGTTGTTAACACTCTATTTTTAATAGTTGATTTAAGGGCCCAATGGAAGTTCGGTAAGGGTCCCAGCCCCTCGAATTTCATGTGACCACCCTTCAATGAGGAAAGCTGTAGGTGTATTGTAGCATTGGGCATGATTCATATTCAAGGGCTACGATTGATCGAAGGTGGATCAATGGTTCTGAACCGCTTCGCGCAAGAAAATTTGCGCGATCAAAGCTTTTGTCTTGGATTGCGAAACGTGTTAAATACCGGGGAATTTCGACGGTTGAGATGAAGTTTGGGGCAGATCTATGGCCTAAAGTAATTTTGTAATCCATACTTGTGCGGGTAAAACCGCAATCTCAAATCGCAAAAAGGTGTATAGGTCGCAAAGATCAACGGCCGTAATGAAGAAGGAGATAGATCTATAGTTGCGGTTCATTTCGCAAGGCGAACTAGCACGGACGAATATCTGAGTTCCCCATTGCGAAAAATGGTAGGGCCCACTCTAATCGATGGCTGCAGGAAGGGTTGAGATCGATTGACGACTCAGGATGTATCACGATCCCAAAACCACCCATGGTGTTCAGAAGAGAAAAGTTGGCGGCAGGAGGTGTGGGACGTGGATGGCTTATAAAAGGGATTCCTTTGATCGGGAAGCTGAGAAGACTCGTGAAGTGAAATCTCCCACCCAGTGTGGAAATGATAACGGAGGAGTTGTTCACGCGTGTAATATGCCTCATCGTAGATTGGCCAATTCCTTCGACGCCATTCGGGATACACCTGAGGTGGAAGTCTTGTCCAGTGGCACAGTTTTTTCAGGTTGCAAGTATGGCACGTGGTTTGTTTCGGAGGAAGCCATTAGAGAGATAGAGGTTTGATTTGCTAAGGTGACAGACCTGGCATTTACATGAGGCAGATTGATACTATGAACTAGAACTACCCGATGCCACCATCAAGGTAATTGAAAGGGCAAGGGATAGTTAAATCCATAGCCCTTGGAACCATCCTGATAGCCCTGCGTAAACAGTGTGGAATCTAAACCATACCGGATGATATGATTGAATATCAGGAAGGAAGATCTCTACCCTGGCTTCACACATGCTGCCATCACAGCTACTTTAAAGGTATACCCCTTCCCGATCTATCCTGCTCACAATATAAAACACCATCTTCCAAAGGTTTGTGAGACATGGAATTGTGTAGATAAGAAGAGATATATGGTCGAATTTCGAGAAGCATTGAACTTCTTCTTAGACAACCATGGCTGTGTGGATCAAGAAGTTAGTTCAGCATGGAGTACTCTTGGTAGGAAAACATGAATCTATGTTCTGGTTATCCTTATTAGGAAATCACCAACCACCAGGGCATAGATGTTAAACACCAAGAGGGGTTCACCCGCTTCTACACTACCAGGTCTCTGGAGGTGTAGTGCGCGGGTTTTGGCATCCCTGTAATGTCCTTCTGACACTCACGGCTATAGTCAGGACCTTCGAAGTCCCAACTGACAGTGGTGGCAGTGTTGTTGGAGCGAATGCTCGTACTGGGATCATATGGGTCTAGAGCCTTCAACATCGTTCCTGGGGTCTCCACTTGGTAGCTTGGTCATGGGCGAGGAGAAGGTCAAAAGCACACCTGGCTACATGGCTCGCTGAAAGATCCTCCTCATAGGAGGAGGAAGATAGTACAAGGATGATAAGCTTCTTAAGTTGTTTATCATCACCAAGCGTTTGGTCGCCCTTTCTCCGCCATCCTCCTATAGCAGTGTTACCCGACGAAGGATGAGATAAGGAGAATGGTAGGGAAAAGGATTTGGGACTTCTTGTCAGCCTTTGATCGGCATCCTCCGGCTGGACAAGGAGACCCAAAATGGGTCCCTAGCAGCCTATGTGGGAAATAGACCATTAGCATGCCACATGGGAATCATTTTCACGAAGCAGAATGGTGGGAGGCCTTGCGCTGTCAGCCCGCATTTTCACGCGCTGCATCTCCATGATGTTTGTTTATATTTGTAAAACGTGGCAATAGTCCACTCTTTGCACTATTAGCGCCTGATCGCAACTTGTAACATCTTTTTATTCAGTAGTCTTAGCAATAGGATTGTATAAAAATGCTCCCGATAGAGGGAGAAAGGAGTTAGTGAATTGGATTGGGAAACAATCCAAGGCTGAGGATCCCATTTGTAAAGCTTGATACTTGTGTATGACTAAATTGTAGTGAAAGACTGTTACTCATAGCAGAGATTCCTGTGTTGTTGGTTTTTCCAATAAGTACTTTCTTTTACGTGTAAATGTGTTCCCTCTTTCCACTCCATTTTGTTTATTGCTTTTCATGTCTGCAACATAGGGTATAGTGGTTCGGAATTCATACTTGTTATGCTCCAACTGTTGTTTCAGACATTCAACAATGGTTCTTCTAAAGTTGCATGGAATTCATCTCACCGATGCTCCATACGATGGACTATCCCTCCTTGTCCTCTCAATCGCCCGCTAAAATCTACTGATTGGGAAATCAGCAGCTATCTTGCCTCTGTTTGCTACCTTTCGTCATTCTTTCCATTTGTAATCGTCTCTTGCGCAGGTTTTGACTCCATTTTCCCATGGTCCCTTGCCCCCGATAATCCCACCATGCACCTTCCTCAACATACTTTGCCCCATTCAGGATCCTAGCCCCCTGATTATGTTGATTGAAAATCCTATGCGGAGTAGACTCTGGTGACACACAAGATTGACAACCTTATGTGGAGGTACTCCAGCGACCAATGAGAGATCCCTCTCTGACTGCGATGGGCTGGAGGCACAGCCTAAAGTGGTTCTGCTGTTACCCGGGAGCGAGCCTTACGCAACCTTGGGCTCAATTCTGGTGCTAACACCATCTTTAATTTGTTTTGCACTACCTTTCATTTGTATCCAAATTTGTATGATATTTTATTGGGAATTGAAATGGTTAGGTTGCAACTCTGTAGGTAGTCTTGATTACAGTATTGAACAAAACATCATACACCCTTCTATGGAGCATAGGTATGGAACTTTGACCCCTACATTCAATAATGTGGCATTTTCTATTTCCCTCGCTACTTTTCTTCAAAGAAATCATCTGTAATATCATCATTTGTTTTGCTTATTTAATATCATCATCTGTTTTGCTTATTTAATATTTGACTTCTACCTTGATATGTGAGGTTATCGCTTCCTACTTTTAAAACCCTATTGCAACATGTGATTTGCTCCAAATTTACTCCCAACCAACATCAAAACCAATGTTGGAAAAATGATCGAAAGAATCCATGTTAGTAAAGAAAGGGAAAATGTTAGCCATGTTGGAGAATGTTGCATTTCCTTTTATATGCTTTTTTTTTATGTGCTTATTTTTTGAGGGGCAGGGATTATTTTAAATGCTTATAAATGTTATTTTGAATTAAAATGTTTATTAATATTGGAAGTGTTACAACTTATAGTGTCAGTTCCGTAGTTGGTTGGGTAGATATCATGTGCCTTGGGGTGGTGGTTTATAGGTGCTTTTTTTATTTGTCATTTTTTTTCTTTTTTTTTCGGGGGTGTTGTTTGTGTTTAATTTGGTATCGTTTTTAAATGCTTACAATTTCTATGGCATTTTTAGTTTAGAAACATGTTATGGGGATGGATATGGAAATTGTGCCTTTGGGTGTTTGGAATTTAGTTTTCTCTTTACTTCTTTGTTTCTATATTGTTTGATATTATTTTAAATGTTTATAATATTATTTTGATTTCAAATGTCTATTAACATTGGAAATGACACAACATATGGTGTTGGTATATTGTTGACCAAGGTGGATAGATGTGCCTTCATGTGGTGTTTCACATGTAATTGTTTATTCCATTAATGTTGTTTTTTTGTGGTTTTGGCTATTTTTTCAATTGAATCATTTATAAATGTTTATAAATTCTATTTGAATTTAGAAGGTTGCTATAGCGATAGCTATGGAAATTCTTGAGTGTGCCTTTGGGTTTGTGGAATGTTGTCTTTCCTTTGATATCATTTGTCTATGTTGCTTAATAGAATTTAAATGCAAGGACTAATAATGTAGGGAGTGCTACAACTTATGGTCTAGGTCATGTTGTTGGCTAAGGTGGATATGATGTGCCTTCAGATGGTGTCCATAGGTGATATTTTATTTTGTAAATCTTGGTTTTCTATGGGGTTTGGTTGTGTTTGATTTGATGTCATTTTTCAATTCTTAAAAATATTATTAAATTTGCATTTAGAATCCTATTACACCTAAAAATACTATTTGTACTTGCTATTGGTCATCATCGAAATGATGCACCTTTAAATTGTGGTTCACAAGGGCGGTCTTTTATTTCACAAATCTTATTTTACACTTATTCGTTGTATTTTGAGTGTTTTTTCTTGAGTTATAATGGATGCCTTTAGATGTTGGTTTCCCCTCCAAATGGTAATCCTTATGGGTATGGACCCACCCCTAGTCAAGGAGGTTATGACATGCGTTGAAGCGGTACCACTTATGCTCAGAGATGAGCTAGGTGGGAATTTTGTTAATCTATAGTGTTATTTTCTTAAGTAAAGAAAAAGATTTGAAATTAAGAAGTTCTAAATAAGAGGATATTAGGCGTTATGTAGGTTTACTACTTTAATTCATGAGTGGCATGGTTGACTATTATGATATACAATCTCTTTTTAGGTAACTAACTTGAGTATGTTGTTGTGTTATATCATTAAGAAATATATATTTGTCTTATGGGTCTTATCTATTCCATTGAGAACCATTTGTTTTGGATTCTTTTCTTCTTAACCCATAAACTTCTCACATGAGTACTAATTATAGATTTAATGCAAATAATACAAGGAGTTGGAACTAATGTTTGGTTTTGAGTTATACTATATTTTTCATAGTTTATATATTTTAGATATTTGATGAATTTCTATTGACAATTCCCATAGTTAATGATTTGTAGTTTTTAAGCATACAACACTATGTTCATATTTTATCCATGTAGTTACAATTACTTAGAAAATGTAATTTGATAGTCAGTGGTTGATTGTAGGGAACACTTAGTGATATTATGGAGGCCATTACTTAACGATTGAATCTTGAAATGATGGCTTTTTATTTGTATAATCATAGTAGGCTAATATTCAAATAGACTAAAATATAATAAATCACTACATGTGAGTTGTTATTTGAGGGGTTTCTCTTGAATTGGTGATTTTTTATTTGTATAATCATTGTAGGTTTAATATTCAAATAAGCTAACATATAATAAATCACGTCATGTGAAACATTATTTGAGGGGATTTTCTAGAATTCAAAAGTATGTATGGTCAATTTTATAGATGGTAGTTGGATTTTTAATGATGAATTTTTTTTAGCTATAGTAGTTGGGATATTATACATGATGTAGGAAGAACTTATAACTTGTTCTTGAAGTTTATCCTTATGTACCATACTTTCAAAATTATGTGCTTCTCATTATAGATAGGGATAGTCATTAGTAAACTTTAGTGACATTGTTTTATCTTGTGTAATAAATTCATTCATAGTTATTAACTATGAATGGTAATTACATTTATTAATTAACATCACATTTTAGAAACTTCATGTATGCTATGCAAAATGGTTCATTCACTTTAAAATTATGCAACACTTTTCATTTTGGCTTTTAAGTAATCTCGATGGAGTTGTTGTTGTGTATTTTGGACATTAGAATGTAGCACATTTTCCATAAGAGTTGAGGATTGTTTGGGGACCATTACATGGGTTATCGACTAAGTATTTTTCTAGATTTATAAAGATATTATCTGTAAAGGGTGAGAATTAGATAAGATAGCGTGCTCTATTGCAACTACATTATTTTGAGAAGTTCATTAGCACTATCCATTATTCTATTTTTCCTTTAAGAAAGAATGGATTGCTCTTATGTAGCATGGATTTTGTATCACAAAATATATTATTAAATGAAAAAAATTATGTACATGTTTCAAATGTCGAATATATTGGGATTAATGCTTCAATTGCAATTTCTGCTTGTAATAGATTTTATCGTACATTAAGGTGGTTACATGAGTGCACTTTTATATTGATGCATTAAACTAAAACATTATTGTGGAATACCCATTAATTTATATGCTTCAAGTCTATTGTAATCACTTATTGTACACTATGTGAGCTCTTTTTCTTTGAGAGATCCATTCTAACTTCAATATGAGATAGTGAATTTTGATTTTCTTGTACATCAAGAATAGACTTGGTTTTGATTAAAAAAAATAGATTGTGAAAGTAAACATTGAATACATGTTTGAATCTAATGGATGACATTAAATTCTTGTCTATAAATTAGAAATAAACCTTCTTGGAAAAATATTAGAAGTGGGACTTCAATCATAGTTTTAGTGAGGTATGAGGAAAGGTTATCATAAGTGAGGGTTATCATAAGTGAGACTCGAATCAGAGTTTTAGTGAAGGCTTGTGGAGAGGGGTATCATACATTGATTTAAATATGAGTTGTAGTAAGTTTTGAGGACAAGGTTACTATAAGTATCTTTACTAGGGTAGTTGGTTATTTTCCTTTTGTTGGTGGCGTAAGGTAACATTTTCAAACTAGCCACTCTTTGATGTGACATTACACATATTGGTATTTTAAAAACTTAATGTCATATTTAATGTATAAATGTATATTTTTCTTGTTGATTAGTTAAACCTTAATCACATGTTTATATAAAAGTGTTAATATATGTTTGTTGTTGTTTTTCTTGTTTTTTTGTTTTTTTAAGTTTTATTCACATTAAGATACATTTCTTTCAAATTATTAATGCCTATTTTGTATTTGATACATTATACTTATTTCATTTTTAAAATATTAAAGGTAGGGACTAAGTTGCATGCAACTCTCATTTAATAAAAGTGTGTCAGTTATTTTATTGTAAAAAATAATTTATATGTAAAATGATCTTATAGGAAAATTTACAAGGAATGGATTTTTTTAGTTAACTATGTCTTGTTCACCCCACGCCATGTGGAACAACCTTGATTTACCATGTGGCACCTTTGTTAATGTTTGAGAAAATATGAAGATACTTGAAATTTAAAACTTTTTATAAACAAGTAGAGTGTAGATAAATCCCATAAATAATTCGTACACACAATAATTCATCCACAACACAAGATGTACCTTAAGGAAAATACTCATAATAGAGAGGATGAAAAACCCCAGCGATTCTTTAGATTATAAAAGATAGATTGCAGAGAATCAATTTTACAACATAAGCAGGTTGCCCGATAAGAGAGAATGTGGAGTAATAGAAAAGAGGGAACCACTGTTACAACTGTTATGAACATTCCATATGCCTAGCATATTAATAACAAGCCATAATGACTTCCATGCAAACCTTGGTGAATGGTTGAATTATAATTAGCCAGATATGCATTACAATTTTGAATTTCCTTTTCGAATAATTAATTCATGCATTTAATATTCATCATGCACAAATAATGTGCCATACATTCAATCATGGATATTAACTGATAGTTAACTAACATTGGAACGAACTCAATCTCTAATTGAATATTGATCAATTAGTTAATAGGCTAACATAAGTTTCATAGTGCAATAACTCAAGTGTCACATGGAACACACTTTCTTAACTAAAGTGTTGTCCTTTGATTAACTTATGTGTCTTCTGTTAGTCTAACTAAAGTGTAAACACTTTAGTTAACTATTCCATCTTTCATTTAATCACATAGTTAATCATTATTAACTGAATCTTGTTGATTGATGAACATTGAGATCTTCTTTACTTAACTGAATGTTTACCATAAATAGTTAAATCGATGCTTTAACTAAAGAACTAATTGAGGTATTCATATATAACTGAATCTTTATAACTTGAGCTCACTTCAAATTCTCTTTCTCTCATAATCTCTTTATTGCTTATACCTTTATCTTACTGCATGGTCTATGTTTAATCATCTATCATATCATATTATACTTAGAAGAGTTTTCACACGTATTGATGATCATATATATTACCCCAGACCATATAGTCATATGCTAAAGTAATTCACTCTAGAGGTGATCAGCCTCTAAAGGATACTTAATAGGTTTATCCATCTCGAATGACCATGGTTAGTAATATATCACATAGTATAACCACTTTACCAAGTAAAGTATGCCACCTCAATAAATGAGGATATTTGTAGGACTGTATATTACTCATAAGTATATTGTCTTGATATTACTCACAAGATGAGTCTTGATATTACTCAAAATACGCATCTTTATATTACTCACATTCTCACATCCATAACTGAAGGTCCATCTCATAGGTCTATGAGAATACATGACTTGATATTACTCACAAGTTTGACTTAATATTACACACAAGTATACATTCTTGATATTACTCACAAGACTTTTGTACTAGCATCCCACCTCAATACATGAGAATGTTTGTAGGAATTGATATTACTCACAAGTATACTAACTTGATATAACTCACAAGTATAGAGAATGAATCATGATCCTGTACAATCAACCCTCCCTCTCAGCGAGCGAGGCATTCTCTATTTTATCAAGAATTTCCTACCATACTAAGCTTATCTCGGAAGTAACTCAACTTTGACACTGGTAGCAGATTGTACACAAATTTGCAATCTTCTCATCAGTAGCTATGTATTGAAATTTCATTTTACATAACCATGACTTCGATGAAGTAAAACTTCATCTCAATGTGTTTTATCATAACACACTTAGGGTTTTTCAGAAAGCTTGACTATTAACACCTAATAACTGTAGGCTCAAGTATTTCACCCTAGTAGGTAGATTCCCAAGATACACTACTCCTCATCATGTAGTGTTATCTTCAAACACACATTTGCTTCTGTAGTACTCTCTGACATACATCTTGCTTCTATAGTACTAGCAACAAAAATCTAACTTTTGTAGTACTAGCTGCAATTTATGTAACACCCCAGTTTTGACCCCGTTTGCATTAAATTACATATGATGTAAATATTGTATTTAATCATGGTGTGGAGATAAATGAAAAGGCCCCATTATTGATTTAGTGTTTTATGTTTTGACAATTAAAATCGATGTCGATGGTTATCATGCTAGTCGATAGAACAATATATTTTGGACATCATGTAAATATGAAATTTAATTAAATTACCCACAACATGCTATGTCAATGCAACATTAAAGAGATGGGGGCATGATTTCCTAAGGAATAGGGGGGGAATAATTCAATCCCTTGAGCCAATAGGGTAAATCCAAATTAATGTCAAAGGGAAAACCCATAAAACTATCAACTACCCATTTTGTCTTTTCTGCCCAATCATTTATTTATTTTAGAAGTGGCTGAGTTAGTTAATCCATGGGGATGGGAAGAGTATGGGAGTCAACTTCGAATTTGGGAAGCCACCAATTTTAGGAAAAACATGTGTTTACTTCTTGGCAAAGTAAGAACCCACAAATGCATTCCCATCCCATTATGCATTCACGTCCTCCATTTTCTCACACAACTGAAGGTTGTTAGACGTTTTTCTGAATTCAAATCCATGAACTAGGGGTTTGTAGAGGTTTTTTTTTCCTATATGAAGCCATTAAACATTTTCTAAAATGAATTTATCACCCTGGTCATTTTTCCCCATCTACCAAAATGGTTTTTGGTTGCAAACTGTTTTTCCTTCATACACAGCATGTGTAGTTTGTTGTTGTGTGCACCCTTGTGTTTTGTTGTTCTGTAAATCCTTGTTTGGTATGAAATGTAGGAGTGGAAGAGGGAATAATTGTCTTGATAATCCTAGTGCAGAGAGGAACCTCACAGAGAGATCAATAGGGGTTGGTTGCTCTTTCTTACACACCCTAAATAGCACTAAAAGGGAAGGCACAACCGAAGGGACTATGTAGCAGAGAAGGGGATGCTTCCCTATGTTGGGTGTGTAGGTGTTGGGAAAGCCAAGCTAGATATTTTGTAGGTTTCCATAGCGCTGTGATTGATCTCACTAGCTTAGAAATTCAACCTTTCCACCTCCTTAGCAGCCTGATAAACCCAAATGTAGTTTTGTCTTGGATGAATTTTGATATGTCTTTGGTTATGTGTGAGCTTGTTGTTGTTCCTTATTCCTTGTGGGAATCATTCCCAGCTCGGGGGTGGTAGTGATGCTGAGATATTGATGAGAATACTGGCCTATGGTTGGGTGGAATTTTGTAGTGACATAGCTGGTTGCGGGACAACTCTTTCTCAAGATAAGTATTTTCTTGTGTTTAATCTCTGCAACTGTATTTGCTTGAAAAATTATTATGAACATGTTGAATGTATTGAATGAATGTATTTTCTTTCGTTGTATATTGAATTATGCATCTATGTATGTATGTTTTCATTTCAATGCATTTTTTTATTTATGTTCATGGGGATAGATAGCCCGTTTGATATCAACAGCAATGTAGTCACGTCCTCTCCATCGTCGAGATGAGGGGAGGGGACGTGACATATTTCATCGCTTATCTTAGGCTAAAACAATATCTCAATAGCACACTCATATATTAGGTATTTCATGTATCAAATACAATAAATAACCTATCCTAATGTACCTCAAAGGTACTCAAACGTATTCTTAGTAATAAGCACAAAATACAACAAGTCTACTTAGAGACCAACCAACTACTTACACATAGTAGCATCATCTGGATCCAATCCAAAATACAGTTTCTCTAAACTAGAACTTATGGATTCCAAATCCATCATATACAACAACATACATCAAATGTGTAATATCATGCCAAAAGAAAGTCTCATCTTTTCTTTCACTTTTGAACATTTGTTGACTTCTTGAATATTCTGCTATCTAGATAAGTTTCCTGTGAACTTTACATTCTCTATGATGTTATTCAAGGCCAAGTCACTTTCTCAGTGATCCTTCTCTTTATACTATAGCACCCCAACTACCTCTCCAAGATGTTTAATTTTTCTCTAACATACCATACTATAATTCTTCTTGAGTATCAATAGTCTATGAGACTTTGACCATGTCTCTGCTCATGTGGATTCACTCCACAAGGCATCACAACTCCTGGATGCCTCTGTCATGTACCATGAAAAACTGGTGGGGAATTTATTTGATGCTTCCTATGAAGACACATCAATACTCCCTCTTTCACTGGAATATTTTTTTTGCACTATACCAAACTTGTCCCGGATAGAGGTTTATTAAGTGTTGGGAAAAATATTGTCTTGAATAGTTTACCTAATATTTAATTATCGACCGGGGTTTGTAAGCTTGGATTTGCTACAAAATATATGTGAAGGCAGAAGGATTCCTAATATGTCATGGAAATATTTTAACAAACACAGATCAAAATATCTTTTGAAATCAGAAACAAAGACTCCTAAGAATTCAACAGCTAAGAATTTTAAGCTAGGACAGAGGCTAGACTAGTGTAGTATCTAGTTATACTACTCTAATTTATACATACTTATTGGAGGAATGCAAAAAAAAAACAAAGTAACCTTATAATAATAAACTATCCCTTAAGATCTATTCTACTACTTTAAAAAACTTTGAAAGCTAACTATACAAAAGAGGATTTACAAAATTACATCAACTCGGATATATCACTAAGGATGTACATGGAAACTCAGACTAATTCCACTCTCCTAGGTTGTTTTTTGGATAAGCATTTATAGTGACTAGGACAGGAGTAGGAGGAGAGTCAAAATGGCTTTCAAATGAGGTATAGAAACTAAAGGGAATTAAGTCTAACTTTACCTCTACGAAAAATTGTAAACTAAGGAATGTCCAGTTGCAAGTAATGGTAAACATGGTTCTTTATGCCATGGACACTTAACAAAAGACAAAATAGAAATGCAAAGGAGCTGAGGACCTAACATATAAACAAACAGAAAACCTAATGAACATGATCTTAATTCTTATTTAGTAACCATCTAACTAAAAAGAACAACTTCTATTTATAACCTATCAACATATCTACCAAATTATTAATATAACTAACTCTAAATCACATATAAAGAAATGAAATCAATTTAAGCTAATATTACAAAACATAATCACATGGTAAAAAGAAATAAAAACTCATTAAGTACTCTAAATAATTTAATCACTGACTTTTAAAAGAAAATATAATTACTATCTAAATATTCTAATCAAAACATACTCAAAGAACTGAAGAAAACAAACTTAAACTATGTAAAATATGCTAAGGACTGGATGAAAGACTGAACAACATGTTGACATGGAAGTCTGTATAACAAACCAAACAGTCTATATACAAAAAAACACTTAAAACTTTGAAAAAAATGACTAATCTAGATGGGCTCAGGCCAGCTGACTCATGCATGTAATAACTAGAATGTAAATACAGGAATTAAACCTATTTAACAACTACATTTACCCTACAAGATAATTCAAATACAATTCATAACTTGAAAACATCATTACCGATTTCAATTTAAAAAGAAATTGGAAACTAACTAAATTCATAACATAATAAGAACTAGCAGAATTGAAACTAACTATGATTAAATTCTACGGTATTGAAATCAATTTATTCTATTAACATTGAATCAAATAATGAACTGGAAATGCATCAAAAGGAATTACAATCTATTCTATATGCAACATAAAAAAAAATGACAATCTAGTCTATATGCAATCGGTTGCTAACTTAAAATGAAAGACTATGTAAACATCATAATACTGAAATGAAATCTAATCTATAAGCATCATAGTACTGAAATAAAGTCTAAGCTATAAGCATCATAATATTGGAATGAAATCTAAGCTACAGGAAATAATATAAACAATTGAAAGAATAAAATTACATAAACAATATATGAACAAAGCTATACTAATTAAAGAAAAGGAAATGAAAGAGACTATACGAAAATATAAAACTCTGATTGGCAGGGGGCCCTCCCAGAAAATAGAGTCATATCCTACTAAACTCTAATGAAGCATGATCATAGACAGTATAATAGAACTTCCATTAAAAATATAAAACAGAGTCTGAATTACATGAAAATTTGTTGAGCTAAAACTACTTCTGCTTAACTACTGGCTTCTTGTTCACATACAAGCATTCTTATATAGAGTTTTGAGAAAGTGAGCAAGTCGACCCTTTAGTTGTCGACTACTCTTTGATATGAGTCAACCATTATTGCAATTCATTGCTCTAATGCCAACGCATAGTTGTTTTTCCTCCCTTATCGCGAGTTGGTTTCCATCGTGCATGAGGTGGAGTACAGGTTTCCCTTCTTTGGTGTGAACTAGAATCGTGATGTCAATCAGATAGGTATGCTAGA
This sequence comes from Pseudotsuga menziesii, assembly GCA_001517045.1. Lineage (NCBI taxonomy): Eukaryota > Viridiplantae > Streptophyta > Pinopsida > Pinales > Pinaceae > Pseudotsuga > Pseudotsuga menziesii. The sequence continues at coordinate 724,016 of LPNX010077235.1, forward strand.
AACCTTCTGGAACGAGGCTCATGCTATCACTTCGACATGTGGACAACAAGCGGTTCCATGTCACTCCATGTTTAAATGTTGGAGAATCAATTAGTTCCATCATGCGGTTGTTTCGGCGAGTTGAATGACGAGCTGAATATGCTATGCGCATATCTAGCCGAATGTGTGTCTGTATGTCAAATTCACCCAAAAATCATGCTCTACAATCAACGAATGAATTTGTTAGTAGTTACATCAATTAACATTGAATTTACTCATTAAAATAGTAAAATAATCAAGAATGAATCAATCTTAAATAAATCCAAAATAAGATCATACCTGAAGCTGAATGGTAATCTGTATGATGCAAAGACACCAAAATGACAACAAAATATGTGTTAATACATAAGGTTTTTAGCTCAAAAAGGGTAACAAAATAGGGCTCAACATACCCCAAAACCAAAAGGATTCCAGGTCCCACTGGTACAAAGTAAGAGATATCACTAGGAAGGAGGCAGAGCTGTGCTAGCAGCTGCCTTCGACCTTGTTGATGAAGCAGGTGGATTATACTTCAGCTTCCTAGATTGTGCCTTTAAGAGAGCATTCCTAGTGTGTTGATCCCTTTGTGATGTATTTATCGTCTTATGAATATCCTCCATAGTCTTAATCTATAGCCGTAACATTTTGTTTTCTTCTCGGAGCTCTGAGATTAATTTGACATACACCTCATTCTATTTTGTCAACTATGTCAACTTAGAGGTTAGATGATCTATTGTTGGTGGTAGTGGTTGAAATGGTTCTGGGGACTAGTTGTGATCCTGTGGAGGGTTCTCTTCTTTGGTCGGCACTTCAACATCGACATCTAGAACTTGACTATCGGGTTTTAAATCTTGAATGGGTGTAGAAATACCTTCATGAGCAATGGCGTTCAACAAATCGACTGAAAGGTTAGCCAACGCATATAAATATGAATCTGGGTCAGGAATATGTGTTTCATTCAGACTATCCGAATGGTCTCTCTGTATGTCGGGTTGGACGCTTGACTATACCAAGGGCTAGACATGGGGTTGATGACTGGTCTGTGCAAATTCCACCTTCCTTTTCTTAGTACGAGGTCATGACAGAGGTATGAATTCAACAGGAACAACAAGGGAAGATCGTGTAGATGGTATTGCCTCTGATACATCATCATCTAGATGAACTATGTTAGGGTTTTTCTTCCCTGTTGATGGAGATGGACTAGACTCTTGGCCATGATAATATCAAGGGCACTTGCGAATATTCAGATGAGGGTTAAGGAACTTGAAAACGAAAGTATCCCATGTTTGGTTTCATTCTTTAAGCTGATCGAGGATGAGAATTTTTATTATGCTATGGTGGTATAGGTTGTTTTTGGGATGGAGGGTGTTCTTTTGAACCAAATTAGAAATTTTTCGAAACTCCGCAGAAAGAAAAATGGTAAATTCAGGTATTTTTGATCCACAAAGTGAGCCAATAGATGCAAATGACAAGATTTAAAAACGTTGAACTTACCTTCACAGGTGACTAGGTGGATAATGACTGTCAGTGGATTGAGATATTCTAGTTTGATCCAACTATGATGGTAGCCTTTGCTTCCTGATACATGATGACATTCAGATTTCAATGTGAAATTGTGTGATGCTCTAGAGACAAACCAATTCTTGTGCCAACATTCCCCCTCTTGGGGAAGCTTGGTGGCTCGGGCTATTGACTCCTCAGTGACCTGAAAAACTACACGACCGACCCTTACTTCTCTCCCATCAAAGCCCGTTGCGAATAGTAATGAAATTTCCTCATCAAATCCCTACAGCAGATGGAGAAAAGGGTTCCATCCTGTGTGAAAAAATATTTCATGACAGTCTCTAAATTTGGGTATCTGGAATAGATCCTGGTAACTCTCTGGTTCAAAACAGTTTGGCATGGTGAAGCCAAGGTGATGAAAACAGGGCTCTACGAGAAATGTGGGGAAAAGATGGCGATAGGCTTCTACAGTAGTAACAGTCATATGAAAACAATGGAAAGGATTCACATCATATTTAAAGCATGCCGCATTCAGTCGATCAAGTGATCGTCCAGCCAGCTCGGCATATTTTGGATGATCGTGCCATCAAAATGCATCTTCTAGCAAGTTCATCAGGTTTTAGTTCATTCAACCCTGTCCAAATTAAACTTTGGACACGTTGAACATTAAACTTAATGCAACCATATGACCATACTCATTACCATAATCCTAATTTTAACGAGAAGATTGATTGTCTAACAGCTTATGCGTACGAATCAAAGACGTTTAGCAGTTTATGCGTGTGAATGAAAAATGAGATGAGGTGATAACAGCATAGTAATGATTAGAAAGTACCCTAAGATATTTTCAAGCCTATATGAGGATAAAACAAAATCATATTAGATCGAGATCGTACCAAGTCATGGGTCAAAATTTAGTAAAAGTATCTTATGGATATGATTTTTTTAATAATGATGATATGACTTAGCTAAGTCAAAAATTAAGCTAACTTTAATCATAGGAAAAATATCATCGTGCATATTCAGAACATCATTTGTCTTTTCATTCAGGCCGTTATTCAACCCTTCATATGATCCTTCGTATGATCTCTCATATAAATTTCCTATAAGAAAATAAGTTTTGCTTGATCAGATCAGACTACTGTTAATCATAGATTTTTCTAAGTTTCGAACCTACGAGAAGATCACATAAAACAATTACTTTGATCCTTTTAATTGTACTTCCATGATTTTTAGAGAAATAAATTGTCATTTTTATAAAAGGACAGACAATCTGATACTCCCCCCCCAAACCAAATATATGGCATGTCCGCAAGCCATACAAGAAAATTCATTAGTTTCCAAAATAAGATAAGAAAGTCCAGTCATGATGTTATCGGTAGGTAAAAGAAAGGAAAATTAACACATGCATGGAAGGATTCAGATATAGACATATAAAAATAGTGCTCAAATATGCAAATTCATTATTTACCATGAAATGAAGAAATAAGGGAGGGGTCATAGGTAAAACTAGTCATCCTAGCCTTGTTGTAAAGATATTTCCCCCCTAAAAAACTTTTGATCTTACCGTCGAATTTGTAAGAATCTACTGCTATGGGTCCCATTACTAGGATAAACAGATCCTATTTATTGATTGAACTCAGATTATCGAATCCAAGCCCATCTTATAGTGATTCTTTAATGACATCATAAACAATATCCCTAAACATATTTTTTGTTAACGCATGTGCCTAGAGGTGCATTAACCAGATCTATTTTACCTAATATTGCCCCGCTGCCAACGAGCCTGTTCAGTACCCCGGCGGGTTTATCTTGGTACCATGCAAGCATATCCCCCCTGCCAATGAGCCTATTCAGTACCTCGATGGGTTTACTTACATTTATCGAATTTCCTTATTGCTAGATTGTTATTTAGCATTGACCCGCTACCAGTAGGCCTGTTCAATACCCCAGCGTGTTTTCCTTGTGTAAAGATAGGAATTTGATTGGTACTAGAGTGTGCTAAGCCCTGCTAAACACATAAAATGGCCTTAATCATAGATCATGTCAAAAGAGAATAAATCAAAGGTGTTCTTGGGCCTTTTATTCCATTTTCTTTATAAAAGATAGCATTCCCCATAAGCAGAAACTCCACTTATCCTAGAGTGTTCTCAAAGATATTTTAAGGGTCAAGTTTTGATAATCAAGTGTAGATGTACTAGTAATCTCTATGTATTAAAAATCTTAAAGAAAAAGATAATTGAAATAATTATTTTGATCACTTGCTTAAAGTAATCAAGAATGTACATATCTGAATCAAACCATTATATATAACAGATAACAAAATAAAAAATAAATGGTTTGAGAATCAAATTTCAGAATCACAACTAGTGTTTTTAGAGAACTTTTTTCTTTTTTCAGATAATACCTTATAGAAAAGACCCACCTATAATTAAATTTTCAAAACCATTTATTAGATGATTGGTTTTATTTTAAAAACATAGAAGAAGAGTCTCCTCGAATTATACATGACTCTTGTTTATTTGAAAAACATATCTACATATATATACAAATGATGACAAACCAAGGTAACTTTTAAGGATCAGGTAAAGGACGAAGAGCGTTCAGGGAGGGAGGATCATATTCTATTCTAGCAAGGTTCACCCTGGTCCCTTGAGGCAAGAGATGATGTCCTGTACAAATATGACATGTGGAAATTTTGAATGGACATTCTTGTGGGAGATGTTTAGCTTTACATTTTGAACAGAAGATGGTCCTTGTTGCTGACTCTTATTTCTTTTTCTTTGTGTGAGTTGGGTTGCTGTAAGGAGGATTTTCTCAAGTGAGACTGAGGTGCCCCAGTATTCTTTTTCAGGGGAGATCTTCCTCCCATTGGCCATGCTCCTATTGGACCCTATAGGAGAAGTAGACTCTACTTTTGATGTTTCAATTTGTGAACTTACAGAGTTGTCGAGGAGTGATTTTACTTGGACAGGGTCAACAAAGTTTGGGTCTCCTACTAGAGAAGAATTTGTATTGGGATGCTTAGAGTTTTTTAATAACTGATCGAATTATCATCCATGACTTCCCTGATAAGACCTCTTAAGAGAGTCTCCTTAGGTTTCCACGCAGATGAATTCCTATAGGTGTCTTTTGGTATCTTTACACTAAGTAAATGGTGAGGGGAGTTATGTCCCCGTAATAGTTAAATTAAAATTTAAACAAAATTTTACTATCTACTCTAAACACACTTAATAGGAATAAATCAATCTTTGCGTAAAGTAAACACACTTGTGCGAAAAAAGAACAACAAGGATTTGGGGCGACCCACTAAAGTGGATGTGTCGGGCTGTCACGCTATGGAAATTTCGTAGTGAAGTCGTCTTTGTGTCTTATCATTTCCCCTCCCCCTTGTTGTGTAATGTAAAGGAAACCTATCTATCCTTATCTATTTAGACTATGTTCATGAAAAACTAAACTAAAGGAAAACCTAGACTACTGCTACTACTGGGTTTTGGGGGCACATGTTATAACAGATGCATAGGTTCTTACCTCTCGTCTTACCATTCCCCCGCCACCTGTTGAATTTTCATATGCTAAGCTAGATCATTAGTATTTCATTTCAATTTCATAACAAAAGCATATAAATAGGATCACTAAAAGATAGACAAGCACAACCATACAAAAGGAACACAAAGATTTATCCTGGTAAAACCCTGAAGGGAAAAACCCAACAAAAGCTTCCTCAATATAGATTCCCGAAAAGATAAAAGGTAAAACCAAATGGGAGATAAGAGACTGATCCTCCTCCTTCTCTGGCTACTTCTCTCTCCTCCACTAATGCGCTACATAATTGAGAGTGTGTGTTTCAAATGAGAAGCACCACACCTCTATTTATATTCATCTGCTCACTTTAATTATCAATTCTGACATGTAGGCTCGAGTTAATCATGTAGGATCGAGTTACACATGTAGGCTCAAGTAACCACACTAGGGTGATAATGACCCACATTTACAATTATAGGGGACTACCTCATGACTCTTATTAGTTCTTCCGATTAGAAGCATCAAAGCATAAAGTAATACAATTGGTTCTCCCGGTAGGACCATCGGGGACCACAAAAGATACATATAGAATAATCTTCGAAGTTACAATATTTCAACACTCCCCCTTAACGAGAAGGGTATTCTACAACAACATCAACAACAAAAATAATAGGAGAGAAATAGAGGACATCATCGACATCATCAAGGTAACACATCTATAAATCATTGGAAGCTTTTCAACATCATGTAGTCTTCATCTTCAATCTTCAGTCTTCAGCAACATCAACACTTTGACTGCTTCGATCAGCAACGACTTTGACCGCTTCGATCAGCAAAAACTTTGACCTTTCGATCAGCAGCAACATCTTCAGCACTTTGACCTCTCAATCCAGCAACATCTTTAGCACTTTGACCTTTCAATAAGCAGCAACATCTTCAGTACTCTGACCTTTCGATCAATAACGACATCTTCATCATTTTGACCTTTCGATCAACAACATCATGATCATCATATTCTGATCCTTCGATCATCAACATCATCATCATATTCTAATCTTTCTATCAGCAACATCAGCAACATCATCATCATACTTTGAACTTTCGAACAACAACATCAGCAACATCACACTTGATCTTTTGATCAATACGTCATCATCACATTCTGATCTTTTGATCAGTACATCATCATCATCACACTTTGATCTTTTGATCAGTACGTCATCATCATCACACTCTGATCTTTTGATCATTGCGTCATCATCATCATATTCTGACCTTTCGATTAGTACGGCATCATCATCATCAGCAACAACCTGCAATCCATAGCTCAAAGACAAAAAATTATTTGGATCACTTTTCGACTTAAAGTCCAGGGATGATGCAATCCCACCACATTCTCGACAACCGAAGTCACTGGATTGATTATGGGAGAATCAGTCCCTATCACTTTAGGACTAAGTCCAAGGATGATGCAATCCTAACACATTCTTGAGGACCGAATTCACCGGATTGATTACGAGAGAATCAATCTCTATCACTTTAGGACTAAGTCTAAGGATGATGCAATCCTACCACATTCTTGAGGACCGAAGTCACCGGATTGATTATGGGAGAATCAGTCCCTATCACTTTAGGACTAAGTCCAAGGATGATGCAATCCTACCACATTCTCGAGGACTGAAGTCACCGGATTGATTATGGGAGAATCAGTCCCTATCACTTTAGGACTAAGTCCAAGGATGATGCAATCCTACCACATTCTCGAGGACTGAAGTCACCGGATTGATTACAAGAGAATCAGTCCCTATCACTTTAGGACTAATTCCAAGGATGATGCAATCCTACCATCTTCTCGAGGACTGAGGTCACCGGATCCATTATGGAAAGATGTCCTGGGATGATACAATCCCTCTTCATTCTCGAGGACCGAGGTCCCCAGATCACTTTAGGGAAAGTGCCCAGGGATGATACAATCCCACTTCATTCTTGAGAATCAAGGTCCCCAGATCACTTTAGGGAAAGTTCCTAGGGATGATAAAATCCCACTGCAACACCACTACTCCCCCTTTCGAGGAAGGTCTTTCTGAACAACACCAAGCTTGTCTCGAAAGTGTTCGAACTTTACCTGAGACAGAGGCTTTTTCAACACATCATCATCTAAACCATTATCATCTACATATTTAGTATGTGAATACTGAACTATCACCATCTGTATCTCCAGAATTTGAATACTGAAAGCATCATCATATCTATCTTCAGTATAGAAATACTAAAAGCATCATCACCTCTATATTCAGTATAGAAATACGGAATCACCATCATCTGCATCTAAAGTATGTAAATACTGAAACATCATCTATATATTCAGTATGGGAATACTAAAATCATCATCATCTATATCTTCAGTATGGGAATACTGAAAAATCATCATCTCTATATTTAGTATAGAAATACTGAATCACCATCATTTGCATCTACAGAATGTAAAATACCGGATTTCTATGTGTTACGACGGAACACAGGGTTCTCTGTCATCACAACTCTGGTTATCATATAGAATCATTGTAGTATCCATCTTCAGGTCAAATAGACCTGATATCATCTTCCAAATCCATATGGATTCACAACTTAGCAGAGCAATCTGCTATGTATTTTGCTTCAACCGTGCTAAGAGATACACTGGATTGTTTCCTGCTAAACCATGAACTCATAGCAGACCCCAAACAAAATCATCTACCTGATGTGCTTTTCCTGTCTGAGATACTTCTAGCCCAATCTACATCTATATAGCCATACAATCTGTAGTCATGGTTTCCATCATAGTATAGATCAAATTCTATAGTCCCTTTCAAATATCTCATCACATGTTTTGCAGCTATTTGGTGAACACGTCTAGGTTGAACTAGATATTGACTTAAGGTGTTCACGGCAAAACAAATGTTTGGTCTGGTATTTGTTAGATACATTTAATGACCCAATAATATGTCTATATTGAGTCACATCCACTAACTCTGATGAGTCATCAGCTAACAACTTCAAGTTGGAATCCATGGGTGTGGCCATGGCTTTGTATTCCAACATATCGAATCTTTTCAATATCTCTACTGCATACTTTCCCTAGTTGAGAAAGATTCCTTCTAAATTTTTCCATACTTCCAGACCTAGGAAATAATGCATTAACCCAAGGTCTTTCATCTAAAATTCTTTAGCGAGCTTCTTCTTGCATTCTACAATATGTTTCTCATTCCATGTCAGGAATAGATTATCCACATACAGTAATATTATGAAATGTTCATCTTCTATAACCTTGAAGTAAAGGTTAGGGTTGACTTTCATTAGGAAACTATATATCCTTCCATACCAGGCTCTGGGATCTTGCTTCAGGCCATAGAGGGCCTTCTTCAACTTGCATATGTGAGTCCATCTATCTTCAACTTCAAATCCTTATAACTACTCTATGTATACTTCTTCTTCAATCACACCATTCAGAAAAGCTGTTTTCACATCCATCTGGTGTAAGTCCCACTTCGTCATGGATGCAAGTGCCATGATAGCTCTAATCAAAGTATACCGTGCTACTGGGGCAAATGTCTCTTCATAATTAATTCCCTCTTTCTAATAGAAAACCTCTAGCCACAAGTATTTCCTTACTTCTATCTGCAACATATTTTATCTTGCAAATCCATTTGGAAGATACCACATTCTTGCTTTCTGGTTTGAGTACTAAATCCCAAACATCATTCTAGTATTCTTTCATCATAACATCTTCCATGAGTTAATCTTGTCAGGTCATCAACATATCCTAGTCTTCTGCATTCAACCTTGAAGGTTGGAACCCACTTTACTCTTGGTAAAGTCTCGATCCATCAAGAAGTTGTCCATCATGTCATACCATGTCGAACTCAGATATCTTTTGTAGTCATTCCCCCTGAAATGGATTATCATCTTCCCTCTTCATTCTGTACAGGTGGTTCTATGCTTGATATATACTTGTCAATAGAGTATGTCATGTCATAGTCTATTCTTTCTAAGGCAAATCATGAACCTTGCTTTGTACACTTGTTCTTGTAGATCCATATGGAAGATGCTACATACTTCCCTTTATGTCTCGAACCCATATCAATTACATCATTTCTCATGATCAATTGTTACTCTTTGATCATAGATTCTTTCATAGCCATGGTGGTCTTCATCCTTCGAGGTGGATCTACCGCTCTATAAATCTCTTTCCTTCGTCATGATGTATCTAACCCTGGGAGCTTCAGATTCATGTTTATTGAACTGTCATCACTTGTCCTTCGAAACAAGTCTCATCCTTATTTTCTTGTAGGCGGTTGTACAGGACCTTTCCTACAATTCAAATGCACCAATTGCATGGTTAGAACTATTTCATAAAACATATGCATAATGACAAATTCTTATGCATCATGCAACTATTTAGCCAACACAACATTCATCCATATCTCACTACTGTCATTAATGCAACTAGTCTATCATGCATAACACATCAACTAAATATAATCAAATGTATAACAAAACAATATAAAGAAATGACAATTGAATGCTTATCTTTTATTCGTTTCGTGGGTAGACTCCTTCTTGATCATTTTCTTCATTCATGACATCATCATTTCTTATCCAAATGATAAGATGGATAAGAGGTTCTTCAAGAATTGAGTTCTTCATATTCCTCATCGCTTGAGGGATCTTCTCTAAATGGTGAGAGCTTGATATTCAATTTCTCCCATGTTCTTCTTCTCTTCTTATGAGTCGAGCTTCTTCTTCTTCCCAGAGTCAGTTGAAAGTAATCACTTCCTTATGGCACATATTCCTTGCATGAATGAATCCCATGATCCTAGGAGTCCATTCAAGGTGGCTATCACCACTTCTGCATTCTTCACTTCTTCTTTTACCTCTTCAATTTGTTTCTTAAGGTCATCTTCTGATGTATGTCTTTCCTTCAAATAGCTTGGTCAAGGAATCAAACATCTCTTTCGGTGTCTTTAGGGAAGACACTTGTGGTACAAGTTGATCCATGACTGAATCAGCAATGATCTTCTTGGCCTTGACCAAGTTCTTTTGGTGTAAGGCTTTGAGCCTCATATCCCTTTGGAAATGGAACCTCTCTACTCATGTAGGTGTCCAATTCATTTTCTTCAGAGAGATCAAATACTTCCATGCTTGGAATTTTTCAACTTCACCAAGCTTATCATCAAGATGATGAGAACCTCAAATGGAAATAGCAAAAGATTAGATCTTACCGATTTGAGGTGTCCGTCCTGGTTCTGGAGTTGGCTGATCTAGGGTTTGTCAAAGAAACCCTAATTTTCAAAAATTGGAATCTTTCATATCTGATTGGATATAAGTATATATCTCTTCAAGCTGAGATGTCCAATGTACTCCTTTTCTGAAAACTGTGGAGGGAAGCTCCCAGAACATGAAGCTCTAGTTTTCCAATTTCACCTGTAGAAATGCCTGTTACTGTTTCTGCACTATCTCCAAAACTAATGATCCTTTGTGTCTAAAACTTATTAATAAGGTACCCTCGCATGTCCCTATTCCAACACCATAGTTTTCATCATAATTGGCTTCACCAATTGGGATTTATGATCATTTTCCCAAGGTGATATGTTACAGGACTGTTCAAAATAGCGAAGTTGTACGGACTTCCATGTGTCACTGTTTCATCTTATGAGTCTGAAACTCGGACCACAGAAATTAAATTCTGTGCCCATTTTGGAACATCTTCCAAAATTTCATTTGGACCTTTTTATCCCAATATATAGCGTTTATCCCCAGGTGTCCTATTTAGGGATGAATCCTGGAAGAGGTTGGAACCCTAACTTGGAGGGATCATATCTCCCAGAATATAGCGAATCTGAGGCTGAAGTTTGGACACAATAAACATCAGGATTGTATCTTCGACCTCTGCAATGTTCATATCTTGATCCTTTTCCAATACCAAGACATAGCGAATGTACCAAAACATATCAGTTTTAGTATTTAGGGTTTTTCCAGCTCGGGGTCAAACTAGGGTTTGACTTTCCTGGAGTTTCACCCAACCAAAAATCTTGATTCAGGTCTCTAAACTTTGATTTTGATGAGGAGAGAAATCATATGTTGGGCTCACTCAAAAATTCTTCTTCTGTAGGAAGCCCTAATTTCTCACACCAAAAACTGAAAATGCTCAGAATTGAATTCCGGTTCGACAGAAAGATGCGCCCTTCAATGGAGAGTCAGCCTAGCCTTATTTTGTTGATCGATTGTGGAGAGAGAACCAAAAAGTAAGAATCCCTAGCTTCTATATCTGCACAATGTCTTCTTTCAGGGTGGCTCTCATACCATGTTGAATTTTCATATGCTAAGCTAGATCATTAGTATTTCATTTCAATTTCATAACAAAAGCATATAAACATGATCACTGAAAGATAGACAAGCAGAACCATACAAAAGGAACACAAAGATTTATCTTGGGAAAACCCTAAAGGTAAAAACCCAGCAAAATATTCCTCAATATAGATGCCCCAAAAGATAAAAGGTAAAACCAAAAGGGAGATCAAAGACTGATCCTCCTCCTTCTCCAGCTACTTCTCTCTCCTCCACTAATGCGCTACATAAGTGAGAGTGTGTGTTTCAAATGAGGAGTGCCACACCTATATCTATATTCATCCATTCACTTTAATTATCAATTCTGACATGTAGGCTCAAGTTAATCATGTAGGGTCGAGTTACACATGTAGGTTCAAGTAACCACACTGGGGTTTTAATGACCCACCTTTACAATTAGAGGGGACTACCTCATGACTCTTATTAGTTGTTCTGATTAGAAGCATCGGAGCATAAAGTAATACAATTGGTTCTCCCGGTAGGACCATCGGGGACCACAAAAATACATATAGAATATTCTTCGAAGTTACAATATTTCAACACCACCAACCTATCACTAAACTTCATAAGCAAATTCTATTTTTTCTACCTTACAGAACAACTCCCCGGCAAGGGCGCCAAAATGTTGGGCAAAATATTGTCTTGAATAGTTTACCTAATATTTAATTATCAGTCGGGGTTTTTAAGCTTGGAGTTGCTACAAAATATATGCAAACATAGAAGGATTCCTAAGATGTCGTGGCAATATTTTAACAAACACAGATCAAAATATATTTCAAAATAAGAAACAAAGACTCCTAAGAATTCAACGACCAAGAAGATTAAGCTAGGACAGAGGAATAGACCAGTGTAGTATCCAATTATACTACTCTAATTTATACATACTTATTGGAGGAATGCAAAAAAAGCAAACTAACCTTATAATAATAAACTATCCCTTAAGATCTATTCTACTACTTTAAACAACTTTGAAAGCTAACTATACAAAGGAGGATTTAAAAAATTACATCAACTAGGATATATCACTAAGGATGTACATGGAAACTTAGACTAATTCCACTCTCCTGGGTTGTTTTGGGGATAAGCATTTACAGTGACTGGGACAAGAGTAGGAGGAGAGTCGAAATGGATTTCAAATGAGGTATAGAAACTATAGCAGGGATTTATCCCTTGCTACAGGGTAGGAATGGCTACCTTTCATCTATAGGACAGAAGGATAGTTTCCTATGTGGTAAAATGCAGGAAAAGTAAACAAAACAGAAAGGAAAAAAAGATGGACAAGAAACGATCGTGAGCCCCTCTGCAAGCAAAGTAGGGATTTGCTCCGAGAACCTGCAAACAACTATTAAAAACAACAATAAACCTGCAAAACAAGTTAATACACAAACTTGGAAGAAAATATGGGTTAGAAAACAACTAAGCTGCTAAACAAAAGCATGAACAAATAATGGTATACCTCTTCTTTGGTGCAATGGGCCACCATGCCCTGGATGGAAGAAGCACCTCTCTATATCACTCAGCAATGGAGGAGCTATGGCTCAATGGGGAAGATGAGTGGATGAGAGGGGGATGTGGGTGGCTTGAGAGACAAAGGGTCTCAAGGCATCCACGGTTAGCACAATAGTATGCAAGGGAAGAGTTGTTTGAGAGTGAACCCCACCCCTCCTCTTATATCTTTTTTGGGGATTTTTAGGGTTTTAAGCCCTTGGTCAGGGCTTTAGCCCCTTTTGGGGGATTTTAGCCCCTTTCGCCCTAAATTTAGCTCCTTTTAGGGTTTTAGGCTCCTTTAAGTGGTTTTAGCCCCTTTTTGGAGGCTTTAGCCCCTAGGAGAGTTATTTAGGCTCCTTTTTGGGGGTTTTAAGCCCTTTTACTCATTTTTAAGCCTTTTTGAGGGTGTGGGGGTCTAATGGGGTGATATGAAGGTCGTGCATGGGTGTACTTAGCTGGTGTAGGCCATGTAGAGCTGACTGATGGATTTTTTCTGTGAACAGATTGCCCCCTGATGTGTGAGGGTAGGATCCCATCGTATGGCCGACGGACATCATAGGATTTGCTGCGAAGAGGTGGTGCTTCCAGGGATGGGGCATGGTGGATTTTGGTTTTTGTATTAATATGGTTCCCATCAATGGGTGAGATACAAATAATGTGTGACATGTATATGGACGAGGTGGGAATCCCCATGCTCGTGACAATGTCAAAAAGAATAATTTGATCTATGCTCTAAAATACAAGAGACGAACATATACAACTGATGATACAATAATAGTTTCCTCAATGTGAGGCTGAATACAATACTGATCTAAAGAACTGCTACATTGGACCCATGGCATTCTCATGGAATGCTATATCTTCATGACTGACGACCTGCTGGATCTGGGACAGTACATAGCTATATGGAATTGCTGATTGAGAGTCAGAGTCTCTGTGGTACAAGTATGCTGCATCAATCATAAATCTATATAGAAGCATTGGTGGGGCTTATGAACGTTGTCTCCAACGCAACCCAGAAATCACAAGGGACATAACCTATTTAGGTCCCTTGAATAGACTCATCAATGTGCTAGATTCAGGTGACATCTGGGGTCTTCAACCAAATACTGCACAGACCAAACCTTGTACGAATCTCAACGGTGCGATGATGTAGTTGAAGTCGAGGACGTCAGAAACAACCATCCCGAGAGGCACTAAGGACTCCTCTCAAGTTGTCCAAGGAACTCATCAATGATGTTAATGAAACCAAGGTACAGGGACCTTTGGGTCTATCCTATGGAATATGTGCGTTGTCGTCGATAGAGGAAGACCCGCCCCTAGTCAAGGCAATGATGTTTCCTTGACCAAAAGTGCGAGGGAGATAATCGAAAGGTGTGAGACAATATGCGGACTGACCCATTGAATTGGGAGGGAGGAGGGGGAGGGAAAGAATTGAACAGGAGCTAGGGGAGTGTGGTAGACTCAGACTTCCTTTGTTCAGAGTATGACGGCAGGGCAGACCAGGCAGCAAATGAAAATGACTCATGGGAATGGGATCATAGTTGTAATAACCCCAATGTCATTGCAGATGGGAAATACTTGGGGGAGGTGGATACTTTTGATATTGATGGGATCCAAGGAAGACACATTGTAGAGTACTTTGAACAAAGGCAACCCAAAGTGGGAATATTGCCAAACTATTTTTTGTGGGGTGGTGTCTAGAGACACCGTTGTGTTATGATCTTGTGGATTTTTGGCGAGTGCGAGAAGGTAAATGCTCGATGGTGCTTTCAATTTTAGAGAGTCTGAAAGCACAAAGAATACTCCAGTGGGGGCTCTTTTTCGTTGGTAGTCTCCTGTGCCCGAAAAAGGATAAAATTATACATAGGAGAGCTCTCCCATCTTGTAGGGGATGAGAGACTTCTTTACCATTGGTAGTCCAATCAGACCGAAAAAGGTTAAACCTATATTGACTGGACGGTCATTTAGATACTTTTACGAGCATGAACGAAACCAAGTTTGCTTGGCAATCTTTTATTGATGAGAAGGCTGGAAAAGAGCTTAATGACAACCCATAGTGAGCTTTTTCGTAAGGTGTGGCCCCTCTTCATGAGAAAGCATAAAAGTATGTAGAGGGGAACGGTCTTGGCTTGAATACGCCAAGGTGGTCCTTTTAATTTGATGGTCTATATGGTCCACAAAAGGAGGTAAACAGGATGATGTAGATGCCCTTTCCTATCCTTTAACAAGTGAGAAAGGAAGTAGTTGCACTTGGCTATCTTTTCATTGTTTTTAGGAGTCAGAAAAGAGCTTAAATGAAAATCCAGTGCAGTCAACCCATTGCGGTGGCACAGGCAGTGCCTCATGTCGGGATGGTGGACAGTGGTCCAAAGGTCATCCGTGCAGTATGGACAGAGCAGGTGGCTCTCAAACATACCAATACATGCACAGGATAGATTGTGGCAGAGGCTCGTGAGTCAGTGCGGCAAAGGCACGCAAACCAAGGTGGCTCTCGGACAGAGGTCAGGAGAGATATGTGTGAGTTGCGGTGGACAAAATTGACTACATGTGATGTGAGTGCAAGTTCAGGGGCACTTATATGCCAAATACATGCAAGAAAAATAAATTGTTTAGTGGACAATGGTATAGAGGTCCATGTAAGGTGCGGTGGATGGAGAAGACAACTATGTGTTAAAATACAAAACAAAACTAAAAATGGTGTCCCTTAATGAGTGGTTGCCCAAAAACCCACATGAATAGCAGTAGGGGAGAGTGATACAAGTACAGGTCCACAGACACTTGCATCACCATGCTATGGCTTGTAAATCGAGGTAGCTTCTGGGAAATGGTCCCAAAATTTATTTGTTAAACATGAGACGACGGTCTCATAAGGAGATAGAGGATAGAATTCTGAAACCAGTGGCATGAATGGTGTCTCAAATAAACTCCGTATGGTCCTATTATGTTGAATGAGAGAAATTAGGTCAAATAGGGCCTATATAAGGGTGGGGACCACTTGGTGAGGTGTCATTGTCACTATTCACTATGGAGTTGGAGAGGTGGGCCCTAAATCTTTATTTGCTGATTTCTCCTATTTCGACCGACAATTTTTAGTTCCATAACTTACAGGTAAGAGCTCTCGTTGAATCTCTTCTTTTTGGTGGTTTACATTCTGCATTTGGCCACCTGGAGGGCCTCCATGAGCTTGTTGGGGTTTCATGGAGGCAAGTCGCACCTTTCAAAGGAAAAGGAGTGACCTGGTCGCATATGTGGGGCATTTTTGAGTGACCTGGTCACTCATTTTTCCCAAACAGGTACAACTTGGCCTCTGGGTGATGTTTTTTATGAGAGAAGTGGCTAACATCTATTTTTTGCTTATGTAGGATGACTGAGATCAAGTGGTGAGAGAGAGTCTGTAAAGACCTCCGGGAGGCATCATTATGAGACAGGAATGTTCGTGATACACTGGCCTGTTGCAATTTACTGAATTTCATGAGGATACCCCTCATGAAGAGCTTGAGTTTGCTGCTGCAAATGCCGGTGAGTTTTTGGGATGTTGAGGAGGAGGTCTTCCTCTTCCAGGGCCAGTAGATTGAGATCAGGCTAGCAGATGTATACTTCCTGAATGGGCTCCCTATGTTGGGATTTGTTGGTGACTTGGCACCAGTGTTGTCTCAGAGGGAGACATTGGAGGAGGTATGCGATCGGCACTGTTACGCTACGGCGTATGTGCATGGCTCCTATATCCTGATGTGTGACATCGAGGATCTATCGATATGGGCGGTGGTGACATTACTGCTACATATATTGGGTTCCATGGGGAGCCACAAGATATCAGGAGGGAAGCTTCAGCTCATGGGGTCTTCACTTAGTGAAACCATGCCATAGCACGTTCGTTCGTGGCATATGAAACAATACCCCTATTTTCAAAAAATATTGGAAAATACCTCCCAAAATCATTTTTTTAACCCCCTCCCAATATGCCTTGCCGATTTTAAAAAACCCCTATTTTCCCTATATATTGCATGTATCCATTTTTTCATTTACATTTTTTATACCCCTTTATATTTGTACCTAAGAAAAAAAAAACTAAACATAAGAAAGGGCGACACTTGATAGGCGCCCTTAGGCAAATCACTTTATTAGGAATTAAAATGTATCACATGATGTCAAAACAAATAAGAGAGGGTTTATTTGTACCAATCTCAAACAGTAGTGTGTTTTCCCCAAGAAGGGTTCAAAAATGAAACTTACACCATTTATAACTGCTTCTTTCCATCATGGACTTTTTATCCAAGCACCATTTTGGTATCTTACAGTTGGTTTCCCAAGCCCACTCAACACTGCTTTCTATCTTACAGTTGGTTTCCCTGATGATGGCTAAAGAGTTCACATAAAATGTAGGGCTTAAAATCTTTTATGCAGTAAAATCCAAAACACACAAACAAGATGTGTAATTAAGGAAAATCTGACAATATAAGCAACAGATCAGACGCAGAGAATATCAATGAAATACATGATTTACATTTTCTAGAGTGCTTGATTTCATTAGGCATTTAATCCTATTGCCTTGAATGTTTTTTTACAACCTGTCCATAAGCTCATTGCAATTTTGTAAATATTGTATGCATGCTAGAAAATAACATAGATTGATAAGGGTCGTATTAAGATACATCTTTCAGGTTATACAAATTCTTCCAACAATGATAGCTGTAGTAATCTCTGAACAACTCATGCTAACTGGAAAATGTAACTCATCAATGATCTATACCTAGGGCCTACCTGCTGGAGCAGCCAGTGGACCAGCCTTGCCATATTTCATCCATGCAGCTTTTGATTGAGCAAGCATCTCATCATAGTTTTGCAAGTCATTAAACAGAATGAAAAGATTTATCAATGTAGAATCAAAGAAAAGAACATAATGAGAAGGAAGTGTAGAATATGTTCAGCAACAATCCTGCAAACCTAGGTTAAATTTTAAGGCAAGACATTTAATATAAATTAATTAAAAATGGTTAATGCTTACCCTTTTCTCCATGACCAAACCCTGTTTTGGGAGGATCCTATCAGCAATACCATAATCAATTGCTTCCTATGGGAAAAAGTATCTTGATCTTTGAATATCCTTTGCAATCTCTTCTTATGTTTTGCCAATTCCTTTTGCCAGTAATTCAATGTAATACTGTGTATTTACTTCCAACTCTTTTGCCTGAAGAAGACATAATTTCATCAGCTGGCCTATA
>LPNX010077235.1:753066-800952 GCA_001517045.1 Pseudotsuga menziesii
TTGGACCTCACACATCGCCTGGTCATCAAAGGAAGGTGGTTGGTGTGGATCCTGCGGTAGTTCCTGCTGGGAACCCTCGCAGGTGACGGTGGGAGATGGATGGACTGCTGCCGCATTTGGAGTGGCTTACTGCTAGGGTCTCTGACGATGGCTGGCAGCATCTGGGCAATGATGTGATTGCTTCTATCCATAGCTTTCCTGCAAAGTGGACTTTCATGATGAGGAGGATGGCTATGGCCTGTGAGCACATTCGTCGGGAAGCGAGAGGTGATCTTCTTGCAGAGGATGAGTCATCTGAGAAAGACAATGATAGTGAGTCGGATGATGAGTCTGAGTCAGATTAGCAGCCTAGTGGGGTTGCCTTTAGTGCGTTGGTGCACTTAGGATTTTTTGTGTCGCTATGTATATCCTGCTGAGAAAGCATATGTGGCTTCTCATTTTGTATCGGACATGTTTTGGATATGCGACTGATCTATTTATATATATTTTTTACGCACGTGGATGCGCTTTTATATGTGTGAGTTTTTTTATGATGATGTGGAATGCAATGCCTAGATGATGTATTATTACATTTGTGTGTGTATTTTTAAATATGATTATGCATGATATTATGGTTGTATGTTTCCTATATGCGATTGTGAATGTGCCAGTTTAGAATGTCATTAGCCATTTGATCTGCTACACTATTGAGGTTTCTAGGAACATAAGTGAATGTGATGGACTCAAATGCTCTAACCATCTGTTTAGTGCGCAGGAATTTTCTAAAGAGACAGGGATCACGTACCTGATAGTAGTTGTTCAACTGAGAAACAAGTAGCTAGGAGTCTAAGAAGACATCGAGATGGTGAACGCCTAACTGGAGAGCAGTGGCCAAGAGGCCATTGATACCATCGTACTCAGCCTGGTTGTTAGTCGCACTGCCCACGCATATTCCGTCGATATGGATCAACTTGTGCGATGGGGAGTAGATGACCCATACAGCCGAGGAAAGATTTGGAGACCATCTTCTTGCTCCATCAACAAATCCCATATACCGGTTTAAGGTGTGCTCAATCTGGAGCAATGAGAGGAAACGATACATAAGACTCATTTTTGAAAAATGTGTAAAACAAAAAAGGAGGAAGAATATAATACAAGTTGTACTGTCGTCATTCAAAGGGGTGACGTTAGAGGCAAAGTCAGTTGGACTTTTCGGGGATCAGTGGTCATTCCTTTGTGTGAATGATGAACCCTAGGAGACAACCTGTTGGGACACAAAAAGCACACTTGAAAGGGTTCAAGCAGATTTCGTACTTGCGACATCGTAGGAATATTTTTCGCAAGTCATCTATGTGTTGTATTTGCTTCTGTGACCGCGCAATGATGTTGTCGAGACAAACCAACATGATGTGAACAAGGTCACAGAAGTAGTGTGTCATGGCATGCTGGAAGTCGGCTCCAGCATTTTTCAGGCCGAAGGGCATGACACAATACGTGAATGTGCCCCACAGGGTTGTGAATGCCATCTTATAACGTTCTTCTTTTCAGATTTGGATTTGGTTATAGCCGGAAAATCTGTCCATGAAGGAAAAGGCCTCATGTCTGGCACATGCATCGATGATCTGATCGATGAAGGGTGTTGGGAAGTTGTCTTTGGGAAACGCCCCATTGAGTTCATGAAAGTCTGTGCAAACACGAATGGTACCTTGTTTTATATTCACAAGAACAGGATTAGAAACCCAAGTGGTGTAGGCAATGGGGTAGATGAAGCCGGCTGTACGCAACTTCTCTATCTTGACTTTCACCGTGGCCACTTTGGAAGGGTGAATCAACCGTTGCTTTTGGCATACTGGGGCCACATTGGGCCATGTGTCGATGTGGTGTTCCACGATGGATAGATCTAGGCCGAGAATTTTAGTGTAAGACTAGGCGAAGATGTCACAAAATTCTTGGAAGAGATCTTTATAGGCAGCGACCTCTTCTGGGGAGCAAGATGCCCCTAGCATGATTTCTTCAACAATCTCAGGATTGGTTGAGATGTTGGCCATGTTCCCTTCTTTGAAGGAGTCTGGTGCTGGGATGGGGTTCTTGAACCAGTCAACTTTCCCATGGATGAAATCTTTGGTTTCCATGAAAAACTGGTCAAACTGTGACACAAGTTCTTCGGGGAGGAAGAACGAGTGATGGTGCATGTCATCCCATGGGTATTCTAGGGTGATTAAAGCTTCAAGTATCTCCTCATCATTGTGGAAGCAATGAAGGGACAGGTTTGATGGACCATCGTTGGAGGTGGAGACAAGAGGGTCAGTTGAACTGGACATCATGTAAATGGACATGGTGTCTAAAGAAGGAGGTGGGGGGTGAATTTCTTCGATCAGTGTGATCTTAGAATCCAGGGAATGTTGACGGAGGTTGGATAAAGCCATGAAAAATTTGGGAAAGTCTTGGAAATGGTGAGAATAATGTCCATACAGGTCGCAGAGAGCGCAAGCATGGCTTGTTCTCAGTGACTTGTTTGTGACTATTGGCGCGGTTGGAAGTTCAACCACGAGGAGTTTTTTGGTTGTATCCATGGCATCCAAATGCGCACAGATCATTGGAATATCAGTGTAGTTCTGAGTCATATTTCCCTATTCTTCACAGACGATGTAGGGTGGGATCTGTCGTGGTTTTGCGGTAGCTTTCACATTATTTCCCCTAGCCCTTTTTGAGTGGGGCGGTGCGGGTGTGGTGGTTGCTTTTGACGGGCCGGGTGGAGGATGGGACTCGACTGCAATGGGTTGTACAGGGGTTAATACTACCTGGGATATCAATGGTTGAGCTAGTGGATCAATATACCACACTGAAATGCCCAATTTAAATTTGGGCAGGTTGAGGGTGGCCATTACTGGCTTTCTCATGACACCAAGTGGGGAAAGAGGAAGGGAATTGTATGGGCTGGTGAGGAGCCCAGATAACTCCCTGCTAGTTGTATGTGGGGGTTCGGTTATGGTTGCAGCTACACGTAATGCTGTGGCTATGGATGATGTTGAGGCTACGGATGGTGTTCTAGTTGCGGTTGGGGTTGTGGCTGTGGTTGTTTTTTGGGCGCAGCGGTGCTAGATGAGACCATGCACAAGTCTGTAGTCTCATTTTGTGCTAGTGGCGGTGACACTAAGGGGAAATGAGCCATCATGGTGGTATCCGCAAACAACCCAGGGCCCACATTCAACAATGGGGAGTCTGGTGTGTTTTCAACCATGGTGTTGAGTGCAGGGACAACATTGGCGTGTGTGGTCGTCCCTAGCGGCTCAACGGTGGTGATGGTAGGGATAACGTTGGCGGGTGTCGTTAACCCTTGAAGATCATGATAAGTGAGCTGATAAACCATCACGATCTTCCCTTCATGGGGGAACATCATGAGATGGAAGACAGTTGATGCGACCTCTCTCATGGCGTACATATAACTTCTTCCAAGAAGGAGGTTATAGTCCAGTTGATCATTTACAACCTCTATGTCAATCAAAAATGTCTTCCTAGCTAATGTGATGGGGACATGGGGAAGGATTCCTTGGGATTTAGTGGGATGGCCATCATAAGCCCGCAGAGTTGTGGAGGATGGTTGCAGAATTGGGGATCCAAGTTTCTGCCAGACTAGGGTAGACATAACACACGTAGATGCCCCCTCATCTACTATGCACCGGTGCACAACCAAGTTTCGGATAGACACCAGGATTTGGAAGGCGATGGTGGATGGCATGCATGGTTCTCCATTCTCTGTGTCGAATGTGATTAGTTTGGAGTCGGAGGGGTCTACATCCCCAAGGGTGGCTAGTAATGCTTTCAGCTATGTTGGGCATGTTTTGAGTACCTCCAGAGCGGACATGGCCGTTGGTGTTTGGGCCAAATCATCCATGATGATATAGTTGACTGTAGCTCTAGCCATGGCATTATTGGCCACTCGACGTATGGGGGGCAGGGTAAAGGGGTTAACTGAAGGGGTGCATTGTCTGATTTGGACGTAGATGTCATTGATGTGTCAGTGGGTTCGATGGTGGTTCCATATTGATTCCTTCTGGTTTGTAGGTTGACCTCTTCAGTCGTCATGGCTAGCAGGTGGTGGACACTTGTTTCAGCCATGGGAAGTGCCCCCAAAGTGTTGGGATTGGGTTGGGGAAGAGGTGCATTTGCCACCAATCCTTGGACCGGTAATGGATTCTGAAGCACCATAGGAGGGGGTCCTTGTGGTGCCAGGTTGGGTTGTGCTTGATTTGTAGCGTTGGCGACCTATTGAACCTCATTCTGAATGGCCTGCTTAGCGCGACCCATGAGGGGACACTCAAATGTGTAGTTCCCGTAGACCTCACAAAGTGTGCACAGTTGGTTCGTGCGCAACGGGGTGTTGCGTCTTGGTGCATTTGGTCATGGGGGATTTTGGGCGGGTCAGTTTGTCGCGGCATTGTTGGGTGGGTTTGGTTGTTGACCACCTCCCTGCGGTTAATTATTGGCTTGGTTTTGGGGTTGATTATTCTGATCCTGCCCTTGTTGATTATTGGGGGCTGGCTGGTTGGGATGATTTTGTTGTGCAAATACTTGTCCCAACGAAGCAGGTGGAGCGAGGGCGGGGGCTTGAACCACTTGCACTGGTGGTGCATAATAAATTTGGGTGGGTGGTAGTGCCACAAATGTGGGCATTTTCCCCACGTATTGTTGTGTGCCATGCCAAGGCCTGAGCCTTCTGCGGTGGTGCAAGTTGTGCATAGGAAGTTGTTGCTCCGGACTGGGACATCATTCTGGCATAGTCCGGAGTTTGGTTTTGGTAGGCAACACTAACAGTGTTGCTTGGTTGTGGTGGAACTGCAGGTGGTGTCGGACGGTGCTATGGCTGTTGGGAGACTGAGCCTATGATGCCATCTACATCATGGGATGCCCCTAATGCATCCTAGTAGGAGGTACCCAGACAGGGAGCATCTGGAATGATGATGTAGAGGTATCCAAACTATGCGTAGATTAGGTCAAACTGTTGGGCTTGGCAGTATGGCCTCTTCTTCGGATTGGGGACATTCAGATGTGATGTCCTTTGCTAAGGGTGGGAGAAAAATTTTGAGAAACCAATCCAAAAAGATCATATCATCAAGTTGGATCTTGCACAAGCTACGACGTCACCGCCACTCATGGATGTGGTCGGTTATATGTGTCGAGGTGCTCTGGAGGAAGGATAACAATATTTCCACCCCTTGATCATATCTGACGGGGAGTTGGAAATACTATAGGAACATGAAAGCTAAGGAGTTAAAATATAGGTACTTTGCTCGTTATCTCAATGTACCATTTGGCTACCACACCTGTGAGGGTGCGTTGGAACAGTCTTAGACTGATCGAGTCATCGACGATGCTATTTGAGGAGCACCATAAATGGAATGTCATGATGTGATTTTGGGGACGCTCCCCTACCTTCCCTTCAAACTTGGGAATGTCTGAGGGAAGTTTGGTTGGCATGGGGGGCCAAAAGGTTTGATGGTGAATGGGGTCATTTGTCAATCAAGCCAAATCAGGAAAGTTAAGACGAGCCATGAAAGGCATATTTGACCCCAGGTTGATGTGAGATGGGGAAGGTATGGTGGTGTGGTTTGCAGGTGCATAATGTACCTGCATAGATGGGGGTACTGGTGGTGCCATTGTAGATGGTCCAATGCCCCCAAGTGTGGTGTGAGGGACAGTGTGGATGGAAGGGCCACTGCTCCCATGTGTGACAGGAGGGGCAGTGTATGTGGAGAGTCCAATGCCCGAAAGTGTTGTATTTGGGACAGCTTGAGTGGTCACTATGGGTGGTGGCAACTGACTGATGATAGTTTGCATGACCGTGCTGGGGCCACCTGCAGGGTTGTTGGTGATAATTTGTGGTGTGGACATGGGTCCACTAGCAATTGGTATGCCAGAAAATGGAACCAGGTTTGCACCAGCCATTGGGCTTGATGGTGCTGTGTGTAGGTCTGGTTCAGACTGATATGGGTCTGAATCTGAATCAGAGGCTGTGTGGCCTTCTGATGGTGTGAGAGGTCATCGATAATGGTCTCGACGTTGTCAATTCAATGACCCGAATTGTGGTGATTCACCTCTTAGGTGTGAGGAATAGCATGAGGGATCAATTGTGTTAGATTTGTGTATCAAACTGGTGGGAATGATATTTTGGACCCCGGTTTCAATGGCTTCCTATTGGATGTAGGTGGTCACTCGGAAACCAAGACTGCTAGAAGATAGCGATTGGCATTTTCCTCACGGACGTTCTACTCAATCAGTGGGGATCATTTCCCATTTCGCTTGGCAATTCCTCTCAATGACTAGCTACTTTAGGGCTCCCGTGGTACTCCTCATAATGAGTTTCTAGGTAAATCCCAAGTACTTCCCACGGTTAAGGTAGTTGGGGACTTATGTCCTCAAAGACTGCATATTTTTTAACTTAGTGTAAATTAATCAATTTTAGTGGCTCTCTCAGCATCATGAACTGAGTGGGGTTGATTTACATGGTATGGTGTATATGTCTTTCTGTGTTTTTGTTATTTGGTGGCTACAAATGGTTTATAATTTCATCATATTGTGGTTGAAAGCAGTAAATGAAAAGAAATTTTGTAGACAGATACCATTCTTTTTACCCTGAATTGTGATATCCTAACTAGGTGACTACCTTACACCTATATTCTTCTTCAACTACGAGAAGGTGCTGGAATCTAAACACAATGGGACTAAGCCCATTTGTAGATCCAGAGGTCACCTCTTGGATG
Source organism: Pseudotsuga menziesii (assembly GCA_001517045.1). Lineage (NCBI taxonomy): Eukaryota > Viridiplantae > Streptophyta > Pinopsida > Pinales > Pinaceae > Pseudotsuga > Pseudotsuga menziesii. The sequence goes on from LPNX010077235.1 coordinate 759,807, forward strand.
CAAGGTTGGTCAACAGGGAGGACGCTTAGTGCTGTGAGAAGCCCTCCTTCTCTACCCCCTATACCTTCCAAGCCATCCGGTTTTAATGGTTTCAAACAATATTGGGTGAAGGGCCTATTACTATACAAGTTGTGCCCTTCATCTTATCCCAGAATACCCTGGAGGGTGATGACTGGGTAGAGGAGGAAGGGTAAGCAAGATTGTTAATCTTATGTCAATTTTAGTTAGGCTATGTTGATTAACCAATTAAAATTTTTTGAATTTACACTTTGTTTGTACATGAAATTGCAGTAAACTAAAACAGAAACAAAAATGGGACTATTGTGCTAGACAGAGGTGGCTGAGCTGCACTGGCGGTCCTTAGTAAATTCAAAATTAATTTTTGAGTGACAGACCGCACATTTCAGGTCAAATGTGGTGAGGGGGTCGCCAAATTTTTCCAGAAACAGGTGAGGGGGTCATACAAATTTCAAAAACAGAAGCAATCTGCCTTTTTGAAGGAAGTTGCACCCTTCGGGGGGGAAAGGGCGACCTGGTCGCACCTGTGAGGCCTAAATGAGCGACCTGGTCCCCTATTTAGGCTTGATAAGTGTGACCTGCTCCGGATTGGGGGGTTTTTTTATCTTGATTCAGATCCAGCCGACAGTAACCTATACTGTGGCCAAATGGACTCGGATTTTCCTTGTGGAGGCTTGACAGAAACAATAAACTGTAAATAAACAAGATTTAAACTAGATCTGACAAGAAATTTTAAAACTAGGGAACAAACTGAAATAAAACTTGAAATTTAAAAAACTAAACCATGGATCCTGTGGGATCGACTTGGTATGGTCTCCAGTTTTGTAGCAGGGATTTCCCCCTTGCTACAAGGCAGGAATGGCTACCTTCCATCTATAGGACGGAAGGATAGCTTCCTGTGTGGTAAATTGCAGGAAAAGTAAACAAAATAGAAAGGAAGAAAAGATGGACAAGAAACGACCGTGATCCCCTCTTTGAAATAAAGTTAGGGCTTTGCTCCAAGAACTTGTAAACAACTATTAAAAACAGCATTAAACCTGCAAAACAAGTTAATACACAAACCTGCAAGAAAATATGGGTTAGAAAACAACTAAGATACTAAACAAAAGCATGAACAAATAATGGTATACCTCTTCTTTGGTGCAATGGGCCACCATGCCCTAGCTGGAAGAAGCACCTCTCTATCTCACTCAGCAATGGAGGAGCTATGGCTCAATGGGGAAGATGAGTGGATGAGAGGGGCATGTGGGTGGCTTGATAGACAAAGGGTCTCAAGGCATCCACGGGCAGCATAATAGTATGCAAGGGAAGAGTTGTTTGAGAGTGACCCCCACCCCTCCTTTTATAGCTTTTTTGGGGATTTTTAGGGTTTTAAGCCCTAGGTCAGAGCTTTAGCCCCTTTTGCCCTAAATTCAGCTCCTTTTAGGGTTTTAGGCTCCTTTGAGGGGTTTTAGACCTTTTTTGGAGGCTTTAGCCCCTAGGAGAGTTATTTAGGCTCCTTTTTGGGGTTTTTAAGCCCTTTTACTCATTTTTAAGCCTTTTTTAGGGTGTGGGGGTCTAATAGGGTGATGCGAAGGTCGTGCATGGGTGTCCTTGGGTGGTGTAGGCCATGTAGAGATGAGTGAGGTATTTTTTGGGTTAACAAAAACTACATGGAATTAAGTCTAACTTTACCTCTACGAAAATATGTAAACTAAGGAATGTCTAGTTGCAAGTAATGGTAAACATGGTTCTTTATGCCATGGACACTTAACAAAGGACAAAACAAAAATGCAAAGGAGAGGACTTAACTTATAAACAAACAGAAAACCTAATGAAGATGATTTTAATTCTTATTTAGTAACCATCTAACTAAAAAGAACAACTTCTATTTATAACCCATCAACACATCTGCCAAATTATTAATATAACTAACTCTAAATCACATATAAAGAAATAAAATCAATTCAAGCTAATATTACAAAACATAATCACATGGTAAAAAGAAATAAAGACTCAATAAGTACTCTAAATAATTTAATCACAGACTTTTAAAAGAAAATATAATTGCTGTCTAACTATTCTAATCAAAACATACTCAAAGAACTAAAGAAAACAAACTTAAACTATGTAAAATATGCTAAGGACTGGATGAAATACTGAACAACAAGTTGAAATGGAAGTCTATATAACAAACCAAACAGTATGTCTGTATGACAGTCTGTATACAAAAAAATACTTAAAACTTTGAAAAAAATGACTAATCTAGATGGGCTCGGGCCAGCTGACTCATTCATGTAATAACTAGAATGTAAATAAAGTAATTAAACCTATTTAACAACTACAATTACCCTACAATATAATTAAAATACAATTCATAACTTGAAAACATCATTACCTATTGCAATTTAAAATGAAATTGGAAACTAACTAAATTCAGAACATAATAAGAACTAGCGGAATTGAAACTAACTATGATTAAATTCTACAATATTGAAAGCAATTTATTCTATTAACATTGAATCAAATAATGAACTGAAAATGCATCAAAAGGAATTACAATCTAGTCTATATGCAACATCAAAAAAAAATGACAATCTAGTCTATATGCAACCGGTTGCTAACTTAAAATGAAAGACTATGTAAACATCATAATACTCAAATGAAATCTAAGCTATAAGCATCATAGTACTGAAATAAAGTCTAAGATATAAGCATCATAATACTGGAATGAAATCTAAGCTACAGGAAATAATATAAACAATTGCAAGAATGAAATTACATAAACAATCTATGAACAAAGCTATACTAATTACAGAAAAGGAAATGAAAGAGACTATATGAAAATATAAAACTCTGATTGGCAGGGGGCCCTCCTAGCAAACAGAGTCATAGCTTGCTAAATGCTAATGAAGCATGATCATAGACAGTATAACAGAACTTCCATTAAAAATATAAAACAGAGTCTGAATTACATGAAAATTTGATGAGCTAAAACTAATTTTGCTTAACTATTGGCTTCATGTTCACATACAAGCGTTCTTATATAGATTTTTGAGAAAGTGAGCAAGTCTACCCTTTATTGGTCAACTGCTCTTTGAGATAAGTCAACCATTATTACAATTCATTGTTCTAATGCCAACACACAGTCGTTTTTCCTCCCTTATTGCAAGTTGGTTTCCATCGTGCATGAGGTGGCGTACAAGATTCCCTTTTTTGGTGTGAACTATAATTGTGATGTCAATCAGAGAGGTATGCTGGAAACCTTCCAGAACAAGGCTTGTGCTATCACTTCGGCATGTGGACAACAATCGGTTGCAGGTCGCTCCATGCTTAAATGCTAAAGAATCAATTAGTTCCATTGTGTTGTTGTTTCAGTGAGCTGAATGACAAGCTGGATATGCTATGCAGTTACATCAATTAACATCAAATTTGCTCATTAAAATAGTAAAATAATCAAGAATGAATCAATCTTAAATAAATCCAAAAATAATATCATACCTGAAGCTGAATGGTGACTCTTATGATGCAAAGACGCCAAAATGACAACAAAATATGCTTTAATGCATAAGGTTTTTAGCTCAAAAAGGGTAACAAAATGGGGCTCAAGAGTAAGAATGTTGGAAATGCTGCTCATCTGTACTGAACAACACAAGAGATATAAATCACTCTTGTCTAATCAAGATATATGACTCACTATTGATATTCACAAGAGATATGACTCACCCTTGATGTCTATCCAAAAGAAACTATTCCTGGGCCATTCATAACTAGCCATATGACTTAGGCTCCATGAGTGAATGTTTTTCCTATGTTTATTATTTGTAGATATGTACTGGAGTTGTATTTATCTTTTTTGTACCATGTCTCAGGTATAACTGATTATGAGCCTCATAAATATTTACTCCTTTACAACATGATCTATCTGGAGAAACATATGTGATCTTCCCTCGATCACGATACTAGTCAGATTTCATATATCTTTGAAAATAAATTTCACTGGCCAAGACATATCTGAGTCCACATACACTTGTACCAAGTAGGTACTACAACACATGCTTTGTACATGTCTATCTACATACTACAAAGAATATAATATATCATTGGACCTGTGACTTGTTAACACTAAAAAATGTTCACCTAGCTCTCCATGGTCTAAACCATAGTTATACATCATATTTCCACCATTATTTCCTCCATTTTGACCTTCACAACTGTATTGCCACTAAATATGATCCAAAACATTATTATTCCTTCCCCATAAATGAAGTTGAGCATTTATTTTGATTTATCCCCACTTTCTCCAAAAGGACCAAAAAACCCTAAAACTGAGAATGGGTCAAAAACCATAGATAAATACGATGGACGATAAAATACCATGGGTCAAAAACCCTTGGACCATCCTATAAATACATTGTGAAGGCCTCCCCCAAAACACTTTTAGTCCACTTTTTTCCATTTTTCTATCAGTCACATCATTCACTTTTCTACCATTATTTCCATATCTCGCCATATCTTCCACCACAGTGTACGTTGAGTTAACTATGTACCCATTTGGATCCATTTTACCCATTTGACAATCATCCATGGAAAAGGTTGGAGAACCAAACCGTGGTGTTGCAGGACCATTTCTTTAGGACAGCTATGGTGTCCCAGATTTCAGAAAGGTATGAATGTTATTTTATTTGTTAGTTAGTCTTATATATCTAAAGAAACCTAAAAATATTTTTATTGTAGTTTTTATTCCCATTATTATTGTTGAATTCTACCATACGATCTGGATTATCTAGGGTTGGTGCTTTTGAACGTAGATGGAGAGAAATCCCCACTACAGTTTTGGCCACTCCACTCGGTCGATCCATACAAATATTTGTTTTTGTGCGTATTGGTATTGGTTTATTCTCCTTTTCTTCCTTCAGTCATCATAGATCTGATCCCCTCGCGGCAAATCCGAACCAGTGTTGCCTCAGTGCATGCCCCCCGGCCATAGTCGGCAGCCATTTTTCAAAAAAATTCTAGTTATGACTGAGTCACACTTATTCAACAAAAATTTGTGACCCATTTACACCTTTTTACCCGATAAGCACGACCCAGGTTGCGCCTTTTTCCCCGATAAGTGTGACCTAGACCAAAAATCTAGAATGCACCTGTATCAGCTTCCGAAGTGACCTCGTTCGCTACCGTGACTCAATTTTGTGCGACATGTCGCCCTTAATCCTCTATTTTGTGTGACCTAAGTGTTTTCACTATTTTTCTATCCCAATCACGATTGTTTCCCAGCTATGTGTGACCCAGATCACACATGTTCCGCCGATATGTACAACCTGCAGTTTTTTAGTCCTTTTCGATGCTTGAGATCCTTGTTCCAGACCCCTTGTCTGTGTTTTACCCCTTCCCAACCTATTTTTGTCCAAATCTGATGCATTACAACCCCTTGGTTTTTTTTGAGGTCCTCTTTACCTTGTATGTGAGCCTCTTGAGTCGATCTTCATAGTTGATACCCCCTATGTGTTTCCTACACCTTGGTAAGTTCCTTAGACGTTCATTTACTTATGTTTATTTTATGTTCTGGTTAGTTGTAATTTTTCATGATGTTTACTGTCATTGATTGATATTTATATGCATTTTATTTTATGTGTCCCAACATTCATATTTTTTCATATTCATTATAGGATTGTTGGGGCTCATACACATCATTTGCACACATCTTACACCCTAAAGACAAAATGCTTGGTTCATGACCCCAAGCTAGCCTAAAAATTAACTTAATATAACCAACATTGTAACCTCATTTGAGGACCAAAAAAATATTGTAGCTAAGTTAGGACATTGGGGATATGCATCCAAACAACACCCCTTTGTCACTCACATCTTGAGACATAGTTGTTTTCCATTAGGGGACCAAAATCCTCTTGTACTTGTTGACATAGTCACAACGATTCTATTGAGGGACCCCCTGCTCTACAGAAGTAAGCCGCAACAAAGGGGTTCCAGAAGTCAGGGTGGAATACCGCACTCCATCTTGTACCGAAGACTAACCCTTCATATTCCTCTTTGTGCATGCCAAAGTATAGTAGGTGTCGAGGGCCAAAGGACTGAAGCGCCAGGAAACCATCTCGGACATGTCATGAATGAGGTATCCTAGTTTTGATTCTTTCTAGGCCTCTTTTACCCAGAGGTCCTTCTCGGTAGTGGGATTCTCTTAGCTTATTGTTCTTCCATTTTATATTATCTGACTAGGATTTCATCACCCTGCTAAGGGTATGATTTGTAAGGGGCTTCCAACTTGTAGTTAGGAGTTTGCTTTCACTTTTATCCCATATATTAGTGTGTCATTTTATTTCTAGGTAGTGCTACTTATTTTCTTACTGGCCACTTTGGTGTAGACTCCCCTTATTGTAGCCCATTGTTGTAGTTCGGTTTTAGAGATTGTTGTTGGACTATGAGCTACCATTTATATGCTCTTCTTCTACACACTTAGTTGTAGTTGGGTTTTTGAGCCTACGATTGATACTCTTGAGTTTTCATTCATTACAAAACACTCCATCACATTATTATAGCTCCACCAAGATACTCACATAGGCTGAGGGGGAACACCCCTCAGTTCTGTTCCTTGAACCATCAATATCGGATCCATATTTGACATCGTTCACCACCTTCAGAGCCACACACGACCTCTGAGTCTGATTCAGATTCCTATTAATCCAAACCTACCTTGTTCACTGCCCCATCTAGTCCCATGGCTGGTGCATATCCTTATCCCTTTCAAGTGGGGACAGTTAGTAGTGGGATTGTATCCATTCCACCCATCATTACGAGTGTCCCTTCACTGGACCGAATGGTCCTAGTCCTAGTGGTCCCTTTTCCACCATACACATTGTTGTTGGTTCTCTACCCACTAGTGTTGGCCCCACACCCGCCACTATGGTTCCTACCATACAACCAATTCTATCTGGGGATAGTGGCCCTTCCACATCCATTATGAATATTCCTACCATACTAGTGACTACTCCTACTATCGTAAGTCAACCTTACCCACCCCCATTCATCCATGGGAGCTACATTCATGTCGGTTCCAATAACATTGCTAGCCCTTCCTGATCCACTCTCAGATCTAGTCTACGTTTTATGGCTAGTCTCAACCTTCCTGACTTGGCACAGTTAACCAATGACCCCATTCAGCATAACCTACTATGGCCTCCTATGCCTACCAAACTCCCCTCTAACGTCCCTAAGTTTGATGGGAAGGCGGGAGAATACCCCCAAAACCATATTATGTCATTTCACTTGTGGTGTTCATCTAACAACATAGTGGATGATTCTATCCAATTGCGGTTATTCCATTGCACACTCACTAGTGTTGCAACCAAGTGGTATATCGAACTACCTCATGCCACCTACCCAGACTTTTCCCCATTATCCTTGATGTTCCTTCAATACTTCCAGTTACCTATCAGTTATGATGAGGGTGTGGAAATATTATTATCCTATAGATAAAACACAACTACCTGTATCATGGATCATATCCATGAATGGTGATGTCGTTGTAGTCTCTGTAAGATCCAGTTATACAATAGGATTTTTCTAGATTGGTTCCTCAAAACCTTACTCCCCCCCATAGCCAAGTACATGGCATATGAGATCCCGCAAATCGAGGAGGAATCCATCCTAAAGGCTCAACAGTTTGATCTCATATACACCCAATTGGGTTACCTATATACCATCATACCCGATGCTCCCTGTGTTGGCTCTTCATGTCGAGATACGTTGGGGGCATCCCATTTTGTTGATGGATTCATTGGATCTATTACATATCATCCTCACTTTTACCCAGCCTCTCCTGCGATTCCACCCCATTATGGTCACACCCCTAGTGTTGTTAAACCAAGTTATGCCCCTAATTTTTCACAAGTAGCGGCTTAGTCTGGAGCCACACCTTCGTATGTGCCTCCCACACCAAATCCTCACACCCACAGACTAAACTATTCATCACACTCGTGTACTATCCAAACGACCGGATTTACAGCCCCACCAACTACTTTGATCTATTAGTCACCACCTGTGCAACCTAATATGGCCCCGACCTTGACTCCTATTACTCCATCAGGACAGGTTTACGCACAACAGAACCTCCCTAATCAACCTGCCCCCAATAAACAACAAGGGTAGGAAATAAATAAGAGAGGTAGGAATCGAGGTAACAATCAGCCTCAAGGAGGTGTCCAACAAGCCAACCCTCCGAATAATAACGGATCCAACCCCCTGCACAGGATCCCCAGCATCCCCTTAGACCTGAAAAAAACCCACAGCTGCGGACTAACCATATGTGTGCCATCTGTAACACTTATGGCCATTACACACACCATTGTCCTCACATGAACCACGTCCATCAATTACTCCAAACTGATACCCAACGTGACCCCAATGGGGCTACTCCAGCTCATCCAAACCCAGCACCACTAGGTCCTCCTTCTATGGTGCTCCAAAACCCCCTACCACACCAAGGAATGGTTGCAACCCGGCCCTTGGTCCCACAAACTCCTGCAACCACTTCTATGACTCAACCCATTGATCCTTGTGTCCATCACCTCATGGCGTTATCGTATGATGTCAACCTCTAGACTCGACGAAACTAGTATGGCTCCGCCATGAAAACCATTAACCCCTCTATGGAATCTACCTCCACCACTCTAGATATGTATTTTCATCTGTCGATACCCCCCATGAATGGGATTGCAAATGTTTCATGGTTCTCTTTGCTTCGTGTCGCAAATAATTCCACTTCCAGAGATGCACTCAAGTATAGTATAGTCGATTACTTGGCTCAATCTCCCTCAGCCATGTTCTCTTTGGAATTGCTTAAAACTTGTCCTTCGCAACGTAAAGCATTTTTATCCATGTTAGGTGTCATCGATCCCTCTGACTCTAGTATGATAACCTTCGACCTAGATCAAGGAGAAACTCGGATGCCATTATCCGTCACCTTCCAAGTTTTGGTCATGATTCAGAATTTGGTCATTCATCAATGAATTATTGATGAGGGGGAATCCACCTATTTTATTTCAACCTTTTTCTCAAAGAAACTTAGATCCCCAACCCTTCAACCTTATTTCACTGCTCTTCGTTCCTATGATGGTTGCGCAGCTCAACCCCAGGGCATCCTCAGGAATGTCCCTGTTGAGTTAGCTAGAAAAATAGTGTTTATTGACATTAAGGTTTTCAATGCCCAACTCGATTACAACAAGCTCCTAGGATGTAGTTATATGTATGCAATGTGAGTCGTTTCATCCACCGTCTTTCGACTCTTGATGTTCCCCCATGATGGGAAGATCATGACCATCAACTAGCTGAAATACTATGAAACAAAGGGATCAACCACACTGGAACACGTCCTTCTGACTATCAACACTACCATCAATAGCATGTCCATACCATCCATGTTTTACGTTGGCCCAGGATTATTTACCAGCAGTCCTATGACGGACATCCTTTTGTCCTTACCACCTCCCCCTTTGTCGACTGATACATCATATTTGTACACTATCACATCTGGTAGAATTATGACCTCCTCACAACCTTAGTCACAACCTCAACCATAGTCCTCAGGGAATTATTTGGGTTCATTCCCTGTCCACATGATCCCCTTCCTCTTTCCACCATTCGACATCGTGAGCAAGCCTTTCATGGCTACTCTCAACCTGCCTGGTTTCACTTTGGGTATTCCTATGTGGTACCTCGATCCACCTACCACACCCCTAACTCCCTAGATTATGTTGACTCCCATCCAACCTATTGAGATGATTTCACACCCACATCTGGGTACACCAATGAATACTCCTGGCTCTACTCCTTCCCCTCCTTCGAAGAAGAATACTGGGGGAAAAGCACCCAAAGTGAAAACAGAACCATGTCCTTCTCTTATATGTGCTTTATGCGATGCTCAAGGCCATGCGAAATAGAATTGTCTTGATTTTCCTCTCCTTCATAACCACATGTGCACTAGATCTGAGACTGATGGCATACCGGTGGTCAATGTTCCATTCTTTCCCTCGGTGAAAAATAAGTCATTGCGAACCAACCATCCATGTGCAAATATGGTCATTTTTCACACCATTTCCCAAAATTTCATGAGTATTGGTCGCTCCTTAGTGACCTTCGCACACACTACCACGAATACACCATCAGTGTCCTTGAGGAGATCCACCCTCTAGTTTCTTCCTCAGACACAACCAACACCATCTACACGATCTCTAGCTCCGGTAGTCCTTCCCTCTCCTCGACCGTGGAATATTCATCCCATATATCTGTGCGTTGCTTTCACAATGACAAGGAGATTCTTGAAGCTCTTTCGACTCTTGAGTATCCTTGGGATGATATGCACCATCGCTCCTTTTTCATCCCCGGTGATCCTTCTTCATCTTCGGACCAATACTCTGTCAAAGCGAAAGACTTCATCCGTGGAAGTTTCGACTAGTTTAAAAACCCAATTTCAGCACCTAACACCTTTGAAGAGGGTAACATGGACAACATTTCACCAGATGGTTGCACCCATAGAAGAGAGGTGCTATCAGCCCAGTATGGGTAGATCCTGTCACGTTATGCTAGCTGACATAATAAAAAAAACATTATGTTAACAGACATAAATAAAAAAATAAAAATAAAATTATATTGTGGATTACCATTAATGATTACTGGAAATGCTAAACTCTTTTTCAAAAGATATTCAACCTTCTTTGAAGATTCTAGACTTTTTATTTTATTTCAATTTTAATTACTTATAAAATAATTTAAAATAACTAAAAAAATTAGATATATTTTGGTGTTCCTTTAGAGTAGAATTTTGATATGTTTTATTACGACTTATTGATTAGAATAAAGGAGTGTCATCCAAATCACATTGATGAGATAAATGTGTCTTTAACCTAACACTACACCAACAAGTCTGCTAAAACAAAAAAAGAATATAGAGAAAAACATGTCGCCTAATTTATCAAATAATAAAAACCCAATAATAAAACTAAATAAAAAGTAATTAAAAGATCCATGTTAAACCCAAATTTACCAAACACTAAAGGGATCAAAATGTTTGAGATGTAATTTTTTATGAACATTTAAAATTTTAAGATAAAAATAACTTACACCTAAAGAAATTGGATCCCTCTCGGTTCTTTCTAGATCCAGGTTTAAGATGGATCTATGCTAGTGTAACAATTATGATTATGTAATTGTTAGGTTAGACTATGTACCTGTACCTATCTTTATTGCAGTTATAAGTTGCATATTTTCATTTGCATCTTAAAGCTAATTGCTTTCTTGAATCTAATGTATGTCTACTAGGATTTGAGTAAGCAAGTTTTAAACTCCTTTTATGTTCATATCCTTTGTCTAACATCTTTTTTTTATTTCTTTTATAAAAGCTTAATTTTTTCTTGGGACTATCCAAGAAACTCTTTTCCTAGATGTGTACATTGTGTTTATATTGTAATTTTGTAAATATTTAGTTAGGTTATTTACTATTTAGTTTGTTTAGTTTAGGTTAGATTTTAGTTGTCTAACAGAGTTGTTAAACCCATCGGGTACAGCCATTCTGAATGACTAGGGGTTCTAAACACCCCTGGCTCGAGTTATTTCCCCTTTGTTGACTCAGATGTCAAAAAACCCTGTCAACACACTGCCATAGTAGGCATAACCTCTAACATGGTTGGTCCACATCATACCCCCAATCCATGTGAAATATCCACAACACCCTTTACCACTCTCAAGGATAGGTGGTTTCAACTAGAGGGGGTACTAGTTTTCACAAACCACCCCTTGAACCTGAAATGTACCTGCTCTAGCCACATGTAAAAGCAGTTTTACATTTTAGATCAGTGAGAATAAATTATCTGGCATGCATCTTATCGTCCCAAAATGCACACGGATCATGAATATATCCTAATATGTCCCATATAAATTTTCAACGACATTTTGTCACCGCAGGCTTCCGTTGACTGATAGAATGACCCATTCTGGCTCAGATCTACCATGGATTGCTAAGATGGCACATCCATGCTTGGCCCCTAACACTCAAACAATTTCCCCTATCCATCCAAAGGTTTGAATTGAACCAATTAAGGGGTTTAATGACCTCTTTCCCCAATCATCCATTGGGGTATTTTCACAAACAATATCATGTGTGCAACCAAACTTGGTTGATATGGCCCTAGTGTTATAACCTTGAGATATACCTATAGAATTCAGATATGGCCCATGCAATTCCATTTCTCCAACCTTGAGCTCTGATACCACTATGTCATGTCCCCAACCACCTCAGTAACCCTTCGAGGTCCATGGGGAACATATATTCACTCTTTGAACCTATAAAACCCCCTTACAACCTAGCCTCTCAAGGCCACTAACCCTTCCTCAGGTTAACTTAGCTTCCACGGCTACAAAAAATATAACTGCTTATACATATATGTGAATGAATATAAACAAAGTAGAATAACATTATTCATACACAAACATAAAAAAAATGTCTCAATACTTTGTCAAATGCACATCTAGAGCTTCTACATGAATCTCACACGACCATCACAACCATGGCACTCCTTCCAACTACCCCGCACAACACAACGAAGGAATTTCCCTTCACTGGTCCACAGTTCCCTTAGGAAGTCCAATCCTTACACTGTCTTACCATTGTGAGCAATAAGAGTCCAAGCTATTTTGTTCCTTTCAAGCATTCCAAGCAGTGTTATCAAAATTGGTCTGGTTCGGAAAATACTAGTCGTTTTAAAAAATTTAGGCCCCCTAACAGCTCTGAACTACCACCATGAACCAAAAATGGTTGATTCTGTACCAAACTGGTCAATTTTGTATATGAACCTACCGGTTCGGTTCCATTTATACCGAATCGAACGGTTCCGTATAGGAACCGGACAATTCTGTACAAAACCAGCCTTTTTCACCTGACCAGTTGATTTCACATGATGTCACACAATCATGGTTGTGGAACAAAAAAATTCAAATTATTAAAAAAAACTACTCTAATAGCAAAAAACTTTAACCTAATCTAAACAATAATCATAAGTAACATTAAATGGTAATATTAAATTCTTAAAGTAAATGTGACATTCTCCTTATCTTTCACTTTATATCATTTTACTTAAATTTTTATCATTACCACTAATTGCTTTGGGATGTAAAGTGATTCCAACTTCATCAGACTTCATATGCAAAAAGTAGAATTTTATATCCCATTCAAAATTCAACGGACTTAACAATGTTCAAGGTTTCAGGAATACAATGTTTCCACTAGATTTTGTCATGTATGAGGGTAGGGAATTAGAATTTAATCAAGTACATCAACCCCATAATGTACCTTAATGTTGGTGGTGTTGAATGTTTAGCTCCTTTTTCATGACCTTAGTAAAAATGCGCCTTTCACTCAAGCAAAACTACTCATTAGGCATGCGAAGTTTTTTCTACCTTTTTTTAATGCTTGGATTAGGAGGTTTCATAAAAATTATAGGGTGTTGATTAATGTCCTTAGATGATCAAATTTGTTGTAGCGTGAATATTTGAAGGGTTTTGGACTCTAGAGGCCATTTTAAAGCCTCTTTGTTATGTATTGGATCAAATATGGATTGCACTCAATGTGATTTTAGTTATATGCACCCTTACTTTCTATATACATGAGAAAATTTTAATATTTGTGTATAATTATTTGGATACTTATGGATGGACATGAATGTTTTTTTTTCCAAAATTAAATATTTTATGTATTTTTTTGTCAACCAGTTTATTGTTCTAGTTTTTTTCCAGTTCTGGTCCAGTTCATGTTTTTGGGCTCTGCCAGTTCAATGACCAATCTGGTTCTAATAAAATTGATTCCACGTATAAATCAACCATGGCATCTCAAGCATCAAATCTCAAGATAATTTTTTGATATGCCCAGCCTTTTCTCACCTGTAGCCAACCTAGTTACAACTCTATAACATACCTCCTGCATTCTCAGGTATCGACTTAGATTCACTTCACCAGACTCCAGATGAACTCTCCCATGGTATGTTTTTCAAGTATGTTTTATTGGCTCCCTAGCTCTCTCCACCAAACTCCACCAAACATTCCCTCATCCTCCTTGCCTTGATCCTCGAATGATATACTCCCATCGAGACAAATGGATAGTCAACCAAACCACTAACATTGCTTTTACTTCCTAGAAGAAGGAATCTTACAAGGTCATAAAAGGATATTCAAGACATGCTTTCATAACTACGTAAGAGTAATTTCTCACCGACCTCACGCGGGCATTCAATGATTGAGTAAAAATAATTCAAGGGAAAGCATTGATTAGTTTAAGTCACAAGAAAAAGTTAGGTGAACTCTAAGGCTAACACATGGCATCATAGGGTTACTCTCCCAATGGAAACCTCTTTTCCTCTTCCCCTCTAGTGTAATCATTACACCTCTTCGTTGCTTCCCTACAAAACAATCTTGGCCTTTTATACTATTTTTAGCATATTATTTACATCATCACATAGATTGAGTCATCATGGCATTCCAACCACATGGACCAATAAATATATCTACCTTATACATGCATATGACATTCACTAGTGGTGCCTTGGCGTTGAGCACTGCACTAGGAATCCATATGTAGCATATTTACATCATTTACATCATCTCATTAGATACATTTCAAGGGTCAAAACCGAGGTATTACGGATATCCCTATGTGGGTGGTTGCCTATACCATAAGCTCATTGTTTTATGATGGATGAGATTTGTGTAGATGTTTATCATTGTGATTTTGAACTTGGATCTACTTGTTTTGGTTTTATATGGATATGTGATCATATTTGTAGGATTTCCTTAACAACTCATGATGTGGTGTTTAAAGATTTTGGCCTATGATGTTTGTATGGAGGATGATGACATTTCACAATTTTTTGATGATATAGGATTATGTTCCTTTGTATTCATAAGTGCTTATTTTTTTTGGAGGTTTGAGATGTTACAGTGCTTTATGTTGTTGGATACAATAAGAATTTTACAACCTATAGGAGATACAATGCCTAATTCTGAGAATGGATAAAGTTACAATCCAAGTGTGGATGAGGTGATGTTGGGGATGGATATGCCCTCACCTTCTACTTCAACACATTGGACATCAATATGGATTATCCAACATTATAAGATGCACAAGGGCATGTGAGAGCACCCATATCTTCAGTGCAGGTGAGCATACCTCCTAGAAGATATGTTAACAATATTGCATTAACTAATTCCATTTGTGACCTTCCAATTGCTTTGAGGAGGTGAGGTGTGGTTCCTTAGTGCAGGATGATGTTTGATGAACATTCCCTTAATAGTACCAATGGTTAATTCCAAGAATAGAATAGGCTTAGTGTTGTAAAGGACAGATTTGGTTGAGTTGTAAAGGGAGTAGACCGATTTTGGTGAAAGCACTTTCTTTGGAAAAAGGGAGTGTTAGTTTTCAATGTTACTCTGAAAGTGTTTACACCATGATTGTCGGGTGCTTCATGTGATATGAGTTGCATGGTGTATGGATTACCCTTGGTGGTTTCATGATGTAAATACACAATGGAGTTGACTTGCTCATTGATTGCTTGACATTGTATAGATGCTTATGTAGAATTATTCCTTGGACCATTGGATGCCTTTATATGTTTGTGACTTATGTTAGAATTTTTGACTTAAGAGAAATTATGTTAGACTTCAATTCATTTTTTCATATCACATCATAATAATTGTATGCATAAGGATCACTGAAAGAAACACATTCAACAATAGACACAAGGATTTATCCTAGGAAAACCCTTTCACTAGAAAAACCCAACAGAAAGATATACAATGAAGAGCTAAAGCTCTCTCATAGAAATATAGACAAATCATAGATCCAAAGAGAGAAGCCTTCCAACAACAATGAACCCACAACACTCTTATACAACCTATAAATAGTATTCTTCTAGATGGAGCGACCTTCTTCCTTGTGTTGGAGTGAACTTGCTTGTTGTGTTGTATGTCCAAATGAGGAGAGTGCCCCATTTATTTATACTTGTTCTAAAGTAACTTTTTCCACTATGGGGCTGACTTGTTCATCTCCACTGGGTCGATTTGTCTAGGAGACAATATAATATTATTTATTTGTTATTTCTGGAATCTTTTGGGCCGACATTACAAGTATAGTATGGCATTGTTTCTTTTAGGGTTTTAACTCGATCAAATACAATAAGAATATATTCCAAAGATACACAAAACATCAACACTCCCTCTTAACAAGGAAGGTATTCTTCAGCCACGTTCTTCAACACTGCTACTACACAATTGTACTCTTTGACCATTTCCTTGTTGACTTTCACGAATCTATCCATCACTGGAAGTTCTATACACGAGCAAGTCATTAATTATATCATGCATCCAGGATCTCATCATAGCATCTCACTAGTGGGTGCAGCTTCATCATCTTTCAAGCCTTATGGGTCTATGCATCCTTTTAGACCTTATTTCATTGCGATACTTCACCTAGTGCATGAAGAATCCATACAACTAGTGTGTAAATGACTATCCGTTGTTTCCATGCACAGTATGTTACTGCCCTTGGAATCACATATGTAACTCATCACTCCCTCTCACGAGAGAAGTCCAAATGTACCACTCCAATATTGCCCCTGAAGTATTAAAAATCCATCCTTAACAAAGGATTGGTCAACACATTGCCTGTCTGCTCATCTGTCGCAATGTACTAAAGTTTCAAATCTCCCTTTTGTACCATGTCACCAATGTAATGGTACCTAATCTTGACATGCGTGGACTTGTCATGAAACACAGGGTTCTATGACAACCTTATGCAACTCTAGTTGTCACAAAAGATACAAGTCACCTCTAACTTGAGATCAAACAACCCTGCAAGCAAATTTCGAAGCCACACAACTTCTCTACTAGCTAAACATGTTGCTATATACTCTACCTCAATCATACTGAGTGCCACACTAGTCTTCTTCCTAATGAGCCCGAAAATCACCGTTGACCCTAAACTAAAGCAACATCCTAATGTACTCTTCTGGTCTACAAAACTACCGGCCTAATATGAATAAGCATAGCCTTGCAATCTCATCTCATAATCTGAAGCATATCTGAGTCCATAATCAACTGCAACTTTCAAATACCTCATCACATGTTTTGTCGCAATCAAGTGAATACATCTTGGCTCAACCATATAATGACTCAATGTGTTCACTGCAAAACATATATATGGACTAGTGTTCATCAAATACATTAACGACCCAATCATATGTCTATACATAGTGGCAACCACTATCTCTGAAAAGGTATCACTCAATAACTTTAGGTTTGTCACCATCGGTGTAGCCATGAGTTTACAATCCATCATCTCAAATCTCTTCAGGATCTTTAAAACATATTTTCCTTGGTTAAGGAAAATATCATCTAATTTATGCCACACCTCTAGACCTAATAAATAGTGCATCATAACCAGGTCTTTCATCTCAAAATCTGCAACAAGATTCCTTTTACACTCGACGATGAGCTTCTCATCCCTTGTTAGAAATAGGTCATTCACATATAACATTAATATCACTGGTATACCATCCACAACCTTAAATGTTTGGATCTGATTTGCTCTTGGTAAATCCCAATCCCATCAAAAAACTGTCAATTTCATCGTACCATGTCTTGGGTGCTTACTTCAATCCATACAAATCATTTTTCAACCTACATACACATGTCTTCTTGTCATGTGTCTTGAAACCTTGTGGTTGTTCCACGTACACTTCCTCTTCCAATACACCATAAAGAAAATATGTCTTCATGTCCATATGTAGTACCTTCCATTTCATCACTGCAGCTATCACAAGTATAGCTCTAATCGAAGTATATCTCGCCAGAGGAGAAAATGTCTCCTAATAATCTATTCCTTCTTTCTAGGAGAAACCACACACCATGAACCTTGCCTTGTATTTCATGATATTACCATCTATTGAATGCTTCGTCTTGTAGATCCATTTGGAAGTTACCGTTAACTTCCATTTTGGTCTTGGAACCACATCACAAACATAATTATTCATAATGGATGGGTATTCCTCGATCATGGAATCCTTCGATACTTTCTTATCAGTTGCTTCTTCATAATTGGAAGTCTCTGCATCAATGATGTCACATAACAATGCCACGTAGCTGGAATATGGTCAAAGCCTCTTTCTCTCTTTGAAGGATCCATCAGGAGCACCATACTTCTCTGCATCCTAAATAATCTCATGAGGCCAAGCTCATCTTCTCTTATGTGTAATCATTTCTTAGGGTGGATATACAGGCCTTTGTGGTTCTGCGATACCATGATCCTCTGAAACATGTTCTTCTAGTACAACATCTTCTTCTATAGAAGTATCTATCACTCTAGGAGCTTCATGCTCCTCATCATGAGTCAACATCGATATTCTAAAATTTGCATCCTCATCGAAGATGACATCACTACTAGTCTCAAGCTGCTTATAACCAGGAATGTAGACTATGTATGCCTTCGATGACTCACTATATCCAACAAATATACCCTTATTTCCTAAAGGATCCAACTTCGTTCTCTTATCCTTGGGAATATGTACATATGCAGGACAACCAATTATCCTTAGGTGGTTGACATCTAGCTTATCTCTTATTGACATTTCTTCTAGCATCTTGTTCCCAAGTACACAGTGAAGAGTTATGTTCTGCACATATACAGCGGTTCTGGTTTCCTCTACCCATAGGTGTAACGGTGAATCTTTATCATGGATCATATCCTTCATTGCTTCCAGTATCGGCTGATTCTTTCTTTCTGCCACACCATTATGTTGAGGATTATAGGGAATGCTCATCTCCCTCTTAATCCCAACTTCTATGCAGAATGTCTTAAAGTCATCTAATATGCGCTCTCCTATGTTATCTGATCTTAATGTCTTTATATTCCTTTTAGATAGTTTCTCTATAATATATTTGAATTCTTTGAGTTTAATAAACACTTCACTTTTATCTTTCAAGAAATAAATCCAAGTTTTACGTGAGTAATCATCAAAAAATTAAGCATAATATACATACATGCTAAGTGATGTTGATGACATCGGTCCACACACATCTGAATGTACTATGTCTTAGACTCATTTTTCTTTGTTGTCACTTCTTGGAAATGGACTCTTCACATTCTTTACTTGTGCACATACATTTCATTTTCCATCATAATTCGCATGAATCTCTGTTAGACCTATCACCATCTTGTTCACGATCGGAAATGATTTGTAACGTAGGTGAGAAAACCTTCTATGTCATAGCTTACTCAAGTTCACAGTGTTATGAATCAATGTTGAATTTGAGTGTCCCTTCAACTTCTATAGTCCTTCTTGAACACCAATCAATCTAGCATCATCAAGTCCTCCTTCTTGAACACCAATCACTCTAGCATCATCAATAGTCTTTCCCTTTGGCCACATGAGAACTTGGCCATCGACGAAAGAAAATCTATATCCTCATTCCTCTAATGTTGATATGGAGAGGGGATTCTTCTTCAAACCAGGTACATACAACATATCTTTCATCTTCATAGCCTTTTCAGGATCCAATTTGCAGGAGTCTTATCCTACTTTTATGGGATATCGATAATCATCACTGAGTTTCACCTTATGACATGAATCCTTTTGGACCAAATTTGTAAGAGAACTCTTGTTACTAGTCATGTCCATAGAAGCACCACTATCAACAAGCACTACAACAAAACCTTGTGATTAGCATCTCTTTTCGCTTCCTTGTTTGCATCTAAACCATCTTCCAATGTATTTTTCATTTTTTGGACAAAATGGTGCAATTTCACGGGTTGGTGCTATTTTAGGCATTTTTTGCATCCTTTTTCTAAATCTGGTACAAATTATGGTGTAATTTGCACTGGGTTTTGCACCTTGTTATGCGCCAGGTTTTGTATCAGGTTTTGCACCATGTTTTGAATCTAGTTTTATGCCTAGTTTTGCACCTAATTTCAAATTTTCAACATCATCATCATCATATAATCACGTCATTGTGAATGTCATTATCATTAAATCAATTACATTTATTGTGTCCACTTTAGCACCCCAAATTAATTACATTTTTATTCTCCTTATGTGAGGTTTTCTAAGTGTTGGAGACATTTACCCAACATGCACACTTAATTTGGTCATTTTGGCCTTGTTAAACCACTATCCTAAGTTTAATTGACTTAACCGGAATCAAATGAGCACACTATGACATCAGCATGAGCACACCCACACCTACCTTCAGCCAAGGAGGCCAACTAAGCCTTCTCCTTCATTCAGGGAGGCTAACTAGGCTTCCTCCTTCAAACAGGGAACATTCCGGGGGTGATTTGAGTGTCATAAATGCACCTAATTGATAAATGATGGTTACAATCAGTTAATTTAAGTGGTGAAGGAACCTCCATTCATTATTTAATTATTTTTAATGAGTATTTATGAATTGGAGCTAACACAGGCACCTACAACCACTTCTGATGGCCAGTTTGACTTCAATTAACCTCATCAAGGTTCATTGGAGTTAATGATGCACTACCACTTATTGTTTGGCATGCAGTGACATGTTTCTGAGCTACTTTCAGTTAGACTCAGTAATTCATTGCACTTCAACTTCAGTTGGGACTCAGTTGAGTCAATCGACATTTGATCAATTGGTTAACTAGTGTGTTTACTATGGCTTACAGTCAGTTAAGCTACACCCATTCATTCAATTAGAATGGCCTCCTTAGGAACTCAAATTGTACTGGAATTCATGAATATTGCATGATCATTGTATTGTATTATTCATTATTCATTGATTATACAGAGCTTCCACTTCCATTGCAGCACCATTTTTCCAATTTTATGCATATTTGTCTGTATTCTTTGTGAGACGGTGTTTTCAGTTCCTAGAACACTGTGAAAAATTAATACTAAGTGAAAAACTAGGTGGATTATATTAGGATAATGCTAAAGTGGATGCAAATTGCATCCACTTTAGCATCCCAAATAAATTAAATTTAAATTCTACTTGTGCTAGATTGTTTAGGTGCAAAACTAGGCACATTATATAGAGATGTTGCTAAAGTGGAAAAAAGATGATTTGATGAAGAAAGATGACAACAAAATCAAAATGTGAGGTTTCCTTGATTTGGAATCTTAGTTTTCATTTCCTATTGTATATTTAATCAAAAGTATTTTTATTTGGAGAATAGTGTGGGATAGGAAACTGCTTTGGGGTGATATCTTATGATGATTTTGACGAGCTTTTCTTTCACCTTTAAATAAAATGCAATTGAAATTTGTGCATAAATTATAAACCCAGGGCTACTAAGGCTTATGAGCTACCTCAAAAAGTATATGTCATACAATGTGATTTGAAATGGTTAAACATAGAGGAGGTCGATGAATTAAAGAACTAAATTTGAGATGCAACTGTTGGTGAACAGGATCCTAAGAAGATTATAACTTACAGAAAGAATCATGTAACCAAACCAAAAGCTCTGACTATCAAATTTAACAACCCTCTGTTATGATGTGACGATATTCTATTCTACGGAAAGAAATTCATGCCTGAATATGATTAAACACATTGGAAATTTCTTACGAAGGAAATTTAATAACAACAACTACAGTACAGGAATTGGAAAGGGCTAATTTAATTCAATGGCCTGATTCTATCATTATAAGATAGAAACATAATCTCAACAACAATTCTAATGCAATCATTCACCCCAGAAGTAATCCTAATTCAATGTTCATAATCCACACATTCCCCTCTGTTCACTAGTAATGATAATGAAAATTATGCTATCCAATCATGTCACTACTCAAGCATTCACATTCAACTATGATCAGCAGACCAATTCTGAATCTAAACAATTAAATCAATCATCAATTGCATAAGACATTAATTTTATCAATATCAACTATGTGCATAAAGAAAATAAATTCTAACTACAACAACACCTGTCATAGAAGGGGGCCCTACCTTCGGCGACAGGAGCTAAGAAAGCCACTCACTCACATGAAATTGATTAACACATACAAGATCAAGATAATATAGGATTTTAATATAAAAAGGTATGATCACAACAGTGTTCAATAGATCTATGAAAAATTATGGCTAAACTATCCTGGAAGAGATTCTAAGTTCTTATACATCAGCGCTCATGAGAGAATTATGAAAGATCGTATAGTTACAATAAATTTCCAAATAAAGCTCATCTATTGATTCTCAAAGGATCACATGAGCCACCCCAGGAGCTAATGTCATGGAGAGTGGAGATGACTCCAGGAATATGTCAAAGCAGTCAACACCCTCTTTGGATAACCCAATGAATCAAAGTGATGAGATGGACACAAAATCTTCAATCCCCGGATTGATTACATCATCATGTATGCACTGGGTAGATGACCAAAATGATGTAAAATAATGAGCAAGAGTATGATATATAAAGTAGATACCAATCTGTTATAACTTGAGACTGATATACGAGTTGTCCAGCTTCAATAATTCCTTCATGCTGCAACCTGAAAGTAAAATAATATTGAACCTAGAAACACCACTTCTTTAGTAGGCAATCCTGGCATCATAACTCGATCCAAATCATCGGCAATTGACAAATAACAAGGAAAACGAGATCAATCCTTACCAAAGCCAAAACTTCACCAAATGTAATGAAGAGAGAAAATAGTGATATAGGATTAAATCAAGAAGTTCATAAACAAGGAAAAATATTAGAACAAAAAAGGGTCATATACACAGCGCTTCATCTCCCCCCAACCAAAAGGTTTGCATGTCCTCATGCAAACTAAGACTGTGATCCACTAATAGGGGTACTTGGAGAGTTGTTTAGGTACTCATCACTCCACTTATAGGAAGAATAGCCACCTTCTGTTGCACTGTAAAATCCCTCTCTTCATTAACAACATTGAAAAATTCACTGTCCTCTCCATCCACCACGGGACACCAAAGTATAGGAAAATTAAATCGAAGCCCGATCCAATGGGATTTATGCATACCTAAGCAGTCAAAATATACTTGTATTATGTATAGGGCTCGCTCAAACATTCTAACAGAGAATGCATCTTTTCTTTTCAGGTCTAGACTCAGAACGTTTATCCTTCTTCGTAGACAGAGCAAAACCTCCAACCTGTGAAAGGGAATCCAATTCCTACATTGATGAACAACTTTAAGTTGGATGGTCTCCAAGAGTGTAACAAATGCTTGATCTTGCATAACCTGGTTCCTGGGTGTGAGTAATTTTTCAACTAAGGGAGAACCTCTCACCCAAATGGCATATTCCCATTCAATTGTTTCCACAACGGTGGCAGCATTGTTCCATCTCAAATGATTTATCATGAAGGACATGAATGCCATCAGTTGTACTTCCCCTACATGAGGGTTTGGGTCCCAATCCTCATAGTCTATCATAACCAGATTATGCATATATAATTCACATAAAAAATCTTGTTCTTCATCGTTACTCCTGAAAAAAGAAGCAATGAACTGATCTTCTATCTCAATATGATCATTATACCCCATGGTTACCATTGATAGTCTAAAAGATATTAGTTGTTCCTTCAAAAACACAGAGTAAATATTCGAAGGGGGTCTTATATTCCTCATGGAATTAGCCAGATAATTCATGTATTATTTTTCAAGTTTCAATTTCTCCACTTCTTGACTAAGCCTCCTTATGGCCAAGGCATAATCGGGTTTCTGTAGATGCTCTGTAATTGTTTCATGCTCATTCACTTTCATCCTTTCACCAGCCAAATTTAGTTGTTCTTCCAGTTCCCCCGTTGTTTCTTGCAATTGCGCTACCATTCCCTTCAAGTTCCTTATTCAATCTTCATCCGAAGGGGCATCTTCATGCGTCTCTTGATCCTCTACTTCTTCTACTTCAAAACCCTCCTCGGGTTCCATACTTTTTACTTGCACGCTATCCTCTATCCCTTCATCACTGAGTGTCTCCCTAAAATCTTCCCTTTGTTCGCCTTCCAATCTCATGGCTTCTAATTGTTTGGGTACACAGGGTAATCCCAAAATACTGAACACCTTGAGCAACTGCTTCACACAAATAGATCATAGATCAACACACCCATGTTTGTCACGTGGTTAAAACCCTCGAGAGGGAAATAGTCCATGGCCCCAACCAAATAGCTACTTGGAGCAATTTATTATGCAAAAGAAAGAAAGTTACATGAGCTTCTCATAATTGATCAACTAGCCAAGGACCCTCCATGCTCTTTAAATAGAGATCATGGACCAATC
Source organism: Pseudotsuga menziesii (assembly GCA_001517045.1). NCBI lineage: Eukaryota > Viridiplantae > Streptophyta > Pinopsida > Pinales > Pinaceae > Pseudotsuga > Pseudotsuga menziesii. The sequence goes on from LPNX010077235.1 coordinate 784,122, forward strand.
GGGTGTTAAGCCATGGATCAATGGTAGGTATGATCTAAGATCATTTGAACCGTTGGATCACTCTATGTCTAGAACATATCGTGACCGTCAGATTAGAATATTTACAAATGCATACTAAAGAAACACACTTTTACCTAATGGATATATTACACAAGTTGATATTAACTAACTCCTAAGTGTCTAAATATCCTAACAACCCCCCTTAGGAACAACTTGGGATAGGATTGAAGGATTTACAAAAGTGACACTATTAGGAGAAGGAAGGAGGCATTAGATCATATCCCCCCTTAAGGACACATTCCTAAACTCCTAACATAGATCAAAGTTTAGAAAACTTCGCTTCTGTAAGAGACTTGGTGAAGATGTCTACAACTTGATCATCTGTAGGGAAATAGAGCATTTCAAGAACATGATCATGAACAAGATTTATAATGAATTACATGTGTAGATCAATGTGTTTGCTGCGTTGATGTAGAACTAGATCTTTGGCAAGCTTGATGGCATTTTGATTGTCGCACCAAAGTGGAGTAGGCTTCTTCTACTCAAATCCAAACTCTGAAAGGATATGTCAAAGCCATAAAGCTTCCTGACTGCCATTAACTGCACCTTGATATTCTACTTCTACTGAAGAAAGAGCAAGAGCTTGTTGTTTCTTACAATGCCAAGTGACATGTCCAGATCCCAGACTGAAAACATAACCTATAGTAGACTTTCGATCATCAGGATCGCCGACCCAATCTGAATCAGTGAAACCAACCAACAAAGGTGTCCCCCCTGTACTGTAATGAATCCCAAACTGAATTGTACCTAAAATATATCGAAGTATTCTTTTTGTTGCTTTCTAGTGACATTCATGAGGAGTTTGCATATAACAGGAAACATGACCAACGGCAAAGTAAAGGTCAGGACAGGAATGAGTCAAGTATAAAAGACTACCAACAAATTGATGACACAAGCTGGCATCTACTTCAGGGGAAGTACAAGTGGCAGAAAGTTTGACTCCAGAATGGAAGGGAGAAGGGGCTGGTTTACAATCTTCCATGTGGAAGCGACGAATTAGGTCACAAGCATACTTAGACTGGGAAAGAAAGATTCCTTCTTTGGTTTGCAAGACTTGGAAACCAAGAAAATAATGCAAATTTCCTAAGTTTGACATTTCAAAATTTTGCTTAAGACTAGATTTCACATGGGTTATAAGTTTAGGGTCACTACTAGTAAGGATAAGATCATCAACATAAAGAAACAGTATGATGAGATGGTTTCCTACTTTCTTGGTATAGACATTGGGGTCAGAATGGCATCTAGAAAAACCAGTGTCAAGGAGAAAGCTATCCATTTTGGCATACAAAGCTCTAGGAGCTTACTTAAGGCCATATAAGGATTTCTTAAGGAGACAGACAAGGCTAGAGTTATCATGAACATATCCAGGTAGTTGTTCCATGTAAATTTCCTCCTATAAATCACCATGTAAAAAGGAAGACTTGACATCCATTTGATGGACTTCTCAGTTATGTAAGGCTGCAAGGGAAAGAAAAAGGTGTTAGCTGGAATATTTCACCTCCTGCAGACAGTGAGGTGTTCCACTGGTCTGAATGGTTCAGATCCAGAACAAATAGAGGACAAAGGTTGAAGACTCTCCCTAGACGCTGTAGATATCTGGAATACAAGGATTTGACAGTTCACCTGTGTACCTGCAAAAAATCTCAACACAAAACAAATCAAAGCAACCAAAATATGATCTACTAATCTATGCTAGTGACTAAGGAATCTAGGAACATATATATGCAAAATCAAGGGCAATGGGCAGTGGCACCGCTTGTGGACAACCGATGAAAGGCGGTGCGAGCAGGGTACCGCTCCTGGATAAAGGGGCATGCACGGTGCTGGGTTTTTCATGATAGATTGATAAAAAATCATTTAGTTACCACTCCAGAAGCTGGGATTCAGGGCAAGTAGGTATGTCAAATTTCTTATCACATGATGGTGATAGGATTTTGGTATAACAAGATGCCCCCCAAAGCATGAGTCTTAGAGTGATATGATAAATCAGAGATTTGAGAACAAGTCGTCGCCAGGAGATGAAAATGTCGGCTCGATCGGAGTATGTAGTCAAGTAGGCATCTGTAGTACATCAGTATGTTGACTCATAGACACAAGTACCCAAACTCATAGCTGCAGACCAATACAAGGTAGATCCATGAGTGGAATAAACAAGCATGGATACTAGAATACAGCGTAGGTCCATGTGATAGAGGACTCAAACTTGGACATAGCTACCAGACATACAACGTAGATCTATGTCATACAGATGCAAATTTGAGCATAGCCACGACCATACAAATGTGGATCCATGCTAGATATACAAAACTCCATCGCAACCTGGGGAAAAAGTAATGAGCGCTTTTAAACAAATACCCAGGGTCTTGGTCTTGTCTTCCACAAAGTACGATTCTATCCATGCGATTCATGATCTAAAGTCGAACATGGTAGAAACCACTTGATTACCAGTCAATGATGTGAACCATTAACAAGTGCGAGGGAGATCACCATTAATGTCAATGATTCCCAAGGTACCCTAGTACAATCTACTGAGTGTGAATAGATGTCCTGACATCAAACACCCAGTCAATTCTATCGATCAAAGGCCAATGATGTGAACCTATGTCAAGAGCGAGAGAATCTTTCATTAAGGCATACATATCTCAAGGTACTAAATATTTTTTCTAATAATATTTCCCAGATGATGAGTTGATGTCGACGGGAATAGTCTCATCGAAGGAGGGCCATGATGAGTCCCACATCGACGACATGAAACTCGGAACATAGTTCTGGAATGATGTGAATGTAGTAACCATATGACTGAATCAAAGATACTGACACAAAGACTGTGTATACTGCAGAGGTAAAACTTCTTCAGATCCCCTTTGAACATCAGGTAGCATGACAAAATGACTTGGCAGCATGACTAGACAGGACAGATACACAATGCGACAGTGAACAATGCATTCTTTTGAAAGACTCAAAGGATTGACATGACTCATGAAAGTGGATCATCATGGAGATCAGCTGAATACCCAATTGACTGACATGATTGTGTAGACAAGTGCCATGTTCAAAGGTAACGACAAACAACTACCACTATTTACAAAATGATTCCCTTCCCATTTTCCCCATCATGATCGATGAGTGCCTCTTTTCAGTTTTACGAGTTCAAAGAGGGTAACAAACACTCGATATAGCTTGTCAAAAGACAAGTCCAGTCTCATATGTTTTATGAACCTAAGAGAGGAGGGGTTCATTCCCAAAATGGGTCTCTTAATGTTTAATTTAACAAGTCCACTGAAAGAAAACTCGGTATCGTTCATGTTTAGAGAGTCTAAACGAATACAGAAGAAAACTCCATGGGGGTCCTTTTTCGTATGATTTAGTCTCTAAGGCCCAAAAAAGTATAAAATCATACCTTAGAGAACTCTTCCATTCATGATTGGCTGGAGTGTTCCTTTCTTGTAAATATTCCTATCCAAACTGAGAAAGAGATAACCTACCGTCGGACGGACGACTCTTCAAATACTGTAACGAGTGTGAAGAAGACAAGATCGCTCGACAATCTTTTCGTATTTAGGGAGCCTGAAAAGGGTTTAAAGAGAACTCGATGAGGTTTCTTTACACAACGTAATGTTTTACAAGCCTGGAAAGAATCAAAAACAGACTCGACAACTTTTTCGTGTTTAAGGAGCCTATAAAAGAGGTGAAAAGAGAACTCCATAACGCTTATTTACACAACGTCGTATTTTACGAGCCTGGAAAGAAACTTGAACTGGACTCGAAAATTTAATACTAGATTTTTACGAGTGTGACAAAGTGTCGTAATAAATGCTTGATGACCTTTTCCATTTTGTGAAAGTACGAAAAATCCATAACCAAACTTTCCAAAGCTTCTTACTAAAGTCAACCTGTAGACAACTCATAAACAAGTGTTAAATGCATTCATAGTCAACATTAAGGGATTATGACAAATAGATTTTGACTAGAACATGATGTAATATCAAAACTATAGTAATTTAGACCCAACAAATTTCTATATAAGGAAAGTAAATAGTAAAAAAATCAAAACATTTCACTATTTACCTCTAGCAAAGAGCACTTGGAGCATTTTTTAGCCAGATCTTACACAGCGGATACCGAGAGTTCCCACCGTCCGTTTTCAGTCTCGTCAATTGCAGGTAATAGATAAGACCCATATATTTCATTTCATAGCTTCTATTTTGGGATTTGGTGGGTTTTTGGGCCTATTTGGGAAGCCCTAAAATCCAATGTGCAGGCACCGCGGCTACCCCTTACGAGATACACGGTACCACCCGAGAACTGTGCCAAGAATACGGTGGACAGGCGGTGCCACCGCCTGTCTCCAACAGGGCACAGGAAGTGCCGACCATGGAGAAGTTAAACAAATGATATGGGCAAAATTTATTCATTCTTTTGATTTGCAATGACTCAAGGATGATATTGATGCATACCAGTGTTGTTTTTGGCAGGTCTAGGTGTCCAAAATATGGTGATATGGAAGGAAAGAACACATGATGATGAGGATGCTACTGTTGAAAAGGATGTGGTTTGCATTGCCGCACTCCAAAACTGTGGGCTCTTAAATTTCTTCCGGATTCGTGGAACACATACTGAGAATGTGGAATCTAGAACAGCAGTATTTCGAGGTGGGGGCACACATACTTACAATGGAGGTAGAGGATATCTACTTCCTAACTAGCCTATCGAGATAGGGTGCCCCCATCTCAATGACAAGTTCCCGTGGCAGGTACATTACCACCAGAGAGCTTATAAATCGGCAGTGTGTACCAAGTACAGGTACATCGAGGAAGAAAATCCCCATTAGGGCAGTGACAAACAGGGCTCCACGAATTGTCCTGTTCACCATGCAGAGGGTGGTAGGGAGCCAAGGTGTGCATCAGGATTCTAAGGCACATATGTTGTACGCCCTAAAGGCTATGGAACCTGCGGTGTTCAACTGGGCGAAATCATTGCTTCCAATCTTCAAGGATCAGCTGACTAAATGTCGACAAGGAGAGCTGAAGCAGTTTGGATTTGGTTCCATCTTAGCTTGCTTCTTCTTTGAGTGGGTCCCAAAGATGAGGCCCAAGGTGACTTTCAGAGTCTGAGAGCACGGGACCCCTGTATGCTGAGGTGGGTCCAGGTCATGGCTCGTACAGGAGTGGGTAGGGGTAAAGTGAAGTTCGGTGATCCGTTCTTCAGATGGCAGCGGGACCAGATACTCATGTTCGAGGACTATGCCTATGCAGGCACAGATTTTACAGGTGATCCTAACCTACCACTCCCACCTGGAGGGAAGTGGGGTGACATTGGTAAGAAGCAAGAAACCCTAACAATGGAAAATGTTTTTATATTTTTAATGTGCTATATTTTTTATGATAAGTGACGAGACATGTTTGTATTCATGCATATGTTGGAGCAGTGAGGCCTGGAGGAGCATCTCCATTAGACAGGTGAGCTGGAGCTCACTTCATGCCACAGGGTGATGATATCACCGAGGAGCTGGAGGAGAACCTAGAGAGGTTGACTCTGGACATCCCAGATGCTAATATAGATGACCTCCCGACTAGATATCAGAGATATACGGTGGGAGTACCAGGTTGATTCAACAGGCTACTATGCAGGGTGGCTCGAGCAGTGATGTGCTATCATGAGCACCATTAGTGGATGAGACATGTATACTGAAAGCTTATAGCTTCAGGATTTTTTGTATGATGATTTTTCTTGAAAGCTGACGTGCTTTAGATGAGGTGTTGGGACCTATTTTTGTAAAATAGCCAATGAATCAGCAACTACATTATGTTCCCTAGGGATATGCCTATAGGTAATGGTTCCAAATGATCTTTCTAACAAACGTACCCTTCGGAAGAGGTGGAGGAGCACCGGGTTCCTAATGGTGTAGACATGGTTTAAATGACAAACCACGAGCTGAGATTCCATCAAAACTACTAGATCACGGACATCCTGGGAGGCAGCTTCAGTCAGAAGACCAATGACTGCTTCATATTCAGCGATGTTATTAGTAGTGGGACCTAAACAAACCGCTCCTGAACTGACCAAATCTCCAGCTGGGGAATAGAGAACCCAAGCAACCGAGGCTAGATTCAAGGTATGGCGGCAAGCACCATCAGCAAAGTCGTAGAAATCCATCTGCATGACTTAAAAATGGTGTAAATAGATGCAGACACTAAAAGTCAAAACCATCTTGAAAATACTAAAAGCACAATGAAATTCAATCAATATACATATATATAACATACCATCCAAGAAAACCTAGGCATAGTACCTTTGCAGGTACAACCCATTGCGAGGTTTCCCCAAAGGGATTCCATCATAATCAACTAACTCATAGGCTCCTTTCTCTAACACCTTGGAAATAATGAAAGGTCCATACCACATGGACTCGAACTTACCCTTCCCTAGCTTGTCATATCTCTGGTCATAAGTCAAAACTAGGTCACCCTCGTTGAAGACATGAGGTTGGATGAATTTATCGTACTGTGCCTTGACGTGTTTCTTATGTGCCTCATTAGCCAAGGAAACATCTCTACGAGTCTCATCAAGGTTATTTAAGTACAAAAATCTTGCTTCCTCTATGGAAGTGTTCGGGAGAAGTTTGACGGCAAGTTGTAAAGATGGAATCTGACATTGGATCGGCAAGACAGCTTCAAGTCCATAGACAAGCTAGAATGGCATGAAACCAGTAGTTGTTTTCATGGAAGTCCAATAAGACCAAAGAGAGAGAAAAAGAATGAGATGCCAATTGGATTTATGATCTCCAACCATCTGATGAAGCATAGTTTTCAAAACATTGTTAATGGCCTCTACCTGACCATTAGCTTGCGGATAATACGGCGTAGCGTTTTCATGGTGAAAACCTAGCTTGGCACTCAATTCCTCCATCATTTGATTACAGAAATGAGATCCATGATTAGTGATGATGGACTGCGAAACTCCAAATCTAGCTATGATATGATTGAACAAGAAGAGAGTGGCAGTATTACCATCTTCTGCATATGTAGGCATGGCCTCAGCCCATTTTGTGAAATAATCCATGGCTACAATGATGTAACCATGCCCCCCAGCTGAGGTAGGCTTACAATGCATGAATTCAATCCCCCATTTGGAAAAAGGGATAACGGCAATGACGGGGTGAAGCAGAGCAGGATGGGTGCACTTTTTGGGATAAAAATGTTGGCAAGGTGGGCATTTCTTAACAGCCTCATGACAGTCTTTGAAGACAGAAGGCCAGAAATAGCTAGCGCGAAGGATTTTCTGAGCTATAGACATCCCAGATAAATGACCGCCACATGCTCCAGAGTGGAAATCATTCAACACGTGTTCAGCCTCCTCATGAGTGAGGCATCGTCAGAGAATGGAATCAATCCCACGTCTATACAAGGTATCATTTAAGATAAGATAGTACTTCGCATGGTGACGGATGCGGCGACGATCATCGCGAGATAGATGCGGATGAAAACATTGGGTCTGGAGATAAATCAGCAAATATCCATAACAAGGATCAGTAGTGCTAATTAGGAACAGGAATTCATCTGGAAATGAATCACTGGGCTCTGATTCTGTGGTAGCACAGGGAAGGTCACACATAAGCTCAGCAAAAACCAAGGATTTCTTTGATGTAGCCTTGGAAAACTCAAGATTGAACTCCTAAAGGATGACGATCCAACATGAGTACTTGCCCCCGAGTACCTGACAAGTCAGAATGTAGTACATCGGGTTCTGGTCTGCCAATACGGTGGTAGTTTGAAGCAGAATGTAGTGACAAAATTTTTACACAGCAATGACCGTGGCCAAATCTAGCTTCTCCACATGTGAATAATGGGTTTCAGAATCAATAAGATTCTTACTGGCATAATAAATCACATGCTCCTAACCATGGAGATTGTCCTGCACTAAAACCATGGCGATGGTAGTAGCGGAGGTAGCAATATACAAGAGAAATTCCTTTGAATAATTCGAGGGGTGTATCATGGGTGAATGAGTCAGAGCATGCTTAATATTATCAAAGGCATGTTGGGCTTGGTCATCCCAGAAGAATGGAGTGTTCTTCTTGAGAAGACGCATATAACCGTGCGTTTTCTCAATGAAATTGCACATGAAACGGTGGAGAAAGTTTGCCTTCCCCTGCAAACTTTGGAGTTCGGGGATGTTGGTTGGGGCTGGTATATTAATGATAGCGGAAATCTTCAAAGGATCGATCCGGATGCCATATTTGGATACCACAAAGCCAAGCAGATGTCCCGTCTCAACACAAAAAACACATTTATGAGGATTAAGCCGTATATTAGAATGACGGCATCTCAGGAATATGTCTCTAAGATGACCAGGATGGTCCTCCTGTCGTTGTGAATGAGCAGGGAGGTCATCAAGGTATGGTTCAACAATATGTTTAATGTCATGAAACGCATAGGACATCGCACACTGGAACATGGCTCCAGCATTTTTCAAGCCAAAAGGTAACTTCTTATATGCAAAGGTTCCCCATGGGAAAATGAATGCCATCTTATGTTGATCGGAGGGCAATATCTCAATTTGATTGTAGCCAGAGAAGCCATCCATGAATGAAAAGATGACACTTCCAGCACAGTTGTCAATAATCTGATTGATATGCGGGGTAGGAAAGTTGTCCTTGGGACAAGATTTATTTAAATCCCTAAAGTCGATGCAGACTCTAATGGTGCCCTGCTTTTCATTGACAGGGACAATGTTTGATACCCATTCTGTCAGAGGTACAGGATAAAAAAAAACAGCTTTCAGAAGTTTCTCAATCTCAGCTTTAATAGCTGCGGCCTTCCTAGGATGGACTTGCCTAAGTTTATACCTGATAGGTTTAGCCATGGGATAAGTTTTAATCTCATGGACCACAATGGAAGGGTCAATCCCTGGCATCTCTTCATAGGACCAGGAAAAAATATCATAGAATTCCTTAAAAAGTGTCTTATATGCTTTAGATTCATCTATGGAGCAGTTCTTCCCAACATGAACGTGCTCAATAACATCAGGCTTGGTTGATATGTCAATTGGGTTCGTTGGAGTGATGTTGCAAAGGTTTCCTTCAGAATCTATGTCTTGCAACAATATATGAATTTGTGGAACATTGACAATATCAGTAGGAAACAAGGATGCAAAATCATGGCTGCCCGAACTGGTATTGGGGAGGAACATGGATCTATGATGGTGATCCTCTCAAATGGGCTCATCTGTATTCATGATCTCTATAATGGACTCATTGGAAGGAAAAGTCTCAGAGAGATAATCTAGAATCGAAGGAGAAGGTTCTAACCAGCACGGTAAATGGTAAGGATTCAAAGCCACTAAATGAAGTTCATCAGTGTGATCATCGGAACAAGTTTGAATGGTGTCATACGTAGCTTCATGCGGGCTCAATGAGGTGGACTCAACAACATTTTGGCCCCCGGGATCAAAATCAAATGAGGCGATCATATGTACTGTCACAATATCCATGCTAGGAGGAGTAGAGGGAAAAATCCCCATAAGGGATGAATCCTTCAGCATACCTACCCCAATCGACTAGTAAGGCAGAGGGGACTGACCTAACATGGGGATGTGATTAGCCATGGAAGTAGTAACATACGGCGTACCGAAATCAAGCTGCTCAATGGTAACAATTCTCCCAAGATGCGGGAATTGGACCGTTCAAAATACTATTGAAGCAATAGCAGTCATGGCATAGAACCAATTCCTTCATAAATGGAGGTTATAATCCAAAGGGGTGTCCACCACTTCTACTTGGATGGAAATGGTTTTGCCCCTCAACTTGACCACGAGGGATGATATGAGACCATGGGGTTGGAAACCTTGTCCATAAAAGGATTTAATGGTCATAGGTGATGTAACAAGCTTGGGAGAGCCAAGAGCTTTCCAATAAGTCAGAGATAACACCGAGGTCAAAGCTCCTTCATCTAGTACCGTTCGAAAGACTTTCTTTCCCACTACTTTCGTAATGATCTGAAAAGCGAGTTTATGCAGTAATCTAGGTTTATAGTTCTCAACATTGAAGTGAATCAAGTTAGTGTTATCCATTTCTATAGCTCCTAAAGCTGTCAACAATCTCTTGCGCTGTGTGGGGCAACTTTGGAGTACTTCTAGGGTAGACATCGCACAAGGTGCCTAAACGAGATCTTCAACTACATTATAGAATTGAGCAGCTCGGACATGTTAAATTTCCATATGCTTAACTAAGACATCAGTATATCATTTCATTTTTCATAATAAAAGCATATAAAACAGGATCACTGAAAGAAACAGTATCACAAGAACAACACAGATTTATCCTGCGAAAACCCTAAAGGGAAAAACCCAGCAAAAGCTTCCTCAATATAGATGCCCCAAAAAGGGAAAAAGGTAAGACCAACAAGGAGATCAAAAACCTGATTCTCCTCCTTCTCCAGCAAATCCTCTCCTCCACAAGTGCGCTATTCCAAGTGAGTGTGTGTGTCTCAAGTGAGGAGCACTACACCTCTATTTATATTCATCTGTTCACTTAAATTTTACTCAATTAACATGTCAGCTTAAGTTAACTCATGTAGGCTCGAGTTACACATGTAGGCTCAAGTAACCACACTGGGGTGCTGATGACCCACCTTTACAATTTGAGGGGACTACCTCATGACTCTTATTAGTTCTTCCGATTAGGAGCATCGGGGTACAATGAAATACAAATGGTTCTCCCGGTTGGACCATCGGGGACCACAAAAGATACAGAAAGAATATTCTTCGAAGTTACAATATTTCAACACTCCCCCTTAACAAGAAGGGTATTCTACATCAACAACAACAAGAGCAGAGATGGGGGACATCATCAACATCAGCAGGGTAACACATCTATAAATCATTGGAAGCTTTTCAACATCATGTAGTCTTCATATTCAATCTTCAATCTTCATCATCAGAAACATCTTCAGTCTTTGATCAACAACATCTTCAGCATTTTGATCTTTCAATTAGCAACGACATCTTCAGCACTTGGATCTTTCGATCAGCAACATCTTAAGCACTTTGACTGTCTGATCAGCAACAACATCTTCAGCATTTTGAACTTTCGATCAACAACATCTTCAACACTTTGATTTTTTGATCAGCAACAACATCTTCAGCATTTTGTCCTTTTGATCAGCAACATCTTCAGCATTTTGACTTTTCGATCAACAACAACATCTTCAGCACCTTGACCTTTCGATCAGCAGCAACATCTTCAGTACTTTGACCTCTCGATCAGTAGCAACATCATCATCATCATATTCTAATCTGTCGATCATAATCATCATCACATTCTGATCTTTTGATCAGAAACATCATCATCATACTCTGATCTTTCGATCAGAAACATCATCATCATACTCTGATCTTTCAATCAGAAACATCATCATCATACTCTGATCTTTCGATCAGAAACATCATCATCATACTCTGATCTTTCGATCAGAAACATCATAATCATAGTGCATCATCATCATACTCTGATCTTTTAGATCAGTACGTCATCATCATCATACTCTGATCTTTCAATCAGTATGTCATCATCATCATACTCTGATCTTTCGATAAGTACGTCATCATCATCATACTCTGATCTTTCGATCAGTACGGCATCATCATCATCAGCAACAACCTGCAATCCACAACTCAAAGACAAAAAGTCTTTGGATCACTTTTGGACTTAAAGTCCAGGGATGATACAATCCCACCACATTCTCGACAACCGAAGTTACTGGATTGATTACGGGAGAATCAGTCCCTATCACTTTAGGACTAAGTCCAAGGACGATGCAATCCTACCACATTCTCGACGACCGAAGTCACCGGACACAATTACAGGATAATCACTCCCTATCACTTTAGGACTTGAGTCCAAGGATGATGCAATCCTACCACATTCTCGACGACCGAAGTCACCAGATACAATTACGGGATAATCACTCCCTATCACTTTAGGACTTGAGTCCAAGGATGATGCAATCCTACCACATTCTTGACGACCAAAGTCACCGGATACAATTACGAGATAATCACTCCCTATCACTTTAGGACTATGTCCAAGGATGATGCAATCCTACCACATTCTCGAGGACCGAAGCCACCGGATCTATTATGGACAGATGTCACAGGATGATACAATCCCTCTTCATTCTCGAAGACCAAGGTCTCCTGATCACTTTAGGGAAGGTGCCCAAGGATGATACAATCCCATCACGTTCTCGATGACTGAGGTCACCGGATCTATTATGGACAGATGTCCCGGGATGATACAATCCCATCACGTTCTCGATGACTGAGGTCACCGGATCTATTATGGACAGATGTCCCGGGATGATACAATCCCTCTTCATTCTCGAGGACTGAGGTCTCTGGATCACTTTAGGGAAAATACCCAGGGATGATACAATCCCACTACAACATCACTACTCCCCCTTTCGAGGAAGGTCTGTCCGAACAACACCAAGCTTGTCTCGAAAGTGTTCGAACTCTACTTGAGGTAGAGGCTTCGTCGGTACATCATCATCCAAACCATCATCATACTGATCTATCACCATATGTATCTCTAGTATGTGAATACTAAAAGCATCATCATCTATATCTTCAATATGGGAATATTGAAACATCATCATCTCTATATTCAGTATAGAAATACTAAATCACCATCATCTGCATCTACAGTATCATTATCTTCATTTTATCTTGTATGTAGAAATATCGGATTTCTATGTGTTATGTGGAACACAGGGTTCTTTGTCATCACAACTGTGGTTATCACATAGAATCATTGTTGTATCCATCTTCAGGTCAAAGAGACCTAATATCGGCTTCTGAAGCCATATGGCTTCATAACATAGTAGAGCAATCTGCTATGTATTCTGCTTCAACCGTGCTAAGAGAAACACTGGACTGTTTCCTGCTAAACCATGAACTCATAGCAGACCTCAAAGCATATACCTGATTTGATTTTCCTGTCTGAGATACTTCCAGCCCAATCTGCATCTGTGTAGCCATACAATCTATACTCATGGCTACCATCATAGTATATACCAAAGTGTATAGTCTCTTTTAGATATTTTTTGCAGCTACTAGGTGAACCCATCTTGGTTGAACAAGATATTGACTTAAGGTGTTTACAGCAAAACAAATGTCTGGTCTGGTATTTGTTAAGTACATCAATGACCCAATGACTTGTCTGTAGTGAGTCACATCCACTAACTCTAATGAGTCATCAGCTAACAGCTTTAGGTTGGAGTACATGGGTGTGGCCATGACTTTGCATTTGAGTCTCTTCAATATCTCTACCACATACTTTCCCTGGTTGAGAAAGATTCCTTCTGAACTTTGCCATACTTCCAGACCTAGGAAATAATGCATTAACCCAAGGTCTTTCATCTCAAATTCTTCTGCTAGTTTCTTCTTACTTTCCATGATCTGTTTCTCATTCCCTGTCAAGAATAAGTCATCCACATATAGTAATAGAATGGTAGGTACATCTTCTACAACCTTGTAGGAAAGGTTAGGATCGTCTTTACTCTTGGCAAATCCCATGCTCATCAGGAAACTATCTATTCTTCCATACCAAGCTCTGGGAGCTTGCTTCAGGCCATAGAGGACCTTCTTCAACTTGCATACTTGATTCCTTCTGTCTTCAGCTTCAAATCCTCGTGAATATTCGATGTAAAACTCTTCCTCAATCATACCATTAAGGAAGGCTTGTCTTTACTTCATCATGGAAGAAACTACCGTGATAGTTTTGAGGGAAATGTACCTTGCTTCCAGAAGTAAGTGTCTCTTCAAAATTAATTCCCTCTTTCTGATAGAAACCTCTAGCCACAACTCTTACCTTAATTCTATCAACAACATATCTTATCTTGCAAATATATTTGGAAGATACCACATTCTTGCTTTCTGGTTTGAGTACTATATCCCAAACATCATTCTAGTATCACAACATCTTCTATGAGTTTGTCTTCTCAGGTCATCAACATATCCTAGTCTTTTGCATTCAACCTTGAAGGTTGGAACCTACTTTACTCTTGGTAAAGTCTCGATCCATCACAAAGCTATCCATCATGTCATACCATGTCGAACTCAGATATAATTTTCTATAGTCACTCCCCGTGAAGTGGAGTATCATCTTCCCTCTTCATTCTGTACAAGTGGTTCTATGCTTGACATATACTGGTCAATAGAGTATGTCATGTCATAGTCTATTCTTTATAGGGAGAATCACGAACCTTGCTTTGTACACTTGTTCCATCATATCGTATACATCATTGCCCATGATCAACTGTTACTCTTTGATCATAGCTTCTTTTATAGCATTCTTTTCTTCATCTTGAGTTATCTCTTGTACCCATGGTGGTCTTCATCCTTTAAGGTGGATCTACCATTCTCTGAAGCTCTTTCTTCCGTCATGGTGTCTCTAACCCTGGGAGCTTCAGATTCATGTTTATTGGAGTGAATCTTGAATTGTCATCACTTGTTCTTCAGAACAAGTCTCGTCCTTCTTTTCTTGTAGGAGGTTGTTCGTGACCTTTCCTACAATTCAAATGTACCAGTTTCATGGTTAGAGATATTTCATAAAACATATGTATAACGACAAATTCTTATGCATCATGCAACTATTTAGTTAATACAACATTCATCCATATCTCACATAAACTTTCTAGATGCCTTCCATCTCTACCATGACATTATTGATATTGTGCACTAATCCAATATGTCAGCGAAGAGGTTTGATAAGTAGCAATGGATAGTTGTATAGCACCATGAGCTACTTACCCATCATATGCATATTAGTAGTATACATTCATTAATGCAAACAATCTATCATGCATAACACATCACTGAATATAATCAAATGTATAACAAAACAATATCATGAAATGACAATTGAATACTTATCTTTATTTGTTTCATGGGTATATTCCTTCTTGAGTCTTCAACTTTATCATCTTCTTCATTCATGATAGCATCGTTTCTTATCCAAATGCTGAGGTGGATAAGAAGTTCTTCAAGAGTTGAGATCTTCATATTCCTCATTGATTGAGGGATCTTCTTTGGAAGATGAGAGCTTGATCTTCAGAGACGAGATTCTTCTTCTTCCCAAATTCTGCTGAAAGTAATCAATTCCTTCTGGAACACATTCCTTGAATGAATGAATTACATGATCCTGGGAGGCCATTCAAGGTGGCCATCACCACTTCTGCATTCTTCACTTCTTCTTCAGCTGGTTTCTTAAGGTCATATTTCGATCTATGTTCTTCCCTTCAAATAGCTTGGTCAAGGAATCAAACCTCATCAATTTCTTTAGGGAAGACACTTGTAGAACAAATTGATTTGTGACTGAATCATCAATAATCTTCTGGGCTTTGACCAAGTTCTTCTTGTGAAAGGATTCTAGCCTCATCTCCCTCTGAAACTGGAACCTCTATGCTCATGTAGGTGTCCAATCCATTTTCTTCAGAGAGATCATATACTTATAGGCTTGGAAGTTGTCAACTTCACCAAGCTTATCATCAAGCTGATGTGATAGATCACTTTGAAATGAGAACCTCAAATGAACATAGCAAAGGATTAGATCTTACCGATTTGAGGTGTCCGTCCTGGTTCTGGAGTTGGCTGATCTAGGGTTTGTCAAAGAAACCCTAATTTTAAAAGTTGGAATATTTCAGATATGATTGGATAGACAGATAGATATCTTCAAATGGAGCTGTCCAATGTACTCCATTTCTGAAAACAGTGGAGGGAAGCTCCCGGAACAGGAAGCCCTAATTTTCTAATTTCTTCTGCAGAAATTCCTGTTACTGTTTCTGTGATGTATCTGAAATTTCTGCTCCTCTATGTCTGAAATTTTGTAATAAGGTAACCTCACATGTATCTGATCCACCACCATAGGTTTCATCAGAATTGGTTTCACCATTTGGGATTTATTATCCTTTTCCCAAGGTGACCTGTTACAGGACTGTTCAGAACAGCGAAGTTGTATGGCATGCTACGTGTTACTGGTTCATCTTCTGAGTCTGATATTCGGACCACCGAAATTAAATTCTGTGCCCTTTCTGGAACATCTTCAAGAATTCAATTTGGACCTTTGTAGCCCAAGATATTGCAATTTTCCCCAGGTGTCCTGTTTAGGGATGAATTCTAGAAGAGGCTGGAACCCTAACTTGGAGAGAACATATCTCCTGGAATACAGCGAATCTGAGGATGAAGTTTGGACAAAGTGTTCATCAGGATTTTATCTTCGGCCCCTGTAATTTTCAGATCCTGATACTTCGCCAATCTCGGAATATAGTGAATGTGCCAAAATGTAGCAGTTTTAGTATTTAGGGTTTTTCTAGCTCGGGGTCAAACTAGGGTTTGACTTTCCTAGAGATTCACCCAACCAAAAATATTGATCCAGGTCTCTAAAATTTGGTTTTGATGAGGAGAACAATCCTATGCTAGTCTCACTCAAAAATTCCTCTTCTGTAGAAAGCCCTAATTTCCACATCGAAAATTGAAAATGCTCGGAATCGAATTCTGCTTCGACAAAACGATGCACCCTTCAAAGTAGAGTCACCCTAGCCTTCTTTTGTTGATTGATTGTGGAGAGAGAAAAAAATAATAATAAGCCCTAGCTTCTGTAACTTGTGAAATATGCCCTATTCAGGTTAGCTCTGATACCATGTTAAATTTCCATATGCTTAACTAAGACATCAGTATATCATTTCATTTTTCATAATAAAAGCATATAAAA
>LPNX010077235.1:801253-916823 GCA_001517045.1 Pseudotsuga menziesii
ATAGAAATGGTTCTCCCAGTTGGACCATCGGGGACCACAAAAGATACATAAAGAATATTCTTCGAAGTTACAATATTTCAACAGGACATTGGGATTAAAGACAGCCTTCTGAAGAGTACTCTTTGGTGGGCGCAAAATCATGTCAAGAGTAGGCTTCTCGATAGACAAGGGAACAGTAGGTGAGGATTCCGGAGAACTAGTAGAGGGAGCCTTCCCTGAAGAAGATTGATCTTCTTTCTTATCTACAGGTTTATCATAATTCTGGCTTCGATTTTACAAATGGATCTGAGGACATCATACGAATTTCCTCCGATGAACTAGAGTTACCCTGGTTAGACATGTGGTCTACCAGTTGTTGTTGAGAGGGAAAGGGATCCGTAAGTACTGTAGGTGTGGGATTAGACTTCAGAAACTGGTAGATTTCATCCCGAAGGGGACACTCCTTTGAAAATTGGTCACCACCGCATAACAGACAAGGATATTTAGCCTTCCTTTTCCCTTTGTCGTTGTCATTATTGGTTGATCGTGGGGTCTCCTGTTAGTTTCCAGGTTTTTTATTTCGATTTTTACCTTTCTTTTTATTAACCGAGGTTTGAGTACTTTGAATAGAATTGACCTCGGCAGAAACCTTGGGAGTCGAAGGAGTAGCGGTTTGGGTTTGCTTGGCAGGTTTCACTGCAGATGGGGACTATATTGAACCAACAATCCCATCAACAGGTAATTCTACTGGTGGCTTAGCAGGGTCAGTGATGGGGCAAGGAGCTTGAGGAATCAGGTCATAAAGAATCCTGGACGGGGAATAGACCAAGTCTAGGTACTAAGCCCAACTAATAGCCTGCTCTTTGGTAACGGCACCGCCCATGGCCACATCTCAGGCAATAGGAGGCAACAAGGACTTAGTGAACCAATCAGCTAACAACTGATCTATAATAGGGGCCTTAATAAGCCTTCTTTTCCTTCTCCACTCATGAATATGATCAGAAATGTGGGTGGAGGTGTTCTGTCGCAGAGAAGTTAAAATTTTAGTGCCCATTTCATAATGGATAGGGAGTTGAAAGTGCGTAAGAAATACGGTTGCCAACGAGCCAAAATCCACAAATGAATGTTGTGGGAGTTCAATGTACCAGTTCGTGGCCATATAGGTCAAATTTTGCTGAAAGAGTCGTAACCGAACGGAATCATCCATGAGGGAGTTCGAGGAACACCACAAATGAATGTTGTGGGAGTTCAATGTACCACTTCACAGCAATACAGGTCAAATTTTGCTGAAAGAGTCGTAACCGAACGGAATCATCCATGAGGGAGTTCGAGGAACACCACAAAATGAAAAGTCATAACATGGTTCCGCAGATCTTCACCCTGATTCCCATCGAATTTTGGAATATCCGATGGTAACTTTACCGAAATGGGAGGCCACGAGGGATTGTGTCGAATGGGATCATTAATCAACTTGGACAAATCAGGGAAGTCCAAAGTTGCTAGAAAATGTAACTATCTATTGGGTTGCACATACAGGTAATATTGATATGGCATATAATTACCAGTAGGGCCATAAGTAGATTGATAAACAAGTTTTTGTGAGGAAGAACCACTGGAGGATCCACCCATGGGGGGTTGATTTCTAAAATTAGGACCGCTCGGACCACTAGGGCCTTCAGGAGGAGGACCACTAGAACCATCGGGACCACCAAGACCACCAGGAGGCGGACGACCAGACCCTCCGAAGCCTCCAGAATGTGGTAAACCTCCAGAGCCACCAAAACCACTAGGTGGAGGGCCAACAGACCCTCCAGAGCCATAATGAGGAAAGCCACCAGGTCCCCCAGGACCACTAGGACCCCCAAGACCATAAGGAGGAAAGTTTCCAGATCCTCCGGGACCATGAGGTCCCCCATGGGGAGGACCTCCATAAGGTGGTCCTCCCGCACCTCCCGTAGTATGTATAGGTATCCCTCCCATGGCTGGCATGTAAGACCAGTTGGGTTGCCCCCATGGCGTAAAAGTGTTACTAGGGTATGGAATTCCAATATAAGCCATTCCTGTAGGATTAGATGGATGATTACCTATATTTATTTGATAACCATAACCACTAGAAGACTGAATGGTAATAGGTTGTGCCCCCAAGGGATGACCTGAACTAGATAGGGGATTTACCACATTAGTGTGGGTGGGAGGGACAAAAACTATAGATGTTTCTATGTTAGAGGTCTGCCCTTGACTAGGTACAACTCCAGTATCAGATAATGTAGGTCGTGCTAGGGGTTTCCCCCCGGCATTCAAAGGTACTCATGAAACAGGAATTGAAGGGTTGGCCCCAGATGCAAAAGACCTAGGAGGATTTGGAACAGACATAACATAAGAGGTGAGAGGGGTGGAAATTTGAACTAGGTTGCAGGGTGTCAACGGACGATCTATAATCAGTTCGATGGGTCTCATAGATTCAGGAAGTGAACGATATCCCCTAGGAACAGATGTGGATCTTGGTAGTGTTGGACCTAAGATGTTATATATCTGCTTATCAATCTCCTGTGCATGGAGAATGGTAGCACGGTATTTCCTATGTTCTTCTTCCATGTCAGAAGTGATTGCACGGGTGCCAAATGAAGCAATGGCTTGACCTACATGGGTTTCCCAAAATGCAGCATTAGGACCAAAATCCAGGTGAGCAACATCATCAACATGTCCTTCCACGGGAGAATGGAATGATGAATCTTCCCGGGAAGGCTGTTGGACCAAGGGAGGCAAGTGTGAATAATATGGTACTCCACTTTCCATAACCACATTATCTCCCACATGGGAGGTGGTAGCAGCTCCTTGGTCGATAGCTTCCATAGGATTTTCTCCTGAAACAGGAATAAAATCAGGTGGCAAGCCCCGTACTCTTCTGGACTGTCTTAACTCATCCAGTTTATACAGTTCCTATCTAACCTAGGGTTTGAAAATCTAAAAAAAACACACCAAAAGAATTCCCTACTCAAACTATAGGTCAAAACAAGAAGACTTAAAATGACAAGAGTTCAAAAGTCAGGTCTCTCACTAGGATCGTCAAGAAGGTGCCACTCGCGATATACCTTGAGGGTACGTGCATAGTAGTCTCCCCGAATGTTGTTTTCAGTGTATGGCTCCAAACAAGATGGCCAAAGGGATTTTCTCGGATAGATAAGGTACCCTAGTGGGGTCTCCTGATATACTCTCAAGGTACGTGGGAGCTCGAATCGGTGGTAGTGCTGTCTAATGCATAACCGTACACAAGGGGCCTTCTGATATACAATCGAGTACGTGAAGTACCTTTCTATATACCTCAAGGGTACGTGAAAGTACGTTCGATATACTAATGGTACGTGGAAGAACCGCGCGAGTCCCGGAATGTAATGCTGACAAATAATGAGAGCTCCTACATTTTACGATGCCTGAACACGTCTCTAACCTATCACTCAAGTTACTATGTAAATTTTAACCTACAACTACCGTTAATTTTAACTTGTACGGTTAGGTGAATGCATGATGTTTTGACAGAAAAGTAAAACCATGCAATATGCTTATGCAAATGTTCACTTTACCGTTCAGTATGCCTACTTACGGGAGGGAAGAGAGTGTTTTTCTTTTTGCTTCAAAACCAAAAATCATACCAATCAACAGTCGTGAACATCAAATCAAAGACAAGAAAACACTTTTACAAACCAAATTCTTCTTTTCGAAAGCAAATGAGAAGGGTGAGAATCTCTTTTCCTAAAATAAAAACACCAAGCACACCTATATGCTAATGCACTCAAACTTTTCAAATTTCTCAAAAACATAAGCAAATCTAACTTAAAACTACCATTTTTTTTTATTTTGATCGAGATAGTCCTATATGCATGAGAGACGAAAGATCATGAAGGTCCTGAAAGCTTGTAAAGCCAATCAGAAAACCCAAATCCAACGCTCAAATATGATGTCCTAATCTCAAGCAAAACTTTTCTTTTTTGAAGGAAAGAAAAATAAGTTTACTATGCAAGCAAGAAATGAAATCTAGAAGCTAATCTAGTGTTCTTCTTTTAGTATATGCAACGAAAAGAGATTTCAATGAGCACCCTAACTTTCAGAAAATAAGAAATCCTTCTTTAAGCACAACAAACAAGCAAGAGGCGGATGAACAATCAAAAAGACTAAATAAACTTTTGAAATTCCACTCAAATCAATCTTAAACCATCAAAGCAGCAATCCACACACATCAGATTCAGTAACACAAGCCTGATAACAGAACTGAAAGCAATCAAAATTCCAAAATTTTTACAAAGAAAAATGAGGAAAAATATTTTTGGACTAATGCCTACCTGGCACTGCGCTTCGTAGGTGTTGACAGAGCATTTCCAAGATAGCACCGCTCCTTGCAAACCAGATATAGGCAGTGGCACCGCTTACTGCTCACTATGTTCAGGTGGTGGCACCGCTCCTCATATAAATCATGGGCGTGGTTCCCTGTAGATGGCCAAAACAAAAAAGAGAACGATGGATCAGATCAGAAAATACTAGATCAAGGCAAATACTGTCAAATTGAATGTGGTAACAGAGCATAAAATACCGAAATGACTCAGATCTGAACAAATCTGGAAATTTCAAACCCAAATAATACAAATCAGAAAGTAGATCTGACTGAAAGAGTTGAAGAAAACGAAGCCTAGATTTGGACAAGATTTGTAGACTGAGGAAGATTAGAACAACTAAATCCTTTAATCCCCAGCGGAGTCGCCAGATTTGTTAGCTGGAATATTTCACCTCCTGCGGATAGCAAGGTGTTCCACTGGTCTGAATGGTTCAGATCCAGAACAAATAGAGGACAGAGGTTGAAGACTCTCCCTAGACGCTGTAGATATCTAGAATACAAGGCTTTGACAGTTCACCTATGTACCTGCAAAAAATCTCAACACGAAACGAATCAAAGCAGCCAGAATATGATCTACTAATCTATGCTAGTGACTAAGGAATCTAGCAACATATATATGCAAAATCACAACAACAACATCATATGTGGGACAAAAATCAACTTGCATTAGAAATATGAAGAAGTTTACAACCAAGCCTTAGTGTTGACATGCATCTCCATGAAACCATCTCTTCATCCCCAAAAGCTCTGACTCTAGCTCTCTATGCTCTCTCCAAATGATCTTGGTCCAATAATCAATCCAACAGCATAACAATACCTTCAATGTTCTCCCCTCAAACATGGCTATGAGCTCATATTTATAAGGCTAGATGGATAGAGATGGTTGAGAAATTTGTGGGTGAGGTGGCCTCCAAGATCCTAGGATGGGGGATCTCAAGCTCAACTGACCCACTACAGTAGGGATAAGGGATATCTCGAGGCTTATCATCTAGAAGCCTTGAGAAGCTTCTTTTTTTCCCTTTTTACCCAAGGTACCGCACTTCTCCTTCTATGACATAGAGGTTCTGGTAATAACCACCTATGGACCAAGGGAAATGGGCAGTGGCACCGCTTGTGGACAGTCGATGAAAGGCGGTGCGAGCAGGGTACTGCTCCTGGATAAAAGGGCATGCGTGGTGCTGGGGATTTTCATGACAGATTGATAAAAAACCATTTAGTTTCCACTCCAAAATCTGGGATTCAAGGCAAGTAGGTATGTCAAATGTCTTATCACATGATGGTGACAGGATTTTGGTGTCAAGCTGGGGTTCTGTTTCTTTCCTTGAGGTTATCCTAAAAAGTCCCCTACTTCGTAGAACATCCTCCATACGATATTTCCTTGAGAAATAGTTAGAACTTGTAAGTATAATATCACAAGAGGAGGCCATACTATAAAATAATGACTAAAGGAATAGAAACTAACTATCTGGATGCAAAGAGCTCAAAAAAATATGTTGTTTTAAAAAAAACGGCATTGAAAACTGATTCTGGATGATGAAGTTATGTTTGATCAAAGAAAATGTTAAAGATGTCCCCAATAGTGATGTGGCAGATATTAACTTGACCAACTAAAAAAATGAACCCCCCTCTTCCCAAGAGGAACCTTTGACAATCACTTTACAATAAAGTTGCTTTTAATTGAATCACTTTTGTAGAATAAGTGATGTTCACTTTTACAATAATATTACTTTAAATAGTGTGGCAATAAATTAAAAGAGTTAAGTAACTCATGCAAAAGCAGCTTAATAAGACTTGAACTCAAGACCTATTAAGGAATAAAGCAAATTTGGACCAAGTGAGCTAAGTTTAAAAGGTACGTAAAATAATGGAAAGAGGAAGGGGGCTTCTTCTTTTTTTTATACTCTTCTCTCCCGTTCTCCGTGCTTGCCTTTTTTTTTTCTGCAAATCACAAAAAAAACAAAAAAAAACTTTTTCCACACAATGGGGTGGGGTTAGATATTGGTTAGCTTACCCGAAAATTCTACATTATCAAGTTTTCTCGTTGTTTCTGATTCATCGTGATTGCACAAGGTGCACGGCAAAGAGCATACGTAGCCGAGAAGACAAGAAAAAAAACTTTTCCTTTCTGTTTCTAATTCGCCGCGATCGTGCAAGGTGCATGGCAAAGAACATACGCAGCCAGGGAAGGAAACATTCCGAGACTAAAATAGTAAATATCTAATAATAAAACTAATAAAATATGAAAGATATAAAAATAAAATAAAACAAATCCATCACTGTAACCTTATACCTTCAGATTTGCCGAAATGGGTGTTTCTGGATCAAACGGAAATGGTTTTCAGTGAAACGAAAACTATTTCCCAATGGAAATGGCACTCCAAATGCAATGGAACAGCTCCCATAGGCAACAAATGCATAGAAAATCTGGAACCAGAAACCCTTTCAAATTTTCGGCAACATCAATTCCAGATCTTGATCAAAACCGAAAGCGCCTCTTCATAAACGCTATGATACCATGTTCGGGTACATAGGGTACTCCCAAAAGACCGAACACCTTGAGCAACCACTTCACACAAATAGATCACAGAGCAACACACCGATGTTTATCACGTAGTTAAAATTCTCGAGAGGGAAATAGTCCACAGCCCCAGCCAAATAGCTACTTGGAGCAATTTATTATGCAAAAGAAAGAAAGTTACATGAGCTTCTCATAATTGATCAACTAGCCAAGGACCCTCCATGCTCTTTAAATAGAGATCATGGACCAATCGGGTTTTAAGCCACAAATCAATGGTAGGTATGATCTAAGAGAAGTTGATCAGTTGGATCACTCTATGTCTAGAACATAACGTGGCCGTTAGATTAGAATATTTACAAATGCATACTAATGCATACTAAAGAAACACACTTTTACCTAACAGATATATTACACAAGTTGATCTTAACTAACTCCTAAGTGTCTAAATATCCTAACACCAATAAGGTATCCATCTTATGTCCCCCTATCCTCTGTAATTGCTCTTGCAGGGCCACCATTTCTTTTGTTTTCTTTTGATAAGAACTTTTCAAATCCCAGTTATCTTTGCTCAGCTTACCATATGCTATTCGATATTTACATAGTAGAAAATGATGAAATTTTCTCGTCCCTTTGCCTTGCGTCCCCTTGAATCTAGTTGTCTGTCATTTTCCTTCTTTTTGTTGTTCTTATGCATTCTGTAACCCGACTTTATTTTCCTGGTTTTTGTTGGTGCTCTCTCGCATGGTAAATGCTTCCTGTCCTTCATTAAATTCATTGCTTTGGCTAACCAATTTTTCTTGGTATTATCGCTCTTTTCAATCCCTTGATCTCGTCCAAGTATGGGATCCTTCCATTGAATTGGTTGTGGTTTTAGCCTGCAAGCTTCTCATGTTTCCTGTATAGACAAATTTCTTCCTTGGGGTTTCTTGAGTATCTTCCAATGTTTTCCTTTTCTTCCTCACTATCTTCCTGGTGCTCGAGGATATGCCCACGAATGATTCCCATGTCTGGTTCTGCTTCTGAGGGAATATTCCACCAACAGTCTAATCAAACCATGATATGACAGACTTGTGTCTGGATTCTTACTTCCTTCAAACATTATGTTCATCAATTCTAAATATTTCCATAGAAAATACGGCATATTGATATATTTCTAGTGCCTTAGATGGTTCAGAATTTTAAAGTGATAAGAAAATACTAGCCTAACCGACCTTCACATGTAAGAAATTTGCACACGCAGAGCACCACCTCGCCCCATGGAATTGGCAATGAATTTCGTTTTTCCCCTTTTTTGTTCCTTTCACTAGTTCTTCAGGTTCCAAAACAGTTTATAAGCGGATTTTTTGGCACACGTCTCTCGAACCATCTTTCTCCCATCTTTGGTAATCCAAAGACTTGCAATTGTCAGCTCATCCGCTTGAATTTTCAATCCTCGTACCTCTGCAGCTGCATTGTCATATGTGAGCATGAAATCCATTGCAATCACCGCATATCCCTTCTTCATTTTATCAAAATAATCCAGCCACCCTTCCTATTGAAAATTTGTTTTCACCTCTCTGTATCCATAGACCATATCTATATTCTCCAGTTCACTACAAATTGCTCCCCTCATTGTTCTTTGTTCTTTGTTTCCCTTCTGATTCTTACAATGCTTCAGATTTTCCTCTCGACTCTCCAAATGAATAGATGGGTTTGTATTATCAAAATATGGTTTCATGATGTCGCAAGGTGGCATCGTGATGTTATCAATACTAGCCTAGCTAAAATTTTGTGGGTAGTGGAGTTAATACCAACTGGGATTAGTAAGTTTCCCTTGGTACAATAGTGGCTACTATATTTAGAGGCACCTCTAAAGTCTCTCCCCCCCCCCCAACCAACTTGACACATGACCCTGTGTGGTACTAACGGCTTAATAAATCATGATTCGTCTTCCTGTACTTATCAAAAGAGGATGAAGGATGGTTACATACCTACTTTACCTAAGAGGAGATTAATGAAGTTTGACGGCTGGTTGATTGCAGTGGTGTGAAGACGGACAGAAGGTTCTCCACTCTTTGAGCTGATGGATGTGATAAGCTGACATCATTTCCTTTGTTGTTGACGAGTTGAAATGATGTCCATGGATAGAGTATTGTCGGGTAAAAACTGATGTGACCTGAGTTGGTTGTTGAAACTGAATCCGCGATGTTATGTATCAATGCTGTGTAATTCCTGCTCCTCTGCATGTTGGTGACGTCAATGATGTTGGGCCTGTATAGGTAAGAAAGGTGCTGCCATGTGGATGGGGGTTGTATGTGACACGAAGAGTAACCGAAAATGTGATCATTAAAGTGTTGGACTATGTTGAAAAAGGAGTCAATAACATTGTGTGAAATGATTCTATGGTGTTGCGGAAAGGTATGGGGAGTGGAACGGAAAGAGATTCTGTAACATTACGGGAAAGTTATGTGGAGTGGAATGGAAATAGATTCCGTAATATTACAGAAAAGGTATGTGGAGTGGATAAGGGGTTTTGTAATGGAATGGAACATTGTCTGCAATGGGGAGAAAGGTATTATGTGGTACAACAGAAAAGGTTCTACACTAGAATGGAAAAATGTTCTGCAATAAAACATAAAAAAAGTTGCAACGGAATGGAAAATGTATGAAGTGGGTATGTAATGAAATGGGAATGGTTTCCGTAGTGTTACGGATAAAATAGTAGATGAAATCTGTGTAAAACAGTCTGAAAAGTATTTATATCCAAGATTGTAGGGCCATTAATAAGCAAGTGATACCAAGGAGGGGATGGAATGAATGGGATATGAAAAATGAATGGTATAAGAAGAAGGAGTTGTGGTAGAATGTCCCTGCAAAGAATCCAAAGATAGACTTATTAGTTTCAATATATAAAAAATTCATTTTTCCTCTTTTTTTATTTCTTTTTTCTTTTTTCATTTTTCTTTTTCTTTTTTAGGGCTGCATCCCAAAAGGATTTTTCACAGTCGTAGAGAAGAGCCCAGTCCCCTTCTTGAAAATACTTAGTTTTGATAAATTGATCATGCCACTTGGTTTGTTGTTGTTGCACAATGGTTGTACATTCTATGGAAGCCAATCATAATTCATTAAGCTACTACAGGCGACTATGTTTGGGCCTGAGATAGATCCATGCCTAAATGAAATGCAGTTCGTAGTGCTTTAATCTCAAATTCTATTGGTAGGGTGACTTTATTACCATAGAATAGTTTGTAGAAATAATAGATCAATGCTATGTGCAATGATTCTAAGAAGAAGCACAGGAAATAGATCTTGCTACTAAGAATTCTCACAAGCATACACAGGAAAAATAGAGAGAAGAAAAGAGACTAAATCACATGAATGAAGAGATGAATATTGGTGTGTATCCTTCCATTAAATAATGATGAATAATAGTGTACATAAATAGTACATCGAATTGTATGGAAACAACTCATAAAGTTCAAAAAGGATGACTTACCAAAATATAGCAAACCCCCATAGGTGGCTAAAGCACTTACCAAATCTATCAAGGACCTCACGAGTTGGAAAAAGCATGAGTGAGTTGTCAAGGAGATGGTAAAAACATTCTAATCCTATAAAATGGAGAAAAACTAATGGAGGATTGGTTGGAAACAAAAGCTCTCAGTTTCCTAGTTGACTAGCTTTTATCTTATCCATAGAAAAGCAAGAAAAGCAGAAAAAGCAAAATAAAGCAAAATCTGTTGTAAAGTCTTGTATACTAATTCTGGATGGTCAAAAGGTGGTCAAGATCAACCTAGAATTGGAAATAAATCATTCCTAGGATATAGATGGCATGTATTGACTTTAAGGTGCAAGTGGATGCCAACTAATTAATCTAGTGGGTGAATAATTAATCAAATAATGATTAATTATTTTATCCTAAGTTGTGAGTGGGTTTAATATATTCCAACACCCCCCTATAAGTCTAACTTTATGATGGTATGACAAAAAATATAGATGCATATAGGGCCCAGCAACAAGGCTATGGTCACCCTTTAACAATTATTATGTCCAGAAAAGTGAGGAAAGAGGCAAAACCACATGGGGAAAATCCTCCCTCAAGATAGGACAAGGCACAAAATTTGAAATATGTATTCAACATATCTTCATCTTCACTTTAATGAGCTGACTGAACTGCTTCTGGACAAAGGACTTTTTGAAGAAATCATGAACTCCATGATCATGTGCTGGAGTGTAGAACCTGCAAGAAGGAAGAGGAGAGACTCCTTGTATCTCATCAACTGATGAAGTAGGAGAATTATCTGAATGCTTCTTTCTGTTGTCAAACTCTGATCTACAAACATAATCTGAAATGGAAAAGAGATCTGTGCATACTCCTTTCCAAAGAGCACAGAAAATAAGGCAATTTATTTCACACCCAATTCCCTGAATAGCTGCAAAATTGTGATGTGAATCACATGTCAATCTTCCAATCTGATGTAGCACCTGTATAAATATTATATGAGTCTGATAAAACTCTGATATATCAGAAATATTAACATATGGAACAGCAAGGACAAAGTCTTCAATGGCTCCATGAGGATATAGGGCTAGACTAGGAAAATTATGAGCAACTGGGGAAAACTGATAAGTGTAAAAATCTGAATGATGGATGGGAATAAGATCTGAACCATAAGTGTTTAGAATAGATCCAAACATGTTTAATATCAGTCCAAATATTACTAAGTACATGGATAGCCAGCCACTGAAAGTTAGGAAAGACTTCAAATCATGTAAGATAAATATCACTGCATATGAGACCAATGAGGAATCAACTAGTGAACTTGGGATTTGTATAGTCTTAGGATTTTTCAAAGGTATGGTATATGGTATGGATGGTGGCATGATATGTGTATCAACCTACAAATATTATTCTAAATTAGAATCCAAAGGATCACATATAAGCATATCAATAGACTCATGGAAATACATTGATAATGAATCCTCTGTATGAAAGGAGGAAATAAGGAGATGTTCAAAATATTCAAGAAGGCTCTAAGTATTGATGCCAAGAACAAAGGAGGATATGCTGAAGCACATGAGATCAAGTAAGGTAAGTGGTATGACACAAATAAGTCTTGATGTGGCTAAGGAAACATCCTGGAAGTCATTGGGTTGTGCACCATCAATGAGAGAGGTATGCAAGAGGTGTAAAGAATCTGGCACATAGATATCAGAATCTAAGATAGGAGATTGAGAGAACAATGAATGGGTTATAGGATCTTAATAAATATCAGCAGCAGCTCCATATGTTACTTCTTTTTCATCAATAGTATCACAAGAAGAAAAATCACCTTCAAGAGACACAGAAAAAGATGGCTCTTCAATATTTGCTTCTTCATTGAAGGAGGAAGCATTCGAATCAAAGAGGGAAGCAGCAACATGAACTATATGAGAAAATTATTCATCATTATCAACTTCATCATAGAATGTAGAGGCCAAGAAATAGTGAGAGAGAGAACAAGAGGAGATGTTGGGTTCGCTCCATGCTTCATCTTCAATTTTCTGCAAACCAAAAGCTTTGTCCAAAATTTTCCAAAGCTCAAATGGAAATTCAGTAGAATCTATAAGATGATATATATTTGGAGACATTCCCAAACACATAATTCCATAAGCTCTATCACAATTATTTAGCCAATCAATATCCTCTTCATAAGACTCAGGTTCACTCAATGCACCAATGGAGATATCAAAGAGACATTGCCTCTTCAAGTAGGCACTCATCTTTGGATTTCAATCAGCATAGTTGAAGGGAGATAGTAGAGGAAATTTTGAATCCATATTGAAGTTGTTGATATGCTCTAAGAGATACTCTCTGCAACCTGCAAAACAAACTAGGAGAAAATCTTGTAAGCTAGACAAGCTCTTCTTCAGAGAGGGATAGGAGACTGGAAGTGCTCCTCAACTCTATATAACTTGATCAACCTTGTAGCTCTGATACCATGTAGAAATAATAGATCTATGCTATGTGCAATCATGCTAAGAAGAAGCACAGGAAATAGATCTTGCTACTAAGAATTCTCACAAGCATACACAGGAAAAATATAGAGAAGAAAAGAGACTGAATCACATGAATGAAGAGATGAATATTGGTGTGTATCTTTCCATTGAATAATGATGAATAATAGTGTACATAAATAGTACATCGAATTGTATGGAAACAACTCATAAATTTCAAAAAGGCTGACTTACCAAAATATAGCAAACCCCCATAGGTGGCTAAAGCACTTACCAAATCTATCAAGGACCTCACGAGTTGGAAAAAGCATGAGTGAGTTGTCAAGGAGATGGGAAAAAATGTTAATCCTAAAAAATGGAGAAAAACTAATGGAGGATGGGTTGGAAACAAAATCTCTCAGTTTCCTAGTTGACTAGCTTTTATCTTATCCATACAAAAGCAGGAAAAGCAGAAAAAGCAGAATAAAGCAGAATCTGTTGTAAAGTCCTGTATACTAATTCTGGATGGTCAAAAGGTGGTCAAGAACAACCCAAAATTGGAAATAAATCATTCCTAGGATATATATGGCATGTACTGAATTTAAGGTGCAAGTGGATGCCAAATAATTAAGCTAGTGGGTGAATAATTAATCAAATAATGATTAATTATTTTATCCTAAGTTGTGAGTGGGTTTAATATATTCCAACATAGTTGATAGGGGTTCAAACCTGTGGTAATTCTCCATGTTTTTCTATAGGCCCATAAAGCTTCAGGAATCCTATCATCCCAGTCCCTTTGATGAAGCTGGACAGTCTTTGTGAGCACAGATTCCATAATTCTGTTTGTACCTTCCACTTTCCCATTAGCCTAAGGTTGATATGGTGAAGTTACTCTGCACTTGATATGGTCTTGTGTTGTAAGAGCTTTGATAATTTTATATGTGAATTGTTATCCTCTATCAGTAACAATCTCCCTCGAAACTCCAAACCTTGTGAAAATATTTGCATATAGAAAATATGAAACTGCCTGCTCTGTTTCCCGTGGGAGTGCCTTTGCCTCAACCCATTTAGTCACATAATCTGTACATACTAGAATGTATGATTTATGCCTGAATTTAGGTTTGATAGGGCCAACAAAGTCTAATTCCCATTTCTCAAATGGTTCCACCACAAGCTAAGTCTGAAGTGGCATTTTGTCTGACTGTAATGGTCATCCCATTATTTGGCAACTAACACAACTCCATACATACTCTCGGACATTTTTAAATATGGTAGGCCAATAATAGCCCAATTGTAGAATTTTGTGGCCTGTTCATTTGTTGGCAAAGTTCCCCCCATATGGGCCATCATGATAGGTTCTCAAAATTGGATAAATTTCATCCTCACGAACACATCTACGAATCGCCAAGTCCAATCCCGTATAAAACAAATAGCCATTGATCCATGAAAATCTGCTACTCTGCTGCACAATCCTCTTATTTTCTTTTGATGTCATATGCCCCTGAAGTTTTCTTGTCACCAAATAATTTGCTACATATGCAAACCAAGGTACATTAGTAGAAATAGAAAACAAATGCTCGTCTAGGAAGGAATCATCCACCAGTTGAGGTTCCTCATTATTAATTATTCTTGAAAGAAAGTCAGCAACCACATTAGTTTTACCTGGTCTGTCCATTATTGAAATATCAAATTCATGTAACAACAAAAGCCACCGAGTGACTCTACCATTTGTGATAGGTTTGTTCATAAGATATTTGATGGAAGAGTGGTCAATGTGGACAGTCATTGGATATCATGTAATGTAATGGTGAAATTTATTTATAGCGTAAATGACAGCCAGGAATTCTTTTTCAGTTACTGTATAATTAAGTTTTGCAGCAGTCATATTTTTACTAATAAAATATATGGCATAAGTTTTATGATCTTCCTGTTGGCCTAAAACTCCTCCTATGGCGGTATCAAAGGCATTTATAGATATTAGGAAAGGTAAGGACTAATTTGGTCCTCGGAGTATCGGTGATGTAGAGACTTTCTGTTTTAAATTTTCCCATGCGAAGTAGACGAAGACTTCTAAACCCACATGATTCACATTTTAACCCACAATGATTACTCAGTTGAATAATCAACCAATGGAAAATAATTCCATATTGGAAATATAAAATAATATTAAAGATGAATGATAATAAAATATTACAAAGTGAGTGCCATATATATATTAATTGTAAAGGCACTTGTATACCATCCATGAAAGGATGCGCCATTTTAGAATAGTTTACTAATAACCATTTATTAATTATTAATTATTAATTATTAATTTCAATATGCTTTGTCCTCAAAGCATATTTTATAAAACTAGTTTATAATTTAAATATTGTAAGTGAAACGAGGGGTTATTTAGTAAAACCATGGGCTATTTCACTTTGTTTTTTAACTTTTCACCTTTTATTTCTTTGTTGATAATTTTTTTATTTTTTATTCTTCACTTTTTCCTCTCGTTCTTACTTCATATTTGGACTGGAATTAATACTTCAATGAAATTCAAAGGCCAAAGGCCAATTTTTGGTCAAAAACCAATTTTTACCAGAGAAACTCTGAATATGGATGGCTAAAAGCCATTGTGAGGTCAAGGACATAAAACATAAATTCAAGAAAACCTTGAACATGTTTTTTAACTTTTCTTTTTAACTTATGGTTTTTAACATTTCCCCTTTTATTTCTTTTGTTGATAATTCTTTTTCTTTTTTTGTTTTTTTTTTATTCTTCATAAAAAAAAATCTTCATTTTTCCCTCTCGTTCTTGCTCTGATACCACTTGAAGCATCCAAAGACTTCTAAACCCACATGATACACATTTTAACCCACAATGATTACTCAGTTGAATAATCAACCAATGGAAAATAATTCCATATTGGAAATATTAAATAAATATTAAAGATGAATGATGATAAAAGATTACAAAGTGAGTGCCATATATATATATATATATTAATTGTAAAGGCACTTGTATACCATCAATGAAAGGATGCATCATTTTAGAATAGTTTACTAATAACCATTTATTAATTATTAATTATTAATATCAATATACATTTATATTAATAATTAGTATTGATATTATATATATATATATATTGATTGATTGTTTGTTGTTTATTATTTAAGTTTGTTACACCATGCTAGTTGACAAGCATCTGACCACTCAAATTGTTTGTTTTTGGACATAAGAAAGAATAAGGGATTAGCAATTTTCAAAAAGTTTTGGACAAATCTTCTATAATAACCTGCATATCCAATAAAACGGTGTACCTCTTTTTATGTGCATGGGACTGGTAAATTTAGTATCACCTGAATCTTTGTTGGGCCTACTTTGATGCCATCAGGAGATATAAGATGACCTAGGACAACACCTTGAGTGAGAATCATTCACCATTTTTCACTACTGAGACAGAGATTTACCTCTTTGCATCATGTAAGTACTTTGTCCAAGTTATTCAAAGCTCCTGCAAAATATTCACAATGAGAAGTGAAGTCATCCATGAAAACTTCCATAGTGTCATGAATAAGATCGGCAAAGATGCTGAGAACATCCCACTGAAATGTGGTAGGGGCATTGCATAATCCGAAAGGTAACACCTAGTATGAAAAGGTACCCCATGGGAATGTGAATGTCATTTTCTCTTGATCCTCCGGTGTTATCCTGATCTAATTGTAACCACTAAAGTCGTCCATAAAAGAGAAATACTTTTTGTCTGTTAGCTTGTCCAACACCTGATCAATGAAAGGTAGCGAAAAATGGTCCTTATGTGTAGCTTTGTTTAATTCCCTGTAATCAACACAAATACGACACTTTTTGTTCTTCTTAGGACCTATGACCAGTGGAGACACCCACTTGCTAACAGGGATGGGATAAATAAAATTTGTAGCCAGTAAATTTTGAAGTTCTTCTTTGACCACCACTCTGAGTGTCGGATTCATCCTACGCTAAGCTTTCCTGATAGGTCTACAATCGTCTTTTCTATAGATACGATGTGTACCCAATTCAGGATGGGGACCTTTCATGCCACTATAATCCCATGCAAATGCGGTTTTATGTTTCTTTAATACCGAGGTAATCATTTATGTTTGTTGCATCGACAATGTGGAACTGATCTTTAAGGTCTTACC
Source organism: Pseudotsuga menziesii (assembly GCA_001517045.1). NCBI lineage: Eukaryota > Viridiplantae > Streptophyta > Pinopsida > Pinales > Pinaceae > Pseudotsuga > Pseudotsuga menziesii. Next base: position 818,256 of record LPNX010077235.1, read on the forward strand.
AAGTTCAACTTCCACTTCCCTAATTGCAGAGTCACCTTGAAGCATAGAAGTAGTATCAAGTGCCATAGATGAACTTGGGATGCTGTAAATATATTGGATAGCGCATACTAAACTGAATAATTTCATAAAGTCTCCTGAGGGGCTAGAATTGATCAATTGACCAAGAAAATCATACTAAGTTGGTGGTTTTGTTGCCAGCGATTGTTCAATCATGTGAAGCTGTAGGGTTTCATCTTCCTGCTCAACCTCCTCTTCATCTGGCCACAAGGGAAGTTCTTGTTCTATATTTGGCTTCGCAAGAGGATACAAGGTGATTTCTTTGACAACATTACCATGGGATATGCTCATATTTCCTGATCGGCAGCCAATATAAGCATCTACTATGGCCAACCATGGTCGACCCAAAATTAGAGGATAGCCTCCCAAGTTTGATTTTTATGAAAAACCATAAAGTCCATCGGGTATTCCCATGATGTGGAAATTGAACCCAGGTGTTAGAACAATTAAACTCACAACAATTGCCAATTACACATGCAAATTACTCACAAAGGAAACTGAATATGGAGCAGAACACTAATCTGTATTGAATAAGTGTACAATAGCCAACCCTGTGAAGTCATAGGCTGCCACAATAAATAATTACATGAGATATTTGAATGCATAAGGATGCCATTCGAATTTGGTCAAAAGCAGGCTTACTAAATCTAAGCAAATCCCCCATAGGTGCATAAAGCAGTTTCCAAATCTGTCTAGGAGCTCATGAATTGGAAAAATAAATTAGGCAAGCTGATAGATGATGGAAGGACAACTCATACATGCTTTTCTTAGGAGAAAAGAGTGGAGAATGATGAGGACCAAAAACAAGTTAACTTCACCTAGTCAAACTTTCCCAGTTGCCTTAAAACTCAGAAAAAGCAGGCAATAAAGCAAAAAAAGCAGACATGCGCTAGGAAGGCCAGGAATAAAGCAGATTTGATTCCAAGTGGTTTCCCAAGCGCTCCATGACTCAAATTTAGCAATTTTTACCACTTTGGATGTGTGGAGGACAACTTGCATAAGGTGGAATATGGAAACTAGGCAAATAAGACAAAAATTGGATTAATTAATGTCTAAGGTAGCTAACTATGGGTTGATTATTCTAACACCCAACCTTAAGCCTGAATTATGAGTAAAATATCAGAAAATTATAGGGCCTAGCAACAAGGCTTAGTCACCCTTTACATACTGCATGTCCATTTAACCAAGGAAAGAGGAAAAAACCCAGTGGGAAAAATCCTCCCTTAAACATGGACAGTAAAACAAAATTTGAAAATCTTGTCGTCACTCATGCTTCACAGCATGATCAGCAATCCCCAGCAGTGATTTGATATTGCTGAATGTCTTCTCATAAAAAACTTTGGTGAAGATATCTGCTACTTGTTCTAAAGATGAACATAAGAGCAGGTGAATGGTGCCATCATGCACAAGCTGTCTGATGTAGTGCATATGGATCTCAATGTGTTTGGTTCTCTATTTTAGAACTGGATCATTGCAGATTTGAATGGTACTTTGATTATCACAATAGATAGTAGTTGAGTATTCTGATTCAAAGCCACACTCACCAAGTAACCCCTGCAACCATAAACATTGAGTTACTGCATTTACAACTCCTCTATACTCTGCTTCTGTAGATGAGAGTGCAATGGCACTCTGTTTCTTGCTTGACTAGCTTATTGGCCCTTCAGCAAGCATAAACACATATCCTAATATTGACTTTTGATCTGTGTTGTCACCTGCCCAATCATTTTCAGTAAACCCAATCAAATCAAGATCAGATTTAGCTTTATAGAAGATCCCATTAGTCCTTGTTCCCTGAACAAAGTTAAGGATCCTTTTGGCTACTCTCCAATGGATCTCATGAGGCTGATCCATGTATCTTGAAGCCACACTTACTGCATAAGAAATATCAGGTCGATTATGTGTAAGATACAGCAAACAACCAATCAATTGCCTATACAGTGTATTGTTTACCATAGGTGAAGAATCAGCTTCTTCAAGCTTAACTCCTGAAAGGAAAGGAGTCTTGCTTGGCTTGCAATCCTTCATGTTGAATTTGTTCAGAAAATACAAGGCATACTTGGACTGATGTACTTTGATTCCATCTTTGGTTTGAGCAATCTCGAGCCCCAAAAATTGGCTCAATAACCCCAAATCAGTCATGGAGAAGGCATGGTTCATTGCATCCTTCAAGGAGGAAATTTCATCCTTTGAGCTTCCTGTAATGAGGAGGTCATCAAAATATAAGACAATAATCATTAATGAACCATGTATCAGCTTAAAATATACATTTGGATCTGACTTGCATCGAACAAAATTCAGTGATAGCAGAAAGCTATCAATCTTGGCATACCAATCCCTGGGGGCTTGCTTAAGCCCATACAATGACTTCTTTAGCCTGCACACATGAGATGGATTAGTAGAAAATCCTTGAGGCTACTACATGTAAATATATTCAATGAGATCTCCATTCAGGAAAGCACACTTCACATCCATGTGATGTACCTCCCACTGCTTTGAAGCTGCAATGGCTAAGGCTAGCCTGATGGAGTCCATCTTTGCCACTGGTGCAAAGGTCTCATTGTAATCTATGCCATGTACCTGTGAGTATCCCTTGGCTACCAATATATCCTTGTATTTCAAAGGTGAACCATCAGCAGCAAATTTGGTTTTGTAAACCCACTTACACTGAACTAGCTTCCTTCCTGGGGGAAGATCAACCAGCTCCCAAGTGTTGTTCTTCTGGAGTGAGCTGAACTCTTCTTCCATGGATGTTTGACATCTTGGATAATTTGCTGCATATTCATATGTCTGTGGGTCTGATTCAACCATCAAATATCATTTCTCAGAAAACATAGGATCTTTCATGCACAAAGCACTCTCAAACTGAGATCTAGTCCTCCTATGATCATTAGGATTTCCAACTAGTTCTCCAGCTGCATGAATGGTCTTTGCTGCCCATTTTGGTCTTGTAGGACTGTTAGGATCTAAAATTAAATCATCATTATCATACATATCAGAATCATCAAGTTCAACTATCTCTTCACTTACATTCAATGGTTCTAGTGGTGAAGAGGATTCTCCAACTTCCACTGCTGCTAGGGGCTCTTCTTGGAACTGAACACTCCTTTCAATGAAGGATTTGATTGTGCTCAAATTGATCATATTGTACCCTTTTGAATCTTTAGAGTACCCAACAAATATACACTCTTGGCTTTGGGGCTGCAAAGCCTTCCTCTTTTCTGTTTGAATTCTAGCCCAAGCCCTTGAGCCAAAAATCCTGAAATGGGTCACATATGGCTTGTGCCCACTCCATGCTTCGAAAGGAGTCATACCATCAAGTTGTTTATGAGTTACCCTATTCTGGATATAGGCTGCATAGTTTATCGCTTCAGCCCAAAATTTTGGTGGAAAAGTCTTAGCCTCCATCATGCAGGTTGCCATCTCTTTCAGTGATCTGTTCTTCCTCTCAGCAACACCATTCTGCTGAGGTGTGTAAGGGATAGAATGCTGCATCTGAATACCTGCATCTACACAATATTGAATGAAATCAGACTTGACATACTCACCACCATTGTTAGATATGAGGACCTTGAGTTTCCTCCCAAACTGGTTTTCAACCAAAGCCTTAAAGACTTTGAAGAGGCCATAAACTTTAGACTTGTGTTTCAGGAAGTAAACCCAGCAATACCTGGAAAAGTCATCTATGAATGTTAATGCATATTTGGCCTGACTCATTGACATATGAGGAAATGGGCCAGAAACATCACTGTGGATCAACTCAAGAGGTTCAGAGGTTCTCTCATGACTAGCTTTCTCAAATTTATGCTTTGGGTGTTTTCCTAAGATGCAACCTTGACATACTCCTTTGGAAAACTTAATCTTTGGTAACCCTATGACCATTTCTTTTTCACTAAGATCAGAAAAATAATTGTAATTAAGGTGGCCAAATATTTCATGCCAAATCTTGCTTGCCTCATTAGCATGAATCAGAAGAGTAGAGAGGTTTGAGTAGGGTAGGAAGTGTGAGAACATGTATATCTTCGAAGTGTGATTTGCAACTCCTTTTGCAATGACTTTACCACTTGAGATCTTTGTGATCTCAACTTCATCAGGGGAGAATATGACCTTATTTGGAGACCATGTGTGGGTCATCTGATACACTGATAAGAGGTTAGAGGCAAGACCTGGAACATACAATACATTGTTGAACCTATCATGGTCAAGATCAATCCTCCCTTAGCCCAAAATTTCAGTGAGAGAGTCATCTCCCAGTACTATTGGTGGACCCTTCGACATGTCAAGTGAGGTGAATGCCTCCTTGGTCGAAACCATATTTCTTGAAGCTCCAGAATCAATGATGAAACTAGGTGAGCTTGATGTGCCAGCAACCAATGCATGAACTCTCTCTCTGTCTTCTGAATTTGATCCTCCTTCCCTCTTCTTTGAGCTATCAGGAAGGGAGATGCCATTCTTCTCCAGGAGTTGGGTCAGCATGTCAATTTGCTTCTTCATGCAGGAGCTTTCAGGATGATTTCCCTTACTGCAGTATGCGCACTTGCTCATTTCTCCTTTGTTCTTCTTCTTCTGGAAGTTCTTCTTGGAACCTTGGGGCTCCTCTAGAGACTCGTTCTTGTCTCTCTTTTGCTCAGGTGGCTTCTTAGATTTCTTCTTGCCTTTTGAATCCACCCTCAAATCTCCAGCAACCAGAGCTTGGTCTTTGGAAGGTTTGATGGTGCCCATCATCACCAATTTATCTTGTTCTTGTGTGAGAGATTCCATGAAATCTGCAAGGCTAGGCATTTTCCAGGCTCGAGCTGTCAACTTTGTGGCATAGAAGGTCGAGAAAAACACTGAATAGTCAAGGCCAAGCTTTGAGAGTATGGCCAAAACTAGTTTCTCATCCTTCTTTTCAATCCCACGTTGTTTTAGCTGCAAAAAAAGGGCTTTGAACTTGGAAAAATAGAGTTGCAAGGATTCAAAGCTATTGGGACTCAGGGAGATCAATTCATTTTCAATTTGATGTCCCCTCATCTCATCTGTCTTACCAAAAAGCTCAACAAGCTTCTCCCATACTTCATTTGGTGATGTTAATCCATCAAGATGGAAAAGGAGGTCTCTGGATATGCTCAGACACAGGAGACCATAGGCCTCATCCCTCCTGTTGTGCCATTTAATATTCTCTGCAACTACATTGGGCTCTGCTTTTGTTGCCATAGTCACTCTATAGAGGGATTTTTCTCTCAATAGTATCTCCATCTCTGCTTTCCATTCAAATAAGTTAAATGGAGTCAAGATGATCTTCTGAGATTGATCCATAGCTCAGAAATTGTCCCTTCAGTCAGCAGAATGCTACCAATCAATGATGTCGAACCTGCAATAAAAAAATTGGAAGGACAAAAATCAATATACAAAGGCTCTGATACCATGTGGAAATTGAACCCAGGTGTTAGAACAATTACACTCACAACAATTGCCAATTACACATGCAAATTACTCACAAAGGAGACTGAATATGGAGAAGAACACTAATCTGTATTGAATAAGTGTACAATAGCCAACCCTATGAAGTCATAGGCTACCATAATAAATAATTACATGAGATATTTTAATGCATAAGGATGCCATTCAAATTTGGTGAAAAGCAGGCTTACTAAATCTATGCAAATCCCCCATAGGTGCATAAAGCAGTTTCCAAATCTATCTAGGAGCTCATGAATTGGAAAAATCAATTAGGAAAGCTAATAGATGATGGAAGTACAACTCATACATGCTTTTATTAGGAGAAAAGAGTGGAGGATGATGAGGACAAAAAACAAGTTAACTTCACCTAGTCAAACTTTCCCAATTGCCTTAAAACTCAGAAAAAGCAGGCAATAAAGCAGAAAAAGCAGACATGCGCTAGGAAGGCCAGGAATAAATCAGATTTGATTCCAAGTGGTTTCCCAAGTGCTCCATGACTGAAATTTAGCAATTTTGACCACTTTGGATGTGTGGAGGACAACTTGCATAAGGTGGAATATGGAAACTAGGCAAATAAGACAAAAATTGGATTAATTAATATCTAAGGTAGCTAACTATGGGTTGATTATTCTAACACATGAATCTACTAAAATAAAAACATCCATTACAATTCCATCTGGTTTTATAGGATATTGGTCAGCCAACTGTAAAATGGTAGAAGTTTTTCGAAGATTTGTTGTTGTAGACGAAAGTTTCCTACGGCTAGGTTTTAAGAGGCCATCAACGTACTGGGGTTGAAAGAGAGATGCAAATGGTTCTGCAAGTATATATAAACAAGTTCAGAGATTGGAATGGTTCATACCTTAGCCAAATGGAGGTTGATCCAAGCATCCTTTCAATCCTCCTCTTGCTCCTCTTGCTCCAAGAGACCTGCAAAATGAATTATACCTTCCTCAAACCAATATGAACACATGCAAAACAATAATAATCAAAATAATATGAAATAATGATCTGACTAACATCATCATATGATCAAAACAGATATTCAATCACACATTGAATACTGATTTAGGAAGAAAAAGGACATCACGTCTTTATTAATCATGAAATGAAGTACAAATATACCTTCTCCTCAAGTTGGGCACCTCACAAAACCTTGATCTAGTTTTGCTGCTTCTCTTCTCCAAGGAACTCAACCTCCAAGCTCTGCAACACAAGGAGAAAGATTCTAGGGAAAAGGTGGGGGAAAGAGAGTCCCAATTCCTCCAGTATAAAAATGAAAAGGTTCAAGTCTCCTCTCATGGACCTCCCTACCTCTATTTATATGTTTCTGAAGAGATAGGGTCGAATACAAAGTAGTTACAACTGAAGGAGTTAGTTGTATAACCACCCAACTACCCGAATTTCGAAAACTATATTTTTTTGACATCTATAGGAATAACACGTGGGTTTCAGAGAAAATAGTTGTGTGTGCAGGAGGTACACATAGGTTGCAATGTAAATATTCGCATATTTAGGGAACACACAGGTATTATATATAACAAGTCGCATGCAACACGTGGGTTTCCTTAAGGAAACTCGCGTGTACATCAAAAAATCTCATTTTTAGGGTACTTCTAGGCATTTTCAAACTTTGGTGTCTTCTGGAAAGTTTTATCTAACTCAGATACCTTTCCTACGGTGCAAATAAGGGTCAAACAGAGTTACAGAACTCCGGATATGGGTCCTCCAAGTTAGATTTTTTTTCAATGACTTTCATGAAGTGTCGACATGCGACAGAATCATGGGAAAGTGGTCACAAGGAGAGATGTGTCATTTTGAGCTATAATAGATGCCCCCTAATGTATGAGGTTAGAGAGGAAGACGATAACCAAAATACATTATAAAGGAAATAGCTGAGTATGGAGAGAGTGGAGAATCCAAGATCAAAAGGCTCGAACAAAGGTACCTGAAAGAGAGATAAATGTTAGACAAAATTGATCTCTGGGACATATAAGTCCATATACAAAACATCGCCATAAACATATAGGCGGATCCAACATATGTATAACTGATGAAACTATCATGGTCGCTCAATATGCAAAAAGGAGCCATATCAAATCTAAAGGAGTCATGGCCAAAAATGAACAAGGTGGATCCATGCTCAACAATCAATCATAGCCACAAGAATACAAGGTGGATCTATGTCTCAGCAAAATGTCATATGAAGTGTGACAAGGTCTTGTGCAACTCAGACAATAGAAAAAAATGGCGATGCTACTGTTGGCCCAAGGTCTTCAATCCAAACCACCCAAAAGGTATGAATCCTAACCATGTGAATAAAGGAGTTGAATTCGAACATGGAGGAAACCATTTGATTATCGGTCAATTATGAGAATCGTTAACAAACACGAGGGAAACCACCATTAATGAAAATGGTCCCCAAGGTACCTAGTACATTCTAACAAGTGTGAATACAAGGACTTGAAGTTGAACACTTGAAGAATCCATCGAGCAGGAGACATTAAGGTATTCCCACTACCCAATAGCGAGCGAAATTTCCACTGATCACTGCAATCCCCAAGGTACTGTCATAAACTCTAAATCTCATTCCAAGAGCAATAGGTGTTGCAATCGATAGGAAGAGATATGTTGGGAGGAAGGCATTAAGGAATCCTTCACCATCCAACACAAGGTAATCCAAAGACTAATTGGATCTAGAATTGGTATAAAATTTCACGACAAGGACCGCTGAAGACATGATGTAATGAACTGATACCAGGAATGGCCGACAAAAGGTCAAGGCAACTGCAGAATGGCTGACAAAGGTTTAATCCATGAATAGTGAGCATGACACAAAAGTGACTTAGGCATCTTTTGACACAAAATGACCAACGACAAATATCTGCAATGTAGAAGAAAATGACAGATTCCCCATATAATTGGAAAAGAAACCAACTGGAGTAGTAAGAAACTATGAATCGGGATAAGGTCAAAATACTAGGACCCAACTATTGATAGACTCAAAACTGGTGCTTTGTTCAAGGAGACAAGACTTTCGACCATGATGTAAAAAACATGTGAATGAACTTCCCTTCCCTCTTTCTTGTAAAGGTTTAAGGAGTCCAAGAAAGCAAACTCGGGACCTTCTTCATTTCTGGCAAGATCGAAGAAGAGACGGAAGAATGCTTGATAAAGCACCGATTCGTGGATTTTACGAGCCTGAATTAGTGGATTCTCAAGGTGTTTTCATAGTTTAGAGAGTCTGAAAACTCCAAAGAAGACTCTAGTAGGGTTCGTTTTCATACAATTTAGTCTCATGAGTCCGGAAAAGTATAAAACAATCCACAGAAGAACTATCTTAGCTTCTAAAGAGTAAGGCGCACATTTTTCATACTTAGTCGGGTAGGTCTAAAAAAGGTTAAATTACCACCTACCCAACGCGCCTTTAGAAGCAACAGATAGGCTGATTTTAATGAGTGTGAAGGAAGGAAATATCACTCTGAAATATCCATTTGATTACGAGAAACGGGGCTTACAACAGTAATATCGATGCTTTGTTCTTTAGGTTTTAGCGAGCATGACAAAGACACAAAGTACGCTCAGAATATTTTTCATGTTTAGGTCCAGAGCAGGAAAAAGAGAAAACTAAGCTCATACCGGAGGTTCCTTTTCCGTAATTTTAGTCCCTCATGCCCAAAAAAGTGATAAACCTATACTTGAGAATACTCTTCTCAATTCTGAAGAAAAAAGAGTGTTCCTTTTTTTGAATTATTCCACATGGTCTGAAAAAGCGATAACCTATTACCAATCTGGATGCCCATTCACATATTCTTAATGAGCCTGAACGGACAAGTTTACTCGGCATTCAAGTCTGTTTTGAGGAGTCAGACCTAGGCCTAAAGAAAATCCATATCTTTTCCCGTGAAGTTTTAACGAGTCCGAAAAATTCAACTCGTGGCCTCCTTACTGTTTTTAACGAGCTCGAAGGAGAGCAGAAAGAATGCTCTAAATGTGAGGAGATGAGTTTCATAAGTAGGAGAAAATATTTCCAAGTGCAAGGAACAAATATATGCATAATGCAAGGAAAGCGAGCCAGATAAGGACACTCGGGGAATGTCTCCTCAAGGTAAAAGGTATCAAGTTGCAAAGGCAAGATGGTACAAGGCTAAGCAATGATGAGAACAGAAATGAGGGCTTTTACAATGAGCTAAAAGCGTGGAAGTCGACATCAGGATCATAAGTGCGAGCAAGGTACATGCAAATGCAGTTACAACTTGAACAACAAGGTGAGGCCAATAAATAGTTGTGAATCCAACTAAAAATCAGGTATCCAAGAAACAACAACATCAGAATTACATTTAGAAGAAAAGATCTAATGCAGGTCACTTTGGCAGAAACACATGGAACTTTTCTATCTTCTAAAAAAGGGGTAGTCAAGGTAGAATCAATGAAAGAGGACTCTATAGTTCCAAGGCCCAAGGGATTACAATCAGTAAGATCAACCTCAGAAGAAAAACAAAAATAAACAAGGGAGATAGAGTCTGTAGGAACAAACTCAGTATCACAGGAGTTGAAAAATTCATAAGAAAAATCAAACTCATCAGGATCACTAACTTGTTTGAAGGGAGATTCGAAAAACTCAAAAAGACCAACATAAGAAGACCAATCCATGGGAATATCAGGCTTACTAAGAAATTCAGGGTTAGACTTAGTCACACCTGAACCAACATCCAAAAGAAGGTCAGACTATATCAAAGACTCTAGGAAGACTTCATCCAGAAGGAAGGAGATCATCCAAGAGAGGACACATGTCTAAAATTCCAAATGGATAGATAGAGTGGAGAGCAGGCTCCATAGTCTGTATAGGATGAATCACCTAGTCAACTTCTAGGACCAAGTCCCGAGAAGGTAAGCATGAAAATAGAGGCTGCTTCTTAGTAGCAATTGAACGCAAAGGACATGAGGCCACATATCTCACCCGTGGTGGGGTAGTGTCTATAGAAACATTGGGAATCAATAAAGGAAAGAACTGGTCTCTAGTTGGGTCAAGAGACGGATCAATAAAATCCAACTGATCGATAGTGAAAAAAAAATCACCATGATTAAAGTACATCACACAAAATAATGTTTACACCATAGCTTGCATGGCATAGAAATAATCATGCCCAAGGAGCATATTTAAGTCCAAAGGATCTTCTATCACCGTGAAATCAACTAAGACGGTCTTCCCACCCAAAGTAACAGGTGTTTGAGTAAGAATTCCCAAGGCTATACTAGTTCTTCTATCAAACGCCAGTAACTGATTAGCAGTCGACACAAGGCTGGGAGATCCCATGCCTCACCAAGCACTAGCAGACAAGATACTAACTGAAGCTCCTTCATCAACAATAGAACGAGCAATCATGTATCGTCTTGCTTTGACCTTTATCTGGAAAGGTGCATCAGAAGGAAGGTGCAGGTCAACTAGGATATCCCAATCAAAGGAAGTAGTCTGAGAGCTTGGTGGGGGTTGATCCAAAGCGATTTTAGTGCCCCCTTGTTCAGTAAGTTCTGAACTGGAAGTGAATAAAATGTGACTAGAAGACACTTCACTCTCCGAAGGAAGAGTGGGATTGATCGATAATGGAATCGATTCAACCGCTTTGTGAAAGTCACTCTCTGAAGGGAGAGTAGGATTGACCAAAGATGAAATTGGTTCAATCACATAAGGATCACTCTCGAAAAGAAGAGTGGGATCGACCAAAGTTGAGATTGGTTTGACCACTAGATCAACCAAAGGTTGATTAGATGGTTGAGAAACTACAGGTTGTTTAGGAGAAGGAAATTCCTCTGCGATAGCAGGGAATTGGTGAGTAAGATGATCTCCCTCGCATAGCTTACAAGGGAATTTAGGTTTGCACTTTGAACAACCAGTTTTTGCAATGGTGTCAACATGACTAGAAGTGGCTAACACATTTGCTCTCAGCATGACCTACATAGGATGAGAGTTTTCCCCATGCATGACCACCATAAGCTAGGTGACTGGGTCCAACCTGACTAAGAGAGGCTGGTTTTTTAAAAACTTTAGGATGTTCAAAAATGGGATGACCATGAAACCAAACTCTTTATACCTCCATGATGGAAGGGAATTTATAAGTAAGGTGGTCTCCCTCTCAAAGCTTACAAGGGAGCTTGGGCTTGTGTTTTGAACGGGTAGACTTTTCAACAGAATCAACATGATTTGCAGTGGCTCACTATTTGTCCTCAACATGAACCACAGAGGTTGAGAGACGACCCCCAACATGACCTGTAGAGGTTGAGATATTGGGTCCAACATGACTTGCAGAGGTTGGACGGGAAGGATCAACATGCTTTGCAGTAATTGAGTGTGTGCGCCCAGCATGACCTTCAGAGGCTAGGTGGATCGATCCAACATGACATGCAGAAGTTGGATGGGGAGGTTCAACTTGAACATCAGAGGTTGAATGGGTCCCCTCCGCATGAATTGCATAGGTTGAGTGACTGGATCCAACATGACCTGGAAAGGTTGGAAGGATCCCACCAGCATGATCAGCAGAGGCTAGATGGTGAAGATCAACTTGACTTGCATAGGTTGAGTGCTTATATCCAACATGATCTGCAGAGGTTGGACAGGTGCCACTAGCATGAACTGCAGAGGCTAGGTGGTGAGGTTCAACTTGACTTGCAGAGGTTGAACGGGTGCCCCCTTGCTTATGTGTCTTCTTCCTATTCCTCCTTCTTTTACTCCTTTTAGATTGTCGGTTACTAGTATCAGTACTCTCACCACATGAGGTAGAAAGATGAGGAGAAGCAACTACAGGTGAAGGGAAAGCATTGTTTTGATTCCCTTGATATAAGTAGCTTACTTGAGAACCATTAGGAGAATTCAGGACAGTTGGAGTGTAAAACAACCACACTGGTATCCCTAGGGTGAATCCAGGAAGATTCAAGGTGGCCATCAATGGAACACCAACATTCCCTATGAGAGGAATAGTACAAGGAGTTCTCGGCATGGGGATCTCTTGGTTGGTGTTAAAAAGGGTGTTAGCCATAGTTTCAAACAATAAGACAAAGTCTGAGGTCAACAAGGAACCAAAAGTACAAATCACGCACCTGAAGGAACACTAAGTACAGACAAACCACACAGCACTCACTAAAAAATTCCTAAATCCAAACAGACAAACAAGTATAAGATATGCCTTCCAGAAGAAAGCTAATAGATAGTTACTTGGTGTCCCTATATATTTTCTTAGGCACAAGTGGAGGAATCACCCAACTTCCCTCCCACACCTTCTACTAGGGTTACCTTCCAAGCCCGTCCAAGGTAGACCATAAATATCCTTTCGGTATACCTGTGTATGAACCCTAATGTTAGAGAGACTAAAGGCTACCGCAACTATACTGAGATTCTGGGGGGATAGTTGCAAGCCTGATCCATACGCATGGTCAAGGTAGCAAAGCCTGAAACCATGTCAACACTGGCACCGTACGAGGCCCAAGAGGTGGTATTGACAGAAGTCCCCAGATGCATAAAAATATTGGTCTATGCTCGAACAAGAAATCGGAGGGTTATCTCCTCAATCCAGGTCCTCACGTGGCCTCGTGCTTAGCTCCCGTTTGAGAGGAGCTTCCCAGATACAATCAACATCGAAGAGGACTTACCTAGTGATTGGCCAACTACGTATGAAATCAAATACTTGTGGAAAGTTAAAACTCCCTAATCCACAAGTCTAGCCTAAGCTAGTTGGTGTAGGAGCCTAAAAAAGAAAACTTACTAATAATTTTTAATTATGTCATTCTTTTTAATAGGTTTTTTTTAGTCAGATGCAAATGGCGTGAAACGTATGTGGTGTTTTGACTCAAAGTTGAAACAAAACGACTAAGCAAAGAGAAATGAAATGAAAAAAGCAAAAACTATTCTCTTTCTTTTCAAATAGAAACTTGAAAGCCACAAAAGAACAATTTCTTTTTATTTTTTCAATAATGATATGCATTGCATTAAAGACAAAACCCTAATCTACATGCATATTAAACAACTGTATGTTGTTTTTCTTTTTCTTTTATAAATTAAAAATAAAAATTCCTACAAACTAAAGTATTCATATAACAAGAACAAAGCAAAAGGAACTCTGTTATACAACCACTAAGTAGACTCTAGAATTCCTTAAAGTCAATATAAACCCTACTTGGAAGGAATTCTTGCATAAGAGACAAGTCAACTATATTTTCATGGTGAAGTGAACCAACAAAAGAAGAAGGAAACAATGACCAATAAGTTTCTAAGTTCAGACAAAGATCACTAATAGAGGTTGACCAGAAACATAAGACAAAAATCATGCCAAGCAAATGGGGTGGGGGGAATGAGCAAAGAGAACAAATTAATGCTACAAAAAGACTTACCACGTAGATAAATAATACCCAAAGAGGATGACACTAACTCCTTGGAGTCATGCACCTACAGAGGACCCCAAAAGTCCTACCAAACAACCCTCAAACAGCAGAAAAAACCGTAATATGAGGAAAAACATTGTTTTTTAGGCACACATAGGTTGTACTACTAACAGGTCATGTTTCATATGTATGTTAACAGTATAGCAGATCACGTGTACAAACAAGACACGCAACTTTTTAGTCTGCAACTCGCGTATGGGTGGGAAAAGGATTTTAAAAAAAGCCAAAAATTGCCTTAGAAAGGAAGGGGAGGTGTACTATCATACTGAGAAGGTATTCCTAAGTGGAAAGAGGGACCTGAAACCTTACAAAATATTGGAAGAAATATATAGAAACCCCAAACAGACGAGGCAGTCCCCAGCAGAGTCACCAGTTCTGTTGTAGAGGAAAGTTTCCTATGGCTAGGGTTTAAGAGTCCATCAACGTACTCAGGTTGAAAGAGAGATGCAAATGGTTCTGCAAGTATATATAAACAAGTTCAGATATTGGAATGGTTCATCCCTTATCCAAACAGAGGTTGATCCAAGCAACCCTTCAATCCTCCTCTTTCTCCTATTGCTCCAAGAGACCTGCAAAACGAATTATACCTTCCTCAAACCAATATGACCACATGTAAAACAATGATAATCAAAATAATATGAAATAATGATTTGGCTAACATCATCATGTGATCAAAACAGAGATTCAATCACACATTGAACAATGATTTGGGAAGAAGAAGGACATCACATCTTTATTAATCATGAAATGAAGTACAAATATACCTTCTCCTCAAGTTGGGTACCTCACGAAAACTTGATCTAGTTATGTTGCTTCTCTTCTCCAAGGAACTCATCCTCCAAGCTCTACAACACAAGAAGAAAGCTTCTAGGGAAAAGGTGGGGGAAAGAGAGTCCCAATTCCTCCAGCATAACAATGCAAAGGTTCAAGTCTCCTCTCATGGACCTACCTACCTCTATTTATATGTTTCTGAAGAGATAGGGTCGAATACAAAGTAGTTACAACTGAAGGAGTCAGTTGCATAACCACCCAAACTACCAGAATTTTGAAAAATATACTTTTTTGACATCTACAGGAAAAACATGCGGGTTTCACAGAAAATAGTCATGTGTGCAGGAGGTACACGTGGTTGTGATGTAAATATTCACGTATTTAGGGAACACGCGGGTATTATATATAACAAGTTGTGTGCAACACGCAGTTTTCCCTAAGGAAACTCGCATGTACATCAAAAAATCTCATTTTTAGGGTACTTCTAGGAATTTTCAGACTTTGGTGTCTTCTGGAAAGTTTTAGCTGACTCAGATACTTTTCCAATGGTGCAAAGAAGGGTCAAACGGAGTTACAAAACTTTGGATATGGGTCCTCCAAGTTAGGTATTTTTTCAGTGACTTTCATGAAGTGTTGACATGCGACGGAATCATGGGAAAGTGGTCACAAGAAGAGATGTGTCATTTTGAGATATAACATTTGTAATGCCCAATCTATCCATTGTCTATTTATTCATGACATTAATAGCTGCTCCCAACTCTATTAGTGTATTAGAGAGAGAAATGCCATTGATTTGTACTTTGACAACGGGACTACCAAGGTCAAAGTACTTAGCAGCAAGAGTGTTACCCATCATCAATTCATCCAAATATCCTATCACATGAACTGTTGGGGGTTCTTTCCTCTTTCTTCCCATTTTCTTCAAACATAACTCTCTAACAACTTTGGAGTAAATAGGAATTTCTTTAATAGCTTGAAATAGTGGAATCTTCACACAGACATTTCACAATTCTCCCAGGAGATCAAATTCGGATTGAGGCATGAGTTTGTCTATGATTAAGCGTTCGGGATATGGTGTAAGTTGCTTCTGCTATGCTTGTGGTGATCTCCTGGGAGGGATGGGTGGGGAATCATCTTCAAATCGCACAGGTGTCTCTTCAGGATGAACCGATAAGGTTTCTAGTGTCTCTTCATCTTCTTCCTCTGTAATTATAGGAGAGGTAGCTTTATTGATATTTCTGCCAAAGCGTAATTGAATGTCATGGCAGTCCACTATAGAGATCGAGTAGGCTAGATAACTGGGTAATTCAGCAGCCTTTACAGGTTTTCCAACCTTATTATTAGGGTTAGGAGTTGGTTGTGCAGGAAGAAATGGTTTGGGAGGTGGGTTATTCACTAGCGGTGTTAACTTGGGTTGTGGAAGAGGTTGCATTAACGGTTGTACTGGTGCAACTGGGAATTGAGGATTATGTACTTAGGGGGTAAATGTTGAATTTGTTGTCGATTCCCAAAGATTTAATTCCTCCAGTTTGGGCTATTTTGTGGGTATGGAGGTGGCCATATTTGTTGTGGCATCGGTGGATACCAAAGTTGAGAATTTTGTTGAAATTGTGGAGCTTGTGGAGATTATGAGACTTGTGACTGATGTATTTCAGCATTATTCCAATAAGGATTAAATGTTTGCATGGGATCTAGTAATGTACCTGAGGGTCAGGGTTTCCATGGGGACTTTTGAGATATAAAACAAACATGTTCTGAAACTGCATCTGTCCCTGCTTCCTCATGTATGGCCTTGAGCCCTAGTAGCGAAGGGCAGTCTTTCGTAGGATGCTCTTGGTTGCATAGAAGGCAAATTTCCACTCTATCTAATGGGAAGCTTTTGAGAGGGTGACTCTTCCTGCATTTAGGTTAAAAATAGTGAAAACTCGATCTTCCTCCTCTTTCCTTTTCTTTACTTGAAGCGCATCCAATTGAGAACTGGAGGAACTAAGTATATCAGTTTTAAATCCCTCCAAGAGGTTTCCAATCTCCATCCTTGAAACTCCTTCTCTTGAAAACTTGGTGGTCCTATTTACTATGTCCCAAATCCCTATTCCCGATCTAGAAGCATTCCTTGAATACCTTCTACAGAGGTCATATATTTCTGCATATTTTAGTAGGGATACATCTCCTGCACCCATCAAATTTAGCAGATCAATTCAATAATCTTTGATCCATCGTAAGAGTGGAATATTCAATGTAACATAATTTAACCCAATTTGTCTTGATCTTTACAAATTATATTGAAATCTATCCACATAGTCTTCTAGGTTTTCATCTTCTTGTTGGATCATTTTAAAAATTGTTTCCTTTCGATCCTTATCTTTGCAATATTCTTGATATTTGTCCAAGAATAACTTCTTCATTTGTGCCCATGTCACTATATTGTCTCCTCCTAGCCCCATGAACCATGTTAGTGCCTGGATTTTCAATGTGGTTGGAAAAATTTTCAGCTTCTGTTGATCTGTAACATAATCGTAACTCCTGCATAGGACATCGAATTCAAACAAAAATGTATCTATTTCCTCACTTGTCATACCATGAAAATTGGGCAATGCCGAATGTTCTTCATCTAGTTTGTAAATATAGATCCAGGATTTCGTATTGGGAATTCAAAATTATTCATCCCAATGCTTGATTATCCATTTGTATCTCCTTGGTTTGTTTCTCCTCCAGTGGGAATGCTCTCTCCCCCGCCGTCCATATTTACCCAACAATCTTCCGATGTAGCTTATTCGGAAAACAATTGTTCTGCACTCAACTGATTATTAACGTTAGATTTATTAAGAGGATCTCCTTCTTGAACAAACTCTTCTTCTTGATCGCACTCTGTCACTGGAAAACTCTCACCAACATTCGTTGGTAAGACCGTTCTGTCGATGGGCATGGTAGAATGCTCGATTCGTTCAATTTCTTGCTTGGGAATGCTAGAAGAAGGTGTACTCCCTTGAGTGTGTCCTCCTCTTATTGTACTTCCTGCATGGTTAGTACTTGTGGGGGTATCATATGCGTATACAATACTACCTGTACTATCTCTTAATCTATGCATGAATGATTTACATGATCCATGATCATAGGGACTTGGGCGGGTAATATTATAATGAATTTTCCTATGCGTCTTACTCGTCCCTCCTCTGGAATCACACCAGAATATTTCAAATAAAAACATGCCGTACACAATCCACTCAAAGGAAAGGAAAAAATCGCAACTACAGAACCAAAATTGCAATGTCCTTGGCAGCTCCCTAGCAACAGCGCCAAAATGACGAGATTTTCCTTCACCTTTAAATAAAATGCAATCTAAAGTTATGCATAAATTATCAACCCAGGGCTACTAAGGCTTATGAACTACCTGACAAAGTATATGTCAGACACTGTGATTTGAAATGGTTTAACACAGAGGAGGTCAATGAATCACATAACTAAATTTGAGATGCAATTGTTGGTGAACAGGCTCCTAAGAAGATTATAACTTACAGAAAGAATCATGTAACCAAACCAAAAGCTCTAACTATCAAATTTAACAACCCTCTACTATGATGTGACAATATTCTATTATACGGAAAGAAATTCATGTCTGAATCTGATTAAACACATTGGAAATTTCTTACGCAAGCAATTTAATAATACCAGCTACAGTACAGGAATTGGAAATGGCTAATTTAATTCAACGTCCTACTTCTATGATTATAAGCTAGCAGCAGAGTCTCAACAACAATTCTAATGTAATCGTTCACCATAGAAGTAATCCTAACTCAATGCTCATAATCCACACATTCCCCTCTGTTCACTAGTAATGCTAATGAAAATTATACTATCCAATCGTGTCATTACTAAAGCATTCACATTCAACTATGATCAGCACACCAATTCTGAATCTAAACAATTAAATCAATCATCAACTGCATAAGACATTAGTTTTATCAATATCAGCTACATGCATAAAGAAAATAAATTCTAACTACAACAGCACCTGTTACAGAAGGGGGCCCTGCCTTTGGCACAGGAGCTCAGTAAGACACTCACTCACACGAAATTGATTAACACATACAAGATCAAGATAATATAGGATTTTTATATAAAAAGGTCTGATCACAACAGTGTTCAATAGATCTATGCAAAATTATGGCTAAACTATCTTGGCAGAGATTCCAATCTCTTATACATCAACGCTCATGAGAGAATTATGAAAGATCGTATAGTTACAACAAATTTCCAAATAAAGCTCATCTTCCGATTCTCATAGGATCTCACAAGCCACGACCAGGAGCTAATGTCGTGGAGAGTGGAGATGACTCGAGGAATATGTCAAAGTAGTCAACACCCTCTTTGGATAACCCAACGAATCAAAGTGATGAGTTGGACACAAAATCTGTGATCCCCGGATTGATTACATCATCGTGTATGCGTGGGTAGATGACCAAAATGATGTAAAATAGCGAGCAGGGGCATAATATATAAAGTAGATACCAATCTGTTATAACTTGAGACTAATATATGAGGTTTCCGACTTCCATAATTCCTTCATCCTACAACCTAAAAGTAAAATGATATTGAACCTGAAAACACCACTTCTTTAGTAGGAAATCATGGCATCATAACTCGATCCAAATCATCAGCAATTCACAACTAATAAAGAAAACGAGATCAATCCTTACCAAAGCCAAAACTTCGCCAAATGTAATGAAGAGAGAAAATAGTGATATAGGATTAAATTAGAAAGTTCATAAACAAGGAAAAATATTAGAACAAAAAAGGGTCATATACGCAGCCCTTCAGATTTGAGGTCCTACATGCATCCTCCATGCTTCATACCCTCCAGTGGGTAGTGTGATAGCCCTTGTGCTTTCAAAAAACAGTTGAATGCATGCGTGACATATTACATAAAAACAAATTGTGGATAACAAAGACCACATCATATTAAACTTAGTTTTAAATGGATGTGATGACATTGCACAAGTCCAAAGGTATGATTGTTCCTAAAAATTTCATAGAGCTTGAAAATTCCAAACAATTTGATAGATTATTGAACCAAGATAAATCTTCATCAAAGAACACACATCATGTGCAAAATAAGTTTTATAACTATATGATGGAATATCACATAGGTTACAAACTTTGTAATCAATCATGGGATTTAAAGTTTGAATGAGCACAACAATAGAAGGTTAAACCCAATTAAAAAACAATCACCATAGGGATTAGATAGTAAAATTCACGATTGAACCTCTCATTGTCAAAGACAAAATCCATGGATTCTAACAATTGGAAAAGAGCATGGTCATAATCGACACTCAAGCAAACAAAATGGGATATAGTCATAATGCTACACCAATGACACTTGTCCAAAAGATAAGAGTTCCCTTGCCAAAACCCTATGGTTATTTTTGATAAAATCAATGTTCTTGAGTTAGGCTTACAGTCAGTAATATGAGTCTATTTCCAATTTCTTGGATTGAGCTCAAGACAACCATCGTCAATTGAAATGACATAGGTGGTTGTTTGAGATTTGTTCATCTTTGACAAGAAAATAGGATGCGTTTTTCAGCAAACACATAAGAAATTTAATCTCTCAAGATCAAAAAAAATCTTAACCACCTTTTGAGGTCTCAACACACCCCAAGTTTAAATGACTTGGATATCCAAAACCAAAACCAAAACCTAATTCCCACTACCCACCTTCGATAGGATTTCAGAGGGTTAAACTTCAAATTACTTCACTGATAGTAATTCAATTGCCTACTTTTGATGCATGAAATTAATAAAAACATGTTTCTTAACTTCAACGATGTATAAATCATTTTTGTTTCAAAAGAAAAAATTTAAAAGAAAACCCCACACGCTTGTAAATTTTAGAAATTTCCTGTAAATACTTCAATTCATTTTTCTAAAAAACTTAAATTCGCAAGCATTCAGATTCTCTACGTTTACTAGCATTTTTTAGTTTTAATAAAATTTTACAAAATTCTGATTTATGTGATGCAATTTTCAAATTTTACTCTACAAATTTATATGATAAAAAATGTTAAGAACATTAAATCTCTCCTCAAAAATTTTGAGGTTGTTCAAAATATAAAGTATCTAATTTTCAAAGAAATTTCCTGTATTACTTGGATAGTCACATCACACAAAGAATCCATATAAAATGTTTCATATTATGGCAAAGAAACTGAAGTTGGATTCAAAATGTTCAACATTTTATATAAATGCATTTGACCCTCATTATGATTTTTTTATCATTGTTTTACATTTGTCATAAAAAATTATTTGTGGTGGATAATTTTTTTACACTGAGAAAAATAATGGAATTATTTTCAAAATTGGTTTAGTGTATTTAAATTCAAATCTTGGAAGACCATGGCTTATGACTAATTTTAAACGTGTTGATGATGTTTTTTGAGTTAATTATATGAATTCATTCATGATTATTAAACTCATTCCCACATTCATCAAGGGAATGGAATTCAAATGACTTTTAATGCTAAATGATTACATGCCTGACTAAGTAATGGCATGAAGGGACTTGAATTTTATTTCGAATGACCGAAAATGGACTCAACAACGTCAAACTCAAAACCAAGAATGGGGACCCTAAAAAGCTTAAAAGGAAACATAGTTCCTTTTATCTAAAAAATTTCAAATGTGTGATTATTATCGCTATATGATCTCAATTTCTTTTGCAAAAGGGATTCATAGATATTCCTAAGGAGATCATACACATGACAGTTTCTTATTAAAACCCCTAGATAACCACATAGCAAGGGAAACTAGAAAAGTTAATTATGGAGAAAATTTCTATAAATGTAATGAAAGATAAAAATAAAGGGGTTTTTCCCTTTAAGATATGGATGCATTTATTCTCTATGGAAATACCATTATTATCTCTTTCTTCTTATGTGATTATTTTATTAATTTTGAATGAGAGAAGCCATTTACTAGCCAATATTCTTGTTATAGAATTATGTTGTGATATGGATCTAACTTAGATGATTCTTGTAGTTCTTTGTTACTCTAAAATACTATGGGAATGATATATAGTCAAATTACATTGGTTGAATTTGAGTTGAAACCCCTTCAAGGTCAAGATTGAGGAACATACCTTGTTGAAGAACATACGTCCAAAAAATTTCCACTCCTAAAACAAGTGTTGTGAGGTATATGATTGATGAAGCCCTTCAAAAATTATGTGAGTACATATATAAAAAGTTTGTAGACCTATTTCAAAGTATAATTTCCCAAATTTTACCTCAAATATATAGTCAACTTACATTGGTTCAATTTGAAACGAAACCCCTTCAAGGTCAAGATTGACCATAAAATTGTGTTCAAAGGGAAGACCCATGTTATGGCGTTGAATGACTAATTCACCATTGATAGTATCAATGATGCAAATAAGATCAAGCTCATGACCATGAAGATGCAATTGACTGACAAGGTTTGGTGGGAAGCACACAACCAACATTGTAGAGAGCATGGTGGGCCTATTATTATGTGCAATATCTATACATAAGCTATGCATGGAAAATCCTACCCATTAAAGTATTGGGATGATCATTGTATGGAGAAAAAAAAATTGTGTTAGTATCATGATTAGTCTATTGATGACTACACATAAATTTCATACACTTATGGATTGTTTGAATGGATCTACACCTAAATCTACCAATCATCATGTCATCGCAAAGCACATAGGTTCAACCATGTTTTCTACAAAGGCCAAGACCTCTTTTTCAGACAATACACATTTCATGGAGTAGAGTAGTAGATATGTGCAAATACCATTAGAGTGTTGAACTGGAGTATGCAAAACTCCATGTGTTAAATCATGAGAAGATAGATGCTGACGAGAGATAGAATGAAATGGTTGTATTAAGGAAGAAGTAAGGAAGTACGGGCATCATAAATTTGAAGGAACCCCAACGTGTGGACACGCTCTTTGAGGAAGAGTAGTATAAATAGACATGAAGTGGTTGTGATAAAGTATGCTTGAAGATGAATTTGATATGAGTTTATGAGTGTGCAAGATTCGTAATTTTTAGGGATCAATGGCTCGTTGAACCATAAAGAAGATATACAGTAAGGATTCAAATGCACAGAAAGCATTGATAGTGATCAACACAAACTACACAGATAAGGAGAGTTCTTAGCACTGATATTTGCGATGGAAGCAACAAAGGGAGGAGAACATTGTTGACATCGCAAATCACAAAAGGTTGTAGAAAATTTATTTGTAAAAAAATATTTCGCATATACTGTGAAGTTTTTGTTGCAGAAGACACAGATCAAAGAAACTGCAAAAGACACAAATCAGAGAATATCACAAATAGATGCAGAAGTCACAGATAGTTGTAGAAGACGTAGATCAAGACGTAAATTAGAGAATATCGCATATAGTTGTGGAAGTCATAGATCAGTTGTGGATTGTTAAATGTGAAAAAGACGTAGATACTGGAAAGTGGGTAAGACAGAGATATTGGAAGTTGCATAAAGACGCAGATTCTAGAAAGTAAAAAATATGTAGATAGTGTAAGGTGCAAAAGATGCAAAATCTGGAAAGTACAAAAGACATAGATATTGGAAGGTTCAAAAGACACGTCTGTTTAAAGATGCATAAGAGACCAATTCTAGAAAGTAAAAAATATGAAGATATTGGACGACGCATATATTGGAAAGTCAAAAAGACGCAGATATTGGAAGGTGCATATATTGAAAAGTGAAAAATACGTAGACAAAATAGAAGAAATAGATCAGAAGGATCATTGAAGGTGATCAAAGATGTCCAAAACATAGATATTGAACATTGTAGGATGAAAGGATGTAGTTCAAAGAAAACTAAATAGAACTTCATTTCAGGGAGGTTGGACGAGGAAAGGAGAGGGAGTTTCAATTCCTTCCAGACCGTCACATGCCCCAATTTTGTAAAATAATGTTATTTTATTTTTATATTATTCCCAAACATTATGTTAAATTTAATGCTGAGTGGAAACTGATGACTTAGCAGAGTCAAGGATGTGGAATGCAATTCTGAATATTTAATTTTTAATAAATAAAAGTGGAGACAACAGCCTGGGAGAGCTGTTAAAAAGAGTGTTACTGGTCAAGAGGTCGAAGGAACTAGGTGGAGAGAAAAAAGACAAGTGGCAGCATCCTCAAACACTTCCTATGTTGCAGGTGGCAACTTCCCTACATTTGGGGTCATGATCCCCCAAGAAAGTGGGATTAGAGCAGGTGGCTCAATTAATGAAAACTAACCCAAAAAGACCTAGGAAATCTTATTAAAATGCCCAATGTAGAGAGCTGAGGCTGCTCATTCCAGGAGCAAAATCATTCAGATGAATGCACTTCAAGGAATTTATTGGGAAAGGGAAAATTGAAGGAAGTTGTTTGAGGGGTAAACTGTAGGAATTTGATCTAGTGTAGCTTTGTAGCTGAAAGATCTTACTGCAGCATGCAGAGTTGGTATTGAGTCTCAGGACTGGTACTTTGTTAATTGCTCCACCTAGTTCCAGCCAAGCAGACCAGAACAGGCTCGGGGGTCCTAAGAAGTTGTTGTTTGAGTGTTGTCCAGGAGTTGGTAGGGAGGAACGGCCTCCCATTGCTGTTGTCGTCCAGCTTTAAAGACAGGTTTCATTCTCTTTTAAATTCCTGTGTTATAATTATTCTCTAAGTATGGTTAGTAAATGAATGGTGTCAGGATATGCTGT
Source organism: Pseudotsuga menziesii (assembly GCA_001517045.1). Lineage (NCBI taxonomy): Eukaryota > Viridiplantae > Streptophyta > Pinopsida > Pinales > Pinaceae > Pseudotsuga > Pseudotsuga menziesii. The sequence continues at coordinate 842,702 of LPNX010077235.1, forward strand.
GTTAAAACTTCTTAGTTAATATAGACTAAATTTGTACTGTGATGAAAGATAAATCCTACCTGTGTTTTTCCCCATCTGGAGTAATCCAGATCGTACTCTAGCACAGGTAGTTTCTTTAAGTATATAAAGTATGATAGGATTATAATGAATTGAATACTCATGTTCAGAGTAATGATATGTTACCTTTTAGTAGATATATACTTTATAGAAGATTATTAAATTGTTTCCAGACATGTCATTAGAATTAGACTGTGCAAATAGAAGGTTAATACAGAATTTTACATATAGTACTGACTGACATTAGTAGGTGAATTTTATCAATTATTTTCTACATAGTCTTTATTTATATAAAATGTACTTTTACTTAGAAATAGAAGAGTTAGTTTCATCAACTGGATATTAATAGTTCATGTTAAGAATAGGTATAAATATACTACTGATAGCTTTTCCCTTTAGTAATATTTAATTTTCCTGTATCTATTTGAACTATAATTAAATAATATGATAAAGATTACAGTAGTCTTTAACGAGCTTAATAGTTAAAGGACAGAAGTAACTGAGAGTTAAGTACATACTGTAAACTATATTATAATTCTGTAGAACAATGTAAATATAAAGAACACTGATAAGTATGGAGGTTCTTCAATTTTGTATTCTAAGTAATCCATGAATACAATTTAAATAAAACTAATGTAATTATTACACATTGCTTCAGTCAAAACCATTATATAACAAAATTTAATATAAACTTAAGAATGGATGTACTACTTAAATAATAGTACTATAAATGTAAATATTATTATTATTATTATTATTTTTAAAACAGAGAACAATTATATGATAATAATTTATGAATACAACAATAATAATTACAAGGTAATAACATAGGAAAAATACTATCCTATTAAAAATAGAAAGGAAGTAAAACCCTAGCTCATGAATTGAGCATAAATGACAAATAATGAAATATAAATTGTGAATAATTCTAGTACTATAGTAACCTAGGTTATTACTTAGGTAAATTTATTTTAAAAAGAAATTATTTACTAACAGGTGCAATCATAATTATAAAAGAAGAACAGAGCCTATTAAAGACAACATATATCTAATTATCGCAATTTAAGCCCTTAAAACAAATAAACCAAACAAGGGTTTTACAGGTCAAAACCCTAACAGGCAAATTACATCAAATATTCAAGATTTTCATCACGGCTGTGAGTACAGCTTTCAAATTTAAACATATAAAAACCGGATAAATACTCAAACAGAGTTTATCTTCTTAAATTTTGAAAATGGGTATAGACCCTAATTCTTTACAAAGTACGGCTCAGCGGCCAACTATCAAACACATATTGCAGCGAATCTATCTTTGCTAGTATACTTCAAAAACTGACAGAGAATCTAAGCTTCAATAAAAAATACTATACTTACAAAGTGCAATCACCCTGTCGAGGGTTTGATTTTTAAAATATAATTATAATAACTTGTAAACAGGTTAAAAACAACACAGTTTAACTCGTGGCGAAACAAGAAAGGGTATTCAAACCCTGGGTGAGACCAACGACCACCCCAACTGCATCTAAGGTGAGAACCCATCCTTCAAACCACGGGGCTTACCTGAAATGGAGCCACAAGCCACGGCTAGTGCAAGGGTAGTATTTTATCCCTATACAAGCTACACCTCCACAAACACCTGCAGCAAAGTGTAAACCCTTGTCAGCAACCTTATTACATGTAAAAAGATTACTATACTTTCCTTATTAAAAACTTGTTGAGTATAAAAGAAGGATGTAAGTAATCTTTACCTGTCACGAGGAGTAAGGTGAGCCGGTTCGCAAGCACTGTCACCTACAAACGATACAGTGGAGAACCTATTAACTCATAAAAACCTCACATAGCAGCAAGTTATGAAGAGCCAAGAAGGAAACTGAAGATTCACCAATTACACAGACATTGGGGAGAAGGTTTCAGGCAGCGAAACACATTCAGCAAATGAAGAACAGCCCCACGACTGATAGAGGAAGTTTAACATTCAAAACCACTCCTTGGAGAACGGAAACAGCACAAAGCCAAGGTTTAAAGTGGCAATAACCAGGAGAACATCGGCGGCCATGGAAGACAAGCCCTAGAGCACCGTAAACTGCAGAATAACAATGCCTTAGTTCAAGTTTCCTGAGCATTTTATATGCTTCACACATGGACAGGATTGCTCCACGTATCTTTAAATTTATTCCACAAACAAGGGTCGTGTTCCATAGTTCTTGCATGGAGATTATTTTATTGTTTGTTTTCACAGCGCGGGGTAAAAACTTTATCAATAGCCCAATAATGTGGAACCAAACTGTAATCATTAGCAATATGTATTATTAGCACCTAATCACCAAATCATTAAGGTAGAAGAGTGTACGTTGACCAAGCTTTGAACCATGTGTAATTATAAGCTTAAACCCGACGTGGATTATGCCAAACCCTCGCTACTTTAACATATATTGTTTTATGTTATACATTATCATAACGTGTTGAGTGTTGGCATAATTACTTTCTAACTTAGTCTTAATAAGTTAGATAGCATAGGATACATGATAAGATTTTAGATTTAGACTTAGTTAAGTCTTTAATATGGTTTTTGAGAATGCATATTAACTATTACAAGACCATGGCAACTCTAGTAACAAAGCTTAAGACCCTTGAGTTGTCCCTTGAAAACTTGAACTCAATAAAGTTTGGAATTTAAGTGCATGGTAAGTTAACCCTAGTTATACCACTCATTTTTAGAGCTGGGGTATAGTAGACCCTTTTATTTACGAAATTTTCTAAGTCTAACTTTTATAGAAAGTATCCTATAAAAATGCCAAGAAGTTAAGGCTAGATTTGAATTTGTGACAATAACAAACTTTTGTAGATTATTGGCTCATCAAACAAGTCATTTATGTATAGTTATAAATGAATTGATAACTCCTATAGCATCGAAAACTATGGAGTAGTACATTTTTTAAAGATATTGGTATTATCACAAGAATATGTCGTATAGTTATGTGACATTACTTGTTAATATTTGGGAATATTTCATTTTGGTTTTATGTTCATCAAATTGTCTAGTGGACAGTAATATAGTTATAGAGATAAAACTGATGATATAATAAAGGGCAATCCTTTTACATTTTCAAAAGTAAGTAAAATTCAGAGTTAAACTTTAGGAACAAAGTATGGGTAGCCTTAAGCTCTTGTAGAAGAGCTTAATGGTCTTAGTTTCTATATTCAAAAGTTCTTACTGTTTATAAGATAATAGGCTATGAGTACCCTGTAAAAATAACTTTTAAGGGCAAACGATTATACAAGCAAGACAAGATAATATTGGAAAAATATTGTCAAGTAAAACAATTGCTTATGAGTATTATTAAACACTTGGACTAAAGAAGAAATTCACATAACTGAAAGTCTAATGATAAAGTCGCAATTATACTATACTGACATTACACTTTCTTTTAAGCGTTTTTATCTAAACAACTGATGAAAATCAAATTATTTTACCTTGCAGCAGTTGTCTAGTGTTTAGCAGCTTATTGTACTAAGCTTTTTATTTTGCGTTTAAAATACTGCTGACATTAATTGATCTTTAAAAAATATATACTCGATCGATCATACCTGTAAAAACCTGTAAGAAACAGTATTCATCTACGTTAGCACGAATGCTAAGTAAGCCCCGGATCTAAAAGTAGATTCCACCTACTGACATAAAAGAGCTAATCAGTAATCTGAAGCAGATATCACATAAAATATTTTATCCTGCTTTGAAAAATAAGTTGTTAAGAAACCACTTACTTGACTAGTATTGAGGTTAACTGTTAGCTGTTAGTAAAACCGCAGGTTATAACATTTATTATTAACTCAAAAAAATTTAATTTTTGTGAAAAATTGGGGTTGTGACATGTGGTATCAGAGCATAAGGTTCAAACACTAGGCCTTGATGCAGCCCGACTAGCTTTCATAAAACTGTAAATTAAATTCTTATGCTAACGTATTTTAATTTTTTTTCTTTATGTTATTCAACAGAGAATTGTCTTTTTCTGAAGTTTAATAGGCAGGTATGGAAAGGCTGGGAGAGTATGCACAGGAGGAGTCTCCAGTTACAGAAATAAGAAATTTACCCAAAGATCCTATACCAAGGGATGTGACTACAAATTCCTCAGAGCTGTTACAGACTGTAAAAGATTTGAAAACTGAAATGGAGTCTGTAAAGAAAGAGAATGAAAGGATTTTGAGAGCTCAAGAAGAGCTGAATCAGATCCTAATGGAAAAGTTTCAAACTGAAGGAAAGGGTAGAAGGTCAGAATCTAAAGATGCTAGTCATCCAAGAAAATTTAAAAAGATGAAGCATACAAAGACTAAAAGTAGTTCATCATCAAAAGTGTTTGGTGAATGACAAAGTTACCATACTACTAGTGATAGTAGTGATGATGATCTGTACATCAAGAAGAGGAAATATAAACCTTATGAGGAAATCTCAGGTGAATTCAAAAAGATAAAACCACCAACCTTTAATGGAGATATTGAGAAGCGGGAGGAAGCTGAGTCCTGGTTGTCCGGGATGAAGAACTACTTCCAGATATATAATTATTCTAACTAGTTAAAGGCTAGGATGGCTATATACAACCTCTCAGGAAAGGTTGATATTTGGTGGCAGGACTTGAAGAGAGTTAAGGGTATAAAAGAGAAGGAAGTTAACTGGAGTACCTTTAAGCGGTATTTTAAAAAGAAATTTATGTATGAGCAGTACTACGAGGAAATGGCTAAGGAGTTTTATGAAATAAAGTTAGGTTCAATGACAATGAAGGACCTGAACAGTAAATTTTTAAGTCTACTTAGGCATGTACCCTACCTAGTGGATGAGAAACCAAAAGTACAGTGATTCCTTAGCTGCTTACCATATCATATTAAAGATAGAATTGAATATGATAACCCAAAGACCTTGGAGGAAGCTATGAGGAAGGCTAATTTTTGCTTTGAGCAGAATCGAAAGAAAGAAAGCTTGGCCAACTGGAAGGCTAAGAAAAATAACAATCAATCCGCATTCAAGAAGAAGGATTTTGTGCCTAAGAGGAATTTTAAGAATAATAAGGCCAAAAGCTATTCTAACAACAAGAACTTCCAGGGAAATAGGATTAGTACACCCAATAATCAGAACAATTTTAAGGGTAAGGAAACTGCAAATAATCCTGGAAGTTTTACCAAGAATTTTGAGCGTAAAGAGCCTATCAAGTGCTGGGAATGTAATGGCCCACACTATGCTTCAGTCTGTCCAAATCGGAAGAAGATTGTTAGCAACATTCATACCATACAGGAGGAGATGACTGTTGGAGAACTAGCGAGGATCATGCTCAGAATTAATGCAGCCTTGGAGAACCGACAAGCTGAATTTTAGACTTCCATGGTGGAAGTAGAAGGTATGATTAATCAGACCCTTGTAAACATTTTAATTGATCCAGGAGCTAGTCTCAGTTATATTGCACCTCAGATAGTGGAAAAATGTAAGTTATATGTCGATAAGTTTGAAAATTCATGGTTAGTTCAGTTAGCCACTGGGGCTAAAAGAAAAGTAACTTTCTTTGTGAAAGAATGTGCTTTACTTATGGATAAACTTGAAACTATTGTTAAACTTAATGTTTTGCCACTTGGCTCATATGATTTGTTGATTGCTATGGACTGGTTAGAACAGCATAGAGTAATTTTAAATTGTTATGATAAAACTTTTACATGCTTAAATAGTGATGAACAACCAATAATTGTTAAGGGTATTCCTAGAAAAACTATGGTAAAGCAAATTTCTGCTTTACAACTTAAAAGAGCTGTTAGAAAAGGATGTAAGGCTTACGCTGTAACAATTACTGATGAAGAAAGTAAAATTGAAATAGACAAGTTAAAAATAGAAGATATCCCGGTTTTAAAAGATTATGCTGATGTATTCCCAGAAGAAATTCCGGGATTACCTCCAAAAAGGGAATTGGATTTTACCATTGAGCTGGTACTGGGTGCAGTACCTAGCTCAAAGGCCCCTTACCGAATGAACATATTGGAACTTAATGAGTTAAAATTGCAATTAAAAGAGTTAATAGATAAAAAATACATTCGGCCAAGTGTGTCTCCTTGGGGGGCACGTGTCATCTTTGTTAAAAAGATAGATGGGACTATGCAATTATGCATAGACTACCGTCAGCTAAACAAAATGACTATTAAAAATAGATATTTGTTGCCCTGCATAGATGATTTATTTGATCAACTACGTGGAGCCACGGTGTTTTCAAAGATAGATTTAAGGTCCGGATATCATCAAGTGAGGATTAAAGATGAATACATCTTCAAGACAGCCTTTAGAACAAGATATGGACACTACGAATTTGTCATAATGCCATTCGGGCTTACTAACGCCCCAGCTGTCTTTATGTGTTTAATGAACAATATAATGCACAAGTATTTAGATAAGTTCGTGGTCGTGTTCATCAACGACATCTTAATCTATTAAAAAATTGAAGAAGAACATAAAGAACACCTAAAAATTGTTTTGCAAGAGTTGCGAGAACATCAACTCTTCACAAAGTTTAGATAGTGTGACTTATTTAAGGATAAGATTCAGTATTTGGGTCACGTAGTGACCAAAGAAGGAATTTCTGTAGATCCTGAAAAGATACGGGCAATCGAAGATTGGCTGGTTCCTAAAGATGTGACGGATTTTAGATCTTTCATGGGCATTACCAGTTATTACCGGAGGTTCATTGAAGGTTTCTCAAGGATAGCCAATCCGATAACTTCCTTGCAGAAAAAAGGAAAGAAGTTCGAGTGGAACCAGAAATGTGAAGAAAGCTTTAAGAAGTTGAAAACTTTATTAACCAGTGCACCTTTTTGAAGAATAGAAGATCCTAATAAAGAGTTTGTATTATGCACTGATGCTTGTAATGAAGGCTTAGGCGGTGTTTTGACTCAAGAAGGGCATGTCATTGCCTATGAGTCCAGAAAGTTAAAAATTCACGAAAAGAACTACGCAACGTATGATCTGGAACTAGCAGCTATGATACACGCCTTAAAAATGTGGCGACACCACCTAATCGGCAGAAAATTTGTTTTAATGACAGATAATAAAGGACTAAAATATATTTTAGATCAGCCGAATCTAAATGCTAGACAAGCTAGGTGGTTATCTTTTTTAAGCGAGTATGATTTTGAAATCTAGCATATAAAAGGTAAAAAAAATAAAGTCGTTGATGCATTAAGTAGGAACGCAAGGCTGAATTTTGCAACAACAATCAATACTTACGTTTCAGACTTAGATGAACAGCTTAAAGAAGGGGTAAAACAAGATGAAATTTATCAGAAATTACAAGCTAAGGCTAAGGAAAACCCCACAGAAAACTTAATAAAAGGTTACAGCTTAAATGAAAAGGATTTTTTACTGTTTAAAGATAAACTGTATGTACCTAATGTACCTAAAGTTAAGCTGTTAATTCTGGATGAAATCCATAAAACACCATATTCAGGTCATCCAGTTTATCAAAAAACTATAACCATGCTAAGAAAGGAGTATTTTTGGCCAAATATGAAAACTGAAGTAGTTGATTATATTGCAAGATGTCTAGAATGTCAACAGGTAAAAGCCGAACACCAACACCCAGCCGGTTTGCTACAGCCTTTACCTATTCCTAGCTGGAAATGGGAAGTGATTAGTCTAGACTTTATTACTGGACTCCCTAGAAATCAGAATCAGAATGACTCTATCATGGTAGTGGTTGATAAGTTAAGTAAGGCAGCTCATTTTATACCTATTAAAACTACTTACAAGGCTGTCAATATAGCTGATATTTTTCTAAAGCAGATTTTTCGATTACATGGGATACCAAAAATCATAATCTCAAACAGAGATCCTAAGTTCACAGGGAACTTTTGGAAGTCCTTGTTTAAAGGATTAAATACAACATTGAATTTTAGTACTTCTTTCCATCCTCAAATAGATGGACAAACTAAAAGGGTAAACCATGTACTGGAATATTTATTGAGAATGTATGTGAAAGATCAGCGAGGTAAGTGGGAAGACTATTTACATTTAGTGGAATTTGCATATAATAACAATTATCAGGCATCAGCTAGATTCAGTCCATTTGAAATTTTGTACGGATGAAAATGTAATACTCCTATCTCTTGGAGTAATCCAGTAGATAGATTGGTATTGGGTCCAGAATTGTTGAAAGAAATGGAGAAAATTGTGAAACAAGTGCAGGGAAATTTAAAAGTGGCACAGGATCGGCAGAAGAGTCAAGCATACTTGAAACGAACTTCAAAGGAGTTCCAGGTAGATGAACATGTGTTCATCAAGGTAAGGCCCAAGAAAATCTCTCTAAGACTGGGGAGTTGTGCAAAATTGGCACCTCGTTACTGTGGTCCATTTGAAATATTGTCTAGGATTGGTCAAGTAGCCTATCAATTAGCATTACCACCTAACTTAAGAGTACATAATGTTTTTCATATTTTCGTTTTAAAGAAATATGTTCATGATGCTACTCATGTGGTTAATTGGAATGTTGTACATGTGGAACCAGAAGGAGAATTCCTGGTCGAACCGGACTGTATCCTCGGGAGGAGGGAAATTAAACTTTGGAACCGCACCATTGGACAGGTGAAGGTGCAATGGAAGCACCTTAGTCCTAAAGAAGCCACCTGGGAATTGGAAAGTAAGATGCGAGACGCATATCCAATTCTGTTCTAGGGGACTTCGGAGGATGAGGAATAAATTACATCGAGGACGATGTTATATTTTAAGGAGGTGTGTATGTCACATGCCCCAATTTTGTAAAATAATGTTATTTTATTTTTATATTATTCCTAAACATTATGTTAAATTTAATGCTAAGTGGAAACTGATGACTCAGTAGAGTCAAGGATGTGGAATGTAATTCTGAATATTTAATTTTTAATAAATAAAAGTGGAGACAACATCCTGGGAGAGTTGTTAAAAAGAGTGTTACTGGTTAAGTGGTGGAAGGAACTAGGTGGAAAGCAAAAAGACAAGTGGCAGAATCTTCAAACACTTCCTATGTTGCAAGTGGCAACTTCCCTACATTTGGGGTCATGATCCCCCAAGAAAGTGGGATCAGAGCAGGTGGCTCAATTAATGACAACTAACCCAAAAATACCTAGGCAATCTTATTAAAATTCCCAATGTAGAAAGCTGAGGCTGCTCATTCCAGGAGAAGAATCATTCAGTTGAATGCACTTCAAGGAATTTATTGGGAAAGGGAAAATTGAAGGAAGGTGTTTGAGGGGTAAATTGCAGGAAGTTGATCTAGTGCATCTTTGCAGCTGAAAGATCTTACTGCAGCATGCAGAGTTGGTATTGAGTCTCAGGACTGGTGCTTTGTTAATTGCTCCACCTAGTTCTAGCCAAGTAGACCAGAACAGGCTCGGGGGTCCTGAGAAGTCGTTGTTTGAGCGCTCTCCAGGAGTTGGTAGGGAGGAACGGCCTCCCATTAATGTTGTCGTCCAGCTTGAAAGACAGGTTTCATTATCTTTTAAATTGTTGTGTTATAATTATTCTCTAAGTATGGTTAGTAAATGAATGATGTCAGGATATGTTGTGTTAAAACTTCTTAGTTAATCTAGACTAAATTTTTACTGTGATGAAAGATAAATCCTGCCTGTGTTTTTCCCCATCTAGAGTAATCCAGATCGTACTCTAGCAAAGGTAGTTTCTTTAAGTATATAAAGTATGATAGGATTATAATGAATTGAATACTCATGTTCTGAGTAATGATATGTTACCTTTTAGTAGATAGATACTTTTTAGAAGATTATTAAATTATTTGCAGACATGTCATTAGAATTAGACTGTGCAAATAGCAGGTTAATACAGAATTTTACTTATAGTACTGACTAACATCAGTAGGTGAATTTTATCAATTATTTTCTACACAGTCTTTATTTATATAAACTGTACTTTTACTTAGAAATAAAAGAGTTAGTTTCATCAACTGGATATTAATAGTTCATGTTAAGAATAGGTATAAATATACTACTGATAGCTTTTCCCTTTAGTAATATTTAATTTTCCTGTATCTATTTGAACAATAATTAAATAATATGATAAAGATTACAGTAGTCTTTAACGAGCTTAATAGTTAAAGGACGGAAGTAACTGAGAGTTAAGTACATATTGTAAACTATATTATAATTCTGTAGAACAATGTAAATATAAAGAACACTGATAAGTATGGAGGTTCTTCAATTTTGTATTCTAAGTAATCCACAGATACAATTTAAATAAAACTAATGTAATTATTACACACTGCTTCAGTCAAAACCATTATATAACAAAATTTAATATAAACTTAAGAATGGATGTACTACTTAAATAATAGTACTATAAATGTAAATATTATTATTATTATTATTATTATTATTATTTTTAAAACAGAGAACAATTATAGGATAATAATTTATGAATACAGCAATAATAATTACAAGGTAATAACATAGGAAAAATACTATCCTATTAAAAATAAAAAGGGAGTAAAACCCTAGCTCATGAATTGAGCATAAATGACAAATAATGAAATATAAATTGTGAATAATTCTAGTACTATTCATGAGCATAAATGACAAATAATGAAATATAAATTGTGAAAAATTCTAGTACTATAGTAACCTAGGTTATTACTTAGGTAAATTTATTTTAAAAATAAATTATTTACTAACAGGTGCAATCATAATTATAAAAGAAGAATAGAGCCTATTAAAGACAGCATATATCTAATTATTGGAATTTAAGCCCTTAAAACAAATAAACCAAACAAGGGTTTTACAGGTCAAAACCCTAACAGGCGAATTACATCAAATATTCAAGATTTTCATCACGGCTGTGAGTACAAATTTCAAATTTAAACATATAAAAACCGGATAAATACTCAAACAGAGTTTATCTTCTTAAATTTTCAAAATGGGTATAAACCCTAATTCTTTACAGAGTACGGCTCAACGGCCAACTATCAAACACATATTGCAGCAAATCTATCTTCGCTAGTATACTTCCAAAACTGACAGAGAAGATAAGCTTCAATCAAAAATACTACACTTACAAAGTGCAATCACCTTGTTGAGGGTTTGATTTTTAAAATATAATTATAATAACCTGTAAACAGCTTAAAAACAACACAGTTTAACTTGTGGCGAAACAAAAAAAGGGTATTCAAACCCTAGGTGAGACCAACAACCACCCCAACTGCATCTAAGGTGAGAACCCACCCTTCAAACCATGGGCCTTACCCAAAATGGAGCCACGAACCACGGCTGGCGCAAGGGTAGTCTTTTATCCCTGTATGAGCTACACCTCCACGAACACCTGCAGCAAAGTGTAAACCCTTGTCAGCAACCTTATTACATGTAAAAAGCTTACGATACTTTCCTTATTAAAAACTTGTTGAGTATAAAAGAAGGATGTAAGTAATCTTTACCTGTCACGAGGAGTAAGGTGAGCCAGTTCACAAGCATTGTCACCTACAAACGATACAATGGAGAATCTATTAACTCATAAAAACCTCACATAGCAGCAAGCTACGAAGAGCCGAGAAGGAAACTAAAGATTCACCAATTACACAGACGTTGGGGAGAAGGTTTCAGGCAGCGAAACACATTCAGCAAATGAAGAACAGCCCCATGACTGATAGAGGAAGTTTAACATTCAAAACCACTCCTTGGAGAACGGAAACAGCACAAAGCCAAGGTTTAAAGTGGCAATAACCAGGAGAACATCGACGGCCATGGAAGACGAGCCCTGGAGCAGCGTAAACTGCGGAATAACAATGCCTTAGGTCAAGTTTCCTGAGCATTTTATATGCTTCACACATGGACAGGATTGCTCCACGTATCTTTAAATTTATTCCACAAACGAGGGTCTTGTTCCATAGTTCTTGCATGGAGATTATTTTATTGTTTGTTTTCACAGCGCGGGGTAAAAACTTTATCAACAACCCAATAATGTGGAACCAAACTCTAATCATCAGCAATATGTATTATTAGCACCTAATCACCAAATCATTAACGTAGAAGAGTGTACGTTGACCAAGCTTTGAACCATGTGTAATTATAAGCTTAAACCCGACGTGGATTATGCCAAACCCTCGCTACTTTAACATATATTTTTTTATGTTATACATTATCATAACATGTTGAGTGTTGGCATAACTACTTTCTAACTTAGTCTTAATAAGTTAGATAGCATAGGATACATGATAAGATTTTAGATTTAGACTTAGTTAAGTCTTTAATTTGGTTTTCGAGAATGCATATTAACTATTACAAGACCATGGCAACTCTAGTAACAAAGCTTAAGACCCTTGAGTTGTCCCTTGAAAACTTGAACTCAATAAAGTTTTGAATGTAAGTGCATGGTAAGTTAACCCTAGTTATACCACTCATTTTTAGAGCTGGGGTATAGTAGACCCTTTTATTTACGAAATTTTCTAAGTCTAACTTTTATAGAAAGTATCCTATAAAAATGCCAAGAAGTTAAGGCTAGATTTGAATTTGTGACAATAACAAACTTTTGTAGATTATTGGCTCATCAAACAAGTCATTTATGTATAGTTATAAATGAATTGATAACTCATATAGCATCGAAAACTATGGAGTAGTACATTTTTTAAAGATATTAGTATTATCACAAGAATATGTCGTATAGTTATGCGACATTACTTGTTAATATTTGGGAATATTTCATTTTGGTTTTATGTTCATCAAATTGTCTAGTGGACAGTAATATAGTTATAGAGATAAAACTGATGATATAATAAAGGGCAATCCTTTTACATTTTCAAAAGTAAGTAAAATTCAGAGTTAAACTTTAGGAACAAAGTATGGGTAGCATTAAGCTCTTGTAGAAGAGCTTAATGGTCTTAATTTCTATATTCAAAAGTTCTTACTGTTTATAAGATAATAGGCTATGAGTACCCTATAAAAATAACTTTTAAGGGCAAACGATTATACAAGCAAGACAAGATAATATTGCAAAAATATTGTCAAGTAAAACAATTGCTTATGAGTATTATTAAACACTTGGACTAAAGAAGAAATTCACATAACTGAAAGTCTAATGATAAAGTTGAAATTATACTATACCGACATTACACTTTCTTTTAAGCGTGTTTATCTGAACAACTGATGAAAATCAAATTATTTTACCTTGCAGCAACTGTCCAGTGTTTAGCAGCTTATTGTACTAAGCTTTTTAATTTGCGTTTAAAATACTGCTGACATTAATTGATCTTTAAAAAATATATACTCGATCGATCATACCTGTAAAAACCTGTAAGAAACAGTATCCATCTGCGTTAGCACGAATGCTAAGTAAGCCCCAGATCTAAAAGTAGATTCCACCTACTGACATAAAAGAGCTAATCAGTAATCTGAAGCAGATAGCACACAAAAGATTTTATCCTGCTTTGAAAAATAAATTGTTAAGAAACCACTTACTTGATTGGTATTGAGGTTAACTGTTAGCTGTTAATAAAACTGCAGGTTATACAATTTATTATTAACTCGAAAAATTTTAAATTTTTGCGAAAAATTGGGGTTGTGAGACGGACGGTGTTGGTAAAACCAGTGAGTCGATGCTCACAATTAGGTTGGTGCTTGACAATATAAAAATTGGTGCTTTCACAAGTGAAATTGTTTCCCATTCAAATCGGTGCTTCCACAGTGGATATAAGTTCTTACAGGTCGGTGTCTGTAAACTACAAGTTTGTGCTTGTAATTGCAAATTGGTGCTTGCATATTTTTCAGGTTGGTGCCTAAGTGAGTCGATGCTCACACTTAGAAATTGGTGTCTCCCATTATAATCAAAATAATATGTGTGTGTGTGTGTATACTTCTCATATATTTGTGCATTGGTGTTTTATTGGTTCATTGAAATTGATATGAAATAAATTTGAATAGCAAAATTGTTAAATCTTAGCTTTATATTGATTCACCCCCCCCCACTCAGAATAAACAATAATTCCAACAATTGGTATCAAAGTAGGTGTCTTCAATAACAATTTAACAACTGTGAGATAAATATTAATGTAGAAATGGAAAGGAAGGAAGGCCTATCCACCAATAGAGCACCAAGATTCTATGGGACGAATTACACCTTCTGGAAGTTGAGGATGGAAGTATATAAGTGGATATTTGGGATTCAGTAAAAAATGGATACCCAACGATTAGAAGATAATATGAGCACAATGTAAAATCTGGAAATGCATTTTTGTGTGGACTAGAAGATTATTTGTTCACCAAGGTTATGAAGTGTGCAACAACGAAAGAGATGTGACACAAACTTAAGTGCATATATGAAGGGTGTGAAAAGGTCAAAAAGGAAAAAATACAAACTTTCTCAAGGTAGCTTGAAAACGTGAGGATGGAAGAAGATGAAAACATAGTATCATACCCTATTTGGGTTGATGAAATTGTTAATACTATCAAGGGCCTTGGAATATATCTTGAAGAAGGAGCTATAGTCCAAAATATACTCTAAGCACTTCCACCAAGATTTGATCCCAAAGTATCAGTTCTAGAAGACTGAGCCAATCTGGATGATTTGACAAAAGATTAGATACATGGAATCTTTACAGCCTGTGAGATGAGAACTGAAAGGGAAAACCCCTCCAAGAAGGAAGAAACATTCAAGGTCACCAAGAAAGACAAGAGAAGCTAACATGAGCACAACAAAAGTGTATCTATAGAATCAGACGAAGAAGAATCAAATTTCATACAGAAGTTAAAGAGAGGATGTGGAAAGTAGAGAGGTGAGTTTCCTTAAAAATGTTTTAAGTGTGGTAGAGTAGGACACTTTGCTTCAAAATGTCCCTACAAGGAAAATGCAAATAGTGACAGTGAGCAGGAAGTTGACTACAAAGACCAAAGTTTTAGAAAAACAAGATCACAGAGCAATAACAATAAACAATAAAAAAGATGCAAATATTAAAACACATTAAAAGAGGGACATAGATATAACAACGTGGTTCACCCAATATGGGCTACACCCACACAGAAATTACCAGTCCTTTATTATTATACCGTCTAGTAAAATGAAAGGATACAATCTGCAGCAACCCTGTTGGACTTCCTCTTCACTCTCTCATAGTCTCTCTCACACAATCATATAGATTATTTTACAATGCTACAATACGATACATGACTGTATTACAATTCCTTACTTTTATAAGGGAAATACCATGGTAAAATACCACGGGCTGACCAAAAACTTGGGCTCGTCAATCACCCATTATTGACCAAGTCATGACTTTGAAATTACAAAATTTTACAACGCATTTTTTCCTAAATTTTTGCTATGGGGGCACTACCCCCAAACCCCTTCCAGGGGGGCTCCCAAAATAGTAGTCTTCCCCCCCACCCCCCACCCTCCTTAGACCCACCTAATGACTATAGTGGGGGGGTAATCCCGCCCGCACCCCCCTGTCAGGTGTTGGGATCCAAAAACGACTAAAACAAAATATCTAAATTAATAATACCAGGCTCCACAACCAACAATGTCCCACTTGGAGAATGATCACAATAACTCCACCGCTGTTGCACTTGCTAGACTATGCTTTGAACCTTACACCTACCAAATTTATCATCTTCACCTTCATGCTTAAAGGCCAACAGAAACCGAGCAAGAACTCAGTTTCTCTCTGGTTACTACCTTTGTCAACATTCCTACGAGATTATGGCTAGTATGTATATTTTCCAACTTTAATAATTCATCTTACAAAACATATCTTATGAAATGCTACTTTAGTTGTATACGTTTAGTCTTCGAATGGAAGGCCGATTTCTTTGCAATATGAATGGAGCTCTGGATTTCATTGTACAACTTATTATTCTCCTTCTTCTTACCCAATTCCTCCATGAACCTCTGCAACCAAATCATCTATTTACTATCCTCTGTAGAAGATACATACTCTACTTATGTTGTTGAAAGTGCAACAACCTTTTGTGGTTTCGAAATCCAAGTTACTGTTGTTCCACCTACAGTAAAAGCATACCCTGTGGTGCTACTCGTGTCATCTTTATCACCTGCCATATATGCATCAAAATATCATTGTAGAACAGTGTCTGAACCTCCAAAATATTATGAATGAGAAGTGGCACCTCTCAAATACCTGAGAATCCACTTTACTACCTTCCGATGCTCTTTACTTGGATTGTTCATATACCTACTCACAACTCCCATTGTATGTTATCTGGTCTTGTGCACACCATGCCGTACATTAAGTTGCAATCCTAGGCTCTATCAAGCGCCGAGAGGGATCAAATATTTGGAGGTGCAAAACTCTTCTTAAGTATTGCACTCAACTATCAGTTTTGGTATGATTCACACCAAAAGACACATCTTTTTATGTAAGGTCGACATATAATATTTTTATTATTAATATTTAATACTATTTATGGCCGACATATAATATTTTTTATTATTTTTTATTTTGTTAGGAAAGAACATTACAACATCTCCCCCATGCATGGTTTTAAAACCATGTGCAAGGCCCTCCTAAAACCATGGTTTGTTTAGGACGCCTTGCAGATGGTCTTAAAACCATTTGCAATGACCTCTTAAACCAAGTACAATAAAACCATGGGTTGTTTAGGAGGCCTTGCACATAGTTTTAAAACCATTTGCAAGGCCCTCCTAAACCATGGGTTTTTTAGGAGGCCTTGCACATGGTTTTAAAACCATGTGCATGACCAACATTTTTTTGCGGATAATTCATTTTTTTATTTTTTATTATTGTGTTAAGTAGGAACATTACAACATCTCCCCCATATTGTGTTGTTTTTCTGACCGACATTTTTTTGCCGATAATTAAATTTTTTATATTTTATTGTTTTTTTAGGTAGGAACATTACAACATCAACCCCATATTAGGTTCTTTTTGTGGCCGACATTTATTTTGGAGGATAATTAAAAATTTTATTTTTTATGGCTGACTTCTACATGAGTAACGTTACATAACGTTACATAAAATCAAAAGATCTCCCCCATACTGGGTTGTGGAGCGCCTCTTGGCGCAACAAACATCGCATCTCATCGCATCATCATATGCATCACATCACATGTCGTCGCATCATCACAAGCATCACATCTCGTTGCATAATCATGAACATCACATCTTGTTGCATCATAACGAGCATCACATCCCGTCACAGCATCACATCTCATCGTATCATCACAAGCATCACATCTCATTACAGGTATCCTTATCTGAACATTGCCTGCAATAAACACAACATCACAGCTTCATGGGAAATCACCCACAACATCAAAATATGCTAGATCATCTATAAATGAATACAGGACCATAATGTCCGCAAATTAATGCGGGACCACACCATCCGCAAATGAATGTTGGACCACAACGTATGCAAATGAATGTCATACCACAACGTCCGCAAATGAATGTTGAACCACAACGTCTGTAAATGAATTCCATACAACAACGCATGCAAATGAATGCCGAACAACAACGCCTGCAAATGAATTCCAGACCACAACGTCCTCAAATGAATTCCAGACCACAACGTCTGCAAATGAATTCCAAACCACAACGTCCACAAATGAATGCTAGACCACAATGTCTGCAAATAAATGTAGGACCACAACTTGTTGGGATCTTCTATTTGAAGATATAGCCAACCTTTTTGGGATCTTCCTTGTGAGGATGCCTCCAACCATGTTGGTATCTACCCTTAGTGATACAACCAGTCATACTAGGATCCACCCTCAGTGATGGAACCAACCATATTGGGATATACCCACGAAGATACGACTAGGATAGTGGGGCTCATCATTCTTTTCTTATACATCCACAACTTCCTCAATATCTATAAGAATTTTATTAATTATTTCACAGGTAGACATGTTTAAAATTGTGGAATCCTGTACTAAATTTTAAAATTTCTCGACGTTTCGAGCAAACTAGTTCAACCCATCATCAAGAGATACAATGAAGGTGCTCACCATGTCTATTTGACCTGAGCTTTCCATTAAATAATAGAAGTGAGGTAAGAAATTTTATAATAATTCAATAGGTTAGTTCTAATAATTTTAACGTTGGTTAGTTTAATTAATTATTGGTTAAATGTAATGTTTAATTAATGCAAGTAAATGTATATTTTAAGGATTTTAAAGATTTTTTTAATTATTGTTAATTTAAGATGTATGATATATAGGATTATATTGAATGAGGGTAGTTTATTATTTAAAGTTTAGAATCTAATACTTTTTATGGATTACTATAATTTAAAGAGTTTTAGTCAGGATTGGTTAAATTTTAAGTATTTTGAAGATTTTTTAATTATAGTTTAAACATTATAAATTTTATTTTAACTTTATTAAAATATATATATAATATATATGATTTTAGCGTTTAAATTAAATGAGGGTAGTTTATTATTAAAGTTTTAGAATTTAATTTAGTATAAATTTTAAAGAATTTTGGTTAGGATTAATTATTTTAGTTTAAGCATTTAACTTTGTTTAATTATATTTAAATTGTATAATTTATATTTATATTAATTGAAAGTGTTATATTATTAGTGTTTATAATTTAATAATTAAAAAAAAATTAGGTATAGAATTTATCGAGTTTTAGTTAGGATTTTTCTAATTAAAGTGATGATAGGTGTTCATGATTACTTAATTTCCACCCGTCATCTCTATTGATGTTTTGTGGGTGTTTCTCGATTTCGATGGCTTCTCTGACATGTCTTTTTGTGTAGTGATCAATCCTGACAATAAATTTTGTGTCCTCTATGCAGATATGGTGTTTGGAAGTTATAGAGTGCTCAGCTAGTGCATATGTCTTAGTTCGTTCATGGATAATGGTAGCAATGTGCTATTTTAGTCTTAATTGGATTGAGTGACATGTTTCACCAATATAAACCTTACCACAAGTGCAAGGGTTAGAGTAGACTCCTTTGTTTTTCTTGGGGTCGGCTTGATCTTTTGTGTGGTCAAGAAAGCTTCGTTAAGTGTTAAGAGGAGAGAAAGCGGCCCTAATTTGATTCTTCTGTAAAATATTATCAATTTTATCACTAGTTCCCTATATGTAAGGGAGTTTAAAAGTTTTAGTGACTCCCTCTTTCTTAACTTTTTGTTTTTTAATTTGTGATTTTCTTATAGTTTCTTTAATTTTCTTAGTATTATAACCGTTATTAATGAAAACATTTTTCAAATGTTCTAGTTCCTGGTCTAGGTGAACAGGATCATAAATATGTTTGGCCCAAGTTGCTAGGGTATTAAGAACGCCAATCTTATGAGCGGGGTGATGATGAGAATCCGCATGGATATATTTGTTTGTGTGTGTTTTCTTGCGATACACCTGATGTGCTAGTGATCCATCCTCCTTTCTGGTAATAAGAACATATAGAAATGAGAGTCTCCTATTTTCCTCAGTTTCTATTATGAATTTAATATGTTCATATTGGTTATTCATGTGTACAAGGAAATCGTCAAACTTATCCTTTCCATGAGGCCAAATGAAATTTTTGTCGTCAACGTATCATCTCCATTGCTCAAGTTTGTGAGAGAAGGAATCGATGGCCTTTTCTTCTAAATGTTCCATGAAGATGTTTTCCACAACCGGGGAAAGTGGGGATCCCATGGAAACACCATGAGTTTCCTCATAGATATCATCACGTAAAATGAAATAGGCATAACCTAGGCACACCTTTACCAAGTTGGTTGTTCCTTCATCTATAAGTTCCCTTATTATGTCAACAACTTCATCAACCGGTATTTTTGTGTAACGAGAAGCCACATCGAAACTCTCTATGATATCAGATTCCCTTATACTCATAGTTTCGATATTGTGTATAAAGTGAGATGAGTCTTTGATAAAAGATTAAGAATGACCTACCAACGGTTTGAGTTTGTCTGGAAGTAACCTAGATATCCCATAGGATGGTGAGCCGATAGTATTTACAATTGGTCTTAGCGGACAACCCTCCTTATGTATTTTTGAGAGACCATAAATGCCTCGTATGATAGGATTTTTAGGAATAATTTTATTTTAATTTTTTTCATCCAAGGAGGAGTTTTGGATAGCTTTTCTTATTGCCTTTATGATATTATTTATGGGGTCTTTGGACACCTTCTTGTAGCTACCGCTTGAGAGGTGCAGAATCATCTTCGTGTGGTAGTCATTGGCACTCAAGATGACCATAAGATTACCTTTATCTACTTTTAGAATCATGATATCCTTATTCTTTTTTAGGTTTTTAAGTGCTAATGACTCCTTCCTGATGATGTTTGTTTTAGGTCATTTCACATTTCTTAGAGACAGTGCACAGTCGTGTCGCACTTTCTTAGCTTCATCATCAGAAAGAGATATAATATCGTTCTTGATTCTGTAGATGATGTTTTCATGAGGGATTGATGTTGGGGCCACACCAAAGTTCAGGATGACTGGGCTTCTCTGTACTAGCATATCATTACCATCTTATCATCATTCTGTCTTTCTAGGGAGGTCCTTTCGGACTACATAAAGCTTGTATCGAAAGTGTTCAAGCTTTACACGAGACATAGGCTTAGTCAACACATCAGCAATGTTGCTGGAAATTCTCACCTTTTGTGGAGAGAAGTTGTTTCCCTAGATATGAATGATACAAGTCTAGAACAAAACACAAACCCAAAATGTTAAACTTTCCCTAGATCTAGTCAATTTCTTGAATATAATGCCACAATACTTCCATTAAAAATTTTCCTTTCTATTCTTGAAACTTTCTCCTCTGCTACCACAGAAGAACCTATAAAAGATTGAAGACAACAAGAGAAAGATGATAGCATACAAGATAATAAACTAGTTCTATGCTTGTGACCAAGGAATCAAGCAATACATACAAATGATACAATAAATATGGGAAAGAAAAGACATTTTGTCTTAAGAATGATTGGAGATATTACAACCTTCATGCTTTTGTGTTGAGATTTCCTTCCAATGGCTCCTTGCCTCTAACTTCACTTTGACTCCAATAGCTCAAGAATTATTTTGATAGAGTTTGGGTGTTAAACACAATTCTTCCTCCTCTTTCCCATGGGGGCTGAGCCAGTATTTAAATTCATGGGAGGATAGATATGGTTGAGGATCTCATGGGTGAGGTGGAGAGAATATCCTAAACTGAAGGATCTCGAGCTCCAGGTGGTCCTAAACCATACAAATGAGGCTCCACGAAGGCAAGCTTCAAGAAGCCTCTTGAAGCTTCCTTTTTTTCTTTAAAACTCGAGCACCGCACTTTTAATGAAGGGAAAAAGTGGTGTTAATGGGGTAACACCCTTTTCATGAAGGAAAAGAGCAGTGGCACCTCCCTTTTCACATATAAAAGGTGCATTACTAGCTCAAAACAAGGGAACAATTTTCTTCCTTTTATTTCTCTAGGACAAACTCTGAGGGATTGGAGAAGACAAGGGAATACCTATCTCATCACATGATGGTGATGAGATTTAGGTGTAACAAGAAACTTGTTCCTTTGTAGGACATATTGGAGATTCACGACTCCTCTCTATACCATATCCTGGACTTTATGAAACATTGGGTCTTCTATTAGCTTGATGCAACTCAGTTGTCACAATAAATGTTAGTTTCATCTATCTCAACATCAAACAATCTTGCCATATTGCTTCGCTACAGGCTGAATATGCTACAATGTACTCAGCCTCGGCTGTATTGAGGGAAACACTGGTTTGCTTTATGTTAATCCATGAGATCATACCCGATCCCAAACTGAAACAACATCCTAAGTGATTATTTATGTCTTCAACACTTCCTCTTTGCATATATAATGAGTTCGTCCTCTCCTGTTAGGTCATCAACATATACCAGTGTTCCGCATTCAACCTTAAAGTAAAGGTTGGAGCCCTCTTTATTCTTGGTAAATCCTTAGTCCATTAGTAAGTTTTCCATCTTGTCGTACCATGTTGAACTCGTAGATCTTCTACAGTCACTCCCTCTAAAGCAGAGCATCATCCTCCTTGTGCATTTTGTACTCTATGTATTGAAATATTATGTACTGGAGCTACTAATATTCTATGTATCCATCTCAGGTCACTGGATACCAAGATCCTTTATCTTGAACTTTGTTGAAAATTTCCTCTTGCACACATCCATGAGCTTTTTGTCCTCTATAGGCTTACATATTCAACCTTGTAGCAAAGGTTAAGATATTCATCACTCTAGGTTATATTCAATATCCTCATGTGTTTATCCATGGGCTCCTTCTAAGCTCGTACAAATCCTTTTGTGCACATGTGGTTTTCTACTCAATATACACTTATACTTCATTGGAGAAGTATGTATGGTCAATGGAGTATGTCATGCCATAGTCTACTCCCTCTTTCTTAGAGAAACCACGAACCTTTCTTTGTATCCCTTGATGTTTCCATCTGCTGCATACTTGATCTTGTAGATCCACATGGAAGACACTATGAACTTCCCTTCAGGTCTCAGAACCACATCCTAGACATAATTCCTCGTGATCAACTAGTATTCTTTGATCATAGTCTTCTTCCATTTATCCGTGTATACTTCTTCATAGTTGGAAGGATTTGCATCAATGATGTCACTCAACAGTGCCACATAACTAGAGCATATCCGAGGCCTCTTACTTTCATTGGAATTTTCGTCATACTTCTTCATATCGAATTATCTCTAGTGCCCAATATGGTCTTCATCTCTCAAGGTGGATCTATCACTCTATTTAGGTCATATCATGATTCTTATATTCTTCTGAATCTCTTTCTTTCGCCATGGTGTCTCTGACCTTGGGAGCTTCAGGTTCATCTTCATGTATGTTTATTGGAATGAATCTTCTAACTAATTTGTCATCACTTGTTCTTCAAAACAACTGTCATCCTTCTTTTCTTGTAGGTGACTGTACACGATCTTTCCTGCAATTCAAATACATTAGTTGCATGGTTAGAAACATTTCATAGGGCATATTCATAATGAAAAATTCTTATGCATAAAGATATAATCATTCAACTATTTTAGCCAATACAACATTCATCCATATCCCGTATACACACGAAAACTTTATATATTCCTTCCATCTCTACCACAACATTATTGATATTGTGCACTAATCCCAATATGCCAGCAAAGAGGTTTCATTCTATATAAGTAGCAATAGAATGTTTTATACCACCATAGGCCACTTACCCATCACATGCATATTAGTAGTATATTGTTCATTAATGCAAACATTCTATCATGCATAATACATTTCCTTGAACATATATATGTACACAACTAAACAATTTAATTTAAGCAACTAGATATGTCGGAAATGACAATTCAAATAATTATCTTTGTTTGTTTGGTAGACTCCTTCTTGATCCTTATGTCCTTGCAAGAATAACTAGATCCTTCTACTTCATCATCTGATTTTGGAAACCTATGTATTGGTTCTGAGTGGAACTAAATGCATTCCTTCTTATCCAAATCTTGAAATGGATAAGAGTATGATCTTTGTTTTCACTAGTATAATTCATATTCCTCGTCACTTGAGGAATCTTCCTTTTCTCTTCTGGATATTTTATTAGTTGGTTCATCATCTTCAATGGTGTGAGCATGATGTCTTTTCTTGTTTGACTTCTTGTTGAAGGAGCCTCTATTTCTGGGACAATCTCGGAAGTAGTGTCCCTTCTCATCACAAGAGTAGCATCAAATGTTGGAAGGATCTCTTTTGAATTCCTTTTTTCTTATGTTGTGATGATGGTCCTCCTTTCTATGATTTCTTCTTGGATTGAACTACAAGATCTTGATCTTCAGTTTCTCTCATATTCTCCTCTCTTTGTCTTGAGCCGAGCTTCTTCTTGTGTGCATTCTTCCCATCGTCTGCTAAAAGAGATCAACTTCCTTCTTGCAAATATTCCTTGAATGAATGAGTCCCATGATATTGGGAGGCCATTCAAGGTGGTAATAACAATCTCTCATTCTTCCACATTCTCTTCGACTTCTTCAAGTTGTTCCTTGATTTGAGAAACCCTTTTGAAGTGAGACTGCATGGTATCTGAGCTCTGTATCTTCACATTCTTCAACTGGTTCCTCAATGCAATCTTCATGTTGATATTCTTTCCTTCGTACAAGATGTTCATTGTATCGAACATCTCTGTGGGAGTCTACAAGGATGATACATGTGAGATCCAATGGAGACGGAAATAATCCTCTTGAATTTGACTAAGTCCTTTGTGTGCTTTGTTTTCATCTCCCTCTAGATCTGCAACTTCTTCTTTGACATAGCTATCTCAGTCATGCTTCTTCAGGTATGAGAAGCACTCCATATTTCCATGCTCAGAGGTTATTGGTTCCTTCAAGTTTGTTCTCAATCTTGGTACTATTTCTCATCATGATGAATATGAGAACCTCAAATGGAAATAGAGAGGATATAACTTACCAATGAGTTTGCTTCAACTTGATGCTTGCATGAAATCTTTTATGGAAGACTCCTTCTGGTGGACCCAGGGTTTGACAAAGAAAACTAAATTTTCAACTTAGGTATCTTTCAGATCTGATTGGATAGAAACATGCATCTCCTCAAGGTGAGTTGAGCAACATACTTATTTTCCAAAAACTGTGGACATAACTGCAACATATCTGATGCCCTAGTTTTCCTCAGCAACAGTGTTAGGTCAAAAAATTGAAGATCCATTGATCCAGGTCATGCCCAAGTGCATGCTGGGGACAAAAGTCAACTGAATGAGTCGGGTACTATTATCGCGAAGACTTATAAGAAGAATCAACAAAGCAGGAAAAACACTAGGTCGAAAATAAATATACACACAGATAATATGCAAGAATTCGAACCAATTTATTACTTCTGCTCCATGAAAGATGGAGGAATTAGATGATGTCTATATTACATTAATGTGCATGCTTATATAGGATTCTGAGATGCTTGGGTGGCTACCCGTTATGTTCAGTTACAAAAGAAGTTATAATGGTTCAGAAGTTCAACCATCGCAGAGCATGTTGGTATAATGTATGTCGAGGCGGACCTATCGAGGAGAACCTGTCGAATGAACATGTTGAGGTGGACCTGTCAAAGGAGACCCTGTCAGCTGAACATGATGAGGTGGACCTGTCGAAGGTGAACTTGTCAGTTGTTATTTGGATCATTCCTCCTTCCTTAAGAAAAAATGGTATCCATTGTGTATTCGTTCAAGTGAGGAAACTTGTTGGCGACTTCATTAGTATAGTACCATTTTCCTTGCGCGGGGAGTTATCCAATTTTGGCCACTTGAAACAAGGGAATGGAGTTCATCCTTGTATGGCATATGCGTATTCCCACAATGGTGTCACAAATAAGAGGTTCCTAAACATCTGGATGCATGTCTTCAGGTTCTATTGTTTGCAAATCATTATATTCCAACAATGGTGCATGGTATGGTCGAAGTAGATCTACATTGAAAACTGGATGTAAGCCAAGGCATGCAGGAATGTCGAGATGAAAAGTGTTCTCTCCAATATTTTTAAGGATACTGTATGGACCATATAGAAAAGGTTTTCGACTTTCTATACGGACCAGTGAATCGCTCCTTCTTTAGATGTAACCAGACCTGATCCCCAATTTGGAATGAATGAGGAATATGATGCTTGTCGTGTCGGGCCTTGGATTTTTCATTAGCTCATTGCAACATCCCACGTGCTTGATTTTGAATGTTGTAGATTTTATCTCTGAACTTCAATTCTTTCTCCACTTCTCTCCCTTTGAATTCGGTGTCGTTCGACTGTGTCGAGTAACTTATTAAGTCAATAGGTGCCGAGGGTTGAAATTGGTAATAGATCTCAAATGCACTCTTGCCCGTAGAGCTGTGTTGAGAACAATTGTAGTTGTTTTGTATGTAAGGAAGGATGTCATCCCATTTTCAATGATGCTTGTGGTTGTACATGTGAAGCAATTGTACGACTAAGCAATTTACAACTTCTGTTTGTCTGTTTGTCTGCAGATGGCAGGCTGTCAACAAAGAAACTCTCGTGTCGAGTTGTTTACAGAGATTTTTCCAAAAGGTGCTGATAAATATAGAATATATGTTAGAAATAATATTAGACGAGGGGTCATAATGTTTCCACACATGTTCAAAGAAGATCTGAGCAGTCCGTTGTGCTGTCATAGTCTTCTTGCATGGTATGAGTATAACCATCTTGGAAAATATGTCTACTACTACTAGTATCGCATCGTGCTAATGTTTGGTAGTAGGATATCCTGTCAAGTTGTCCATAGAAATAGATTCCCATGTTCAACTAGGAACTGGAAGGGGTGTATACAGTCCTTGTCATTGATTCAGCGGTTTAGCAATGCCACAAACCACGCATGATCGAATGTACTTGTTGACGTCATATTTAAGTGAAGGCCAGTAGAAATACTTTTGGAGGATAACAAGTATTTTTGTGACTCCAAAATTTCCTACAGTCTTTCTATAGTGCGCGTCCCAAATGGGATTCTCTCGGTGCTCATTGGTCGATACACAAAGTTGTCCAAGCTTGTATAGCAAGGTGTCTTTTAGGAAGTAGTCAGTAGTTGAGAACTTGTTGGTCTGAAGCTGTCGATAGATTATAGAAAAATTGGAGTCTACCGAATACATATGCGGCCAAGTAGTGGTGTCATAACTCTGCATACTCATCACTCTAGACAATAGAGTAATGGGTGGTCTGCTGAGACAATCGACTGCAGCATTGGATTTTCCTTTTCAATGCTTATTACCAATTGAAATTGTTGTAGGTAATTAATCCACTTGAGTTGTCAAGTTGTCTGTAATTTCAACTGGGATGCAATGAAATGCAAAGGTTTATGGTCAGTGAGGATGAATGTTTCCTTGCCAAGAATGTAGTGTCTCCATTGCTTAAGATCTTGCACAATGGCATACAGTTATTTTTCATACATTGAGTATCTTCTAACAATGTCGCTAAAAGTCTCAGAATGAAACGCGACTGAGTGACCTAACTGATTGATCACTACACCGAGGGAATAGTTTGATGCATCCAACTCAATCTCAAAGGGATGATGCAAATCAGGTAACACAAGCACTGATGCAATACAAAGCTTGTTTTTTATTTGTTCAAAACCTTGTTGTTGTGTCGGTGTCCATTTGAAGACAGTTTTCCCATTTCCTTTTGTAAACTGATTCAAAGGCCATGCGATGTGGTGGAATCCAAGTATGAATCATCGATATAATTTCACCAAACCAAGAAAACTTCTTAGTTCATGAATGTTTTGACGAATGAGCCAATCTTTGAGGATCCGTACTTTTTCTGGTTCGACATGAATGCTTGCAGATTCAATTACATGCCCCAAATACTTGATGTTGGTCATCGCAAATGAGAATTTTTCCATGTTCAGATATAGTCGATGTTGTTGGAGAGTGTCGAAGACTTGTCAAAGCTGTTTGACATGTTATTCCCATGATCAACTGAAAATCAAGATATTGTCAAGATAGACAATGACACATTTACCGATGCAAGGTCATAGAAGGTCATCCATATATCTCGTGAAGATTGCAGGTGCATTGGTTAAGTCGAAAGGCATGGCTAACCATTCAAGCAATCCTTCCTTGGTCTTGAAAGTCATTTTCCATACATTGGCGAACTCGATTGGAATCTGGTTGTATCCTGACTTGAGGTCAAGTTTTGTAAAGAACTTAGCACCTTTCAGATTATCGATGAGTTCATCAATCCATGGAAGAGGGTATCTATTATTCACTGAAATTTTGGTGAGGGCCCGATAGTCGATGCACATGCACCAAGTCCCGTCTTTCTTTGGAACTAAGACGAATGGACTTCTACAAGGAGAGGAGTTGGGGTGAATATGACCCTTGTCAATCAAATCCTATATTTTCCTGCAAATCTCTTTATTTTCAAGAATGGATCTTCTGTAAATAGATACGTTAGGTAATGAAGAACCATGAACAAGTTCAATGGAGTGTTTTACCTGAGAATGCAGAGGTACTCTGTAGGGTTCTTGAAATATGTTATGGTATTCTTCAAGAATGTTGTCGATATGTTGTTGTTTTCAGGAGTTGCATTGGTCAGTGAGTCGACTCGTTGCTGCAGTATTCCTGGAATGTTGAGGCTTGATCATGATTAATGCAAACTTTTGAGCATGATTGATAAGCTTCTTTGTTTGTTTGGAAGATATCATAGAAACCATTGATGTGGTTTGTCTCTCTGTTATGTCATACCATTGATTCTGGATTTTGACAATCACCTTCTAAGGCTATGACATATATGTACTGTGCCGATCCCATAGGTAGGGTTTACTGAATAGAGCGTCAACTACTGAAAGCGGTGCCACGTCACAAAGTACTTCATCTTCAAAAGACTTAATGAAGTAGGCTATTCGTCATTGTCGTATGATCCTTAGTTCATGCCCATCCGTCATCCAACCGATATTATAAGGCTGAGGATGTGGAGTGGTCACAAGACCTAATTTCTTCACAAGATCTTTAGAAACAAAGTTCTTCTGGCTACCATTATCCATAATCAGATGTAATGGATTTTTCTGAACCCATATATGTGTATGGATTAGGCGCTCTCGTTCCTCCTCATCGATGATGGTCGAGGCTATTGGAGTGGTCGAGGTCGAAGCTAAAATGGTTGATGCATCTAGATCAGATTCTACCAGATTTCTATCGGACAAGTCGGATGTTGACAATTTTACCAAAAATGGCTTTCGATCTTTTCATTCTAATGTATCATGCCATGTTGAACTGTGATACTCCCACCATTTCCTGGTAGGATCTTATTTGTTGCGATCCCTCTTGTATTTCTGAAATTTCTTATTTTGATGATCAGGATTTGGCGAAGTCGGCTGAGAAGGGTTCTTGAACTTGTCGGAGTCGGCTAGTGACTTCTCGTCGGATGTCCAACCTGTTGGCTTGTTCATGAAAGGTGTTTTTCCTTTCTGTTTAGCTTCAAGCTTTATGGCATAATGAAATGCATTCACAAGCGTGCTGACAGTCAAAAACTCCATCTCTTGCTGAATTTACGGGGATAAACCATTGACGTACTTCAGGACAAGAAATTTCTCTTCTTCTTGGACGCTAAGTCTAGATTGAGTTGATAGAACTCATCAGTGTAACTCTGTATGGACTCGTCTTTCCATTTCCTTAGCTGCTGCCACTTATTATACTGTTGTTCAAGGTACCTAGGCAGGTAGAATTCCTTTCAGACATATTCAAAAAATTTTACCCATGTGTCTATGGGGTCTTCTTCTTTTTCCATCTTTGTCGATAGATTCTCCCACCAGCAGTGTATGGAGGTTGACATATTTAAGGAAAAAATGGTGATATTTTCTACTTCGGAGATTTGATTCACTACATAGTAAGATTCTAGTTGTTGTACCCAATTGTCGACAGATTCTGCGTCAATATTTGATTCAAGGTTCGATATGTCAAGATTCATTTGCACTTTGAAGGGGCTGATTTTATCAGAGTGAGGTCACATCGAGGATTCCCTGGAGTTCGCAGTGACTCTCATGAGAATCTCATTGAAATGGGCAGACATTTTGATTCGCTGGTGAGCCAGTTCTTTTTCTATGAGTTGTTATGTCTCGTCATTTGCATGTCTATTGCTTGCTTCTTTGACCATCTTTTTTGAAGTCAAAGGAAGTGTATGCTTGTGTTGTTGACTTTGTGAGTGTGTTTGAACATTAATAAGTTAAATAACTTTGATGGAATTTCTTATGTAACTTAAGCTCTGGACAACATATTTCTCTGATACCAATGATCCAGGTCGTGCCCAGGTGCACGCTGGGGACAACAGTCGACTGAATGAGTCGAGTACTGTTATGGAAAAATCTTATAAGAAGAATCAACAAATAAGGAAACACATTAGGTCGACAAGAAATATACACACAGATAATATGAAATAATTCGAACCAATTTATTACTTTTGCTCCATGAAAGATGGAGGAATCAGATGATGTCTATATTACATTAATGTACATGCTTATATAGGATGTTGATACGCTTAGGTGACTACCCACTACGTTCAATTACAAAATAAGTTATAATGGTTTAGAAGTTCAACCGTCATAGATCATGTTGGTACGATGTATGTCAAGGAGGACCTGTCGAGGCGAACACGTCAAATGAACATGTCAAGGTGGACCTGTCGAAGGTGAACTTGTTGGCTAAACATGTCAAGGAAGACCTTTTGAAGGTGAACCTGTCGGCTGTCGGTTGGATCATCCATAGAATGGGAAACTTATTCCATAGAAATATGCACCCTTTTAAGGTGAGTTTGATAGTCCTCCTTTTTCAACTGATCAGTGGAGGGAAGTGCCCAGAACCAGAAGCCCTAGTTTTCTCCAATTTTTTTTGCATAATCACCTAATCTTGTTTCTACTATATATCTGAAGTTTCTGATCCTAAAGGTCTGAAACTTTTCCTGAGGTATCCTTGCATGTCTCCTTTCCAACCCCATCGGTTAGGGAAGAATTTAATTCTCCAAGTGTGACTTATGCTAAGTTTCCCAAGGTGACTTGTTTTAGGATTGTTCAACATAGCAAACTTGTACGGACTTCCACGTGTCACTGTTACACCTTCGGGGTCTGAAAATTGAACCACATAAACTAAATTTTGTGCAATATCTGCAAAACCTTGCGAAATTTTATTTGGACCTTCCTATCCCAAGATATAGCAATTCCCCCCATGTCACTTGTTTATTATTGTATTATGGTGGAGGCTGGAACCTTGATTTGGAGGAATCATATCTCCTGAAGTATAACAAATATGAGTTTGAAACTCACACATAAGGTACAGTATGATTTCACCTTCTTCATTTCCATGTTTTAGCTCTTGATCCTTCGCCAATATTTATTTATAGCGAAAAATCCAATATGACTATATTTTTTCGTCTAGGGTTTTCAAGCATGAAACCCTATTCTCCAGTAGCTACAATTGTAGAATTATTTTGGTTGTACAAAGACTTCTTTCAAGGTGGCTCTAATACCATGTTAATATTTCAATGGTTATACAAGATCTAAAACATTTATCATCATAATATCATAACCATATGCAAAAGTGTCACTCAAAGAAAGACAAGCACATCCACACAAAAGAACATAAAGAGCTATCCTCGGAAACCCTCATGGGGAAGAAAACCCAACAAAAAATCCTTGATATATACTTATAATACTTATAAGACCCAAATAATAAGACTTATAATACTTATAAGACCCCAATAATAATACTGGACTACGTCCTCTCTCCCAGATGGACTGTTCCTTCTCTCTCTAGCGCAACTGCT
The DNA here is from genome assembly GCA_001517045.1 of Pseudotsuga menziesii. Taxonomy (NCBI): domain Eukaryota; kingdom Viridiplantae; phylum Streptophyta; class Pinopsida; order Pinales; family Pinaceae; genus Pseudotsuga; species Pseudotsuga menziesii. Next base: position 874,021 of record LPNX010077235.1, read on the forward strand.
TGAGTATTCTGCTTGTCCAAATGAAGGAGGCACCTCCCCTATTTATATTGATCAATGGAGAAGCCTAATAACTCAACTAGGCCAACCTCTACTTGCTTCCAGGGCTGAATTGCCTTGTAAGACTAAAAAATACATTTCAATAATACTTTTTTGGGTACTAATTACCCGACTTACAACAGAGGTTTTACCTCAAGACTTTACATGACCAATTACATCAATGACATCCCTAATCGGAGGAACAACATCTCCAGAAGGGGTAATCACAATAATAATACAAAATAGAATATCTTCTGTAGTTACATTTCTTTAACAATATTGTTCATCCTTGATATATGATTCATGTTTTATGTTGGTTATTAATTAATATGAATAAGAGAGCATCATTCACCCCTTATGCATGCAAGATCATTCAAATCTTAGTTTAGTCATCAGTTTGACTATTATAACTTGGTCGACCTAGTTTTATTGGGTCAACATACATGTCTTGAGGTGGATTGGGCTACATCTGTCTAATTGTTGTATGTTGGTGCCTTTGGAGACCATCCATACCATTCTAATGCTTTAGAAATGAAAAAATTGGTTCAATGCAGTGTTTGTGTGGATTTTTAATGAAATGAACTAGTTTTTATTAAAGTTTGTAAAAAATTATTTCAAGGCCTTCCACGAAAATCGTTTTTTTGAGGTATGCGTAATGAGTATTACTAAATTTTTATTTTGGGGATTTTTTTACGTAGTCATATTTTTATTGCGGGCCACATAAGATGGAGTTATGGGCATATTGAGTATTTACATAGCATTTCGGTATTTAATTACAAATGATCAAAGTGACCATGGCTACTCCAAGAAAATCAATTTAGCCAATGCTTGGCTAGGAAATGATATTGGATATTTATTATTATGTTTTGAGACTCTATGAACCATATTGCATGATTACATCATAACATGTGAGATGTTAAATTATATTGTACCATCATTTAGTGAGGACGTTTTCCATATAGGGTGCACCTCACCTTGACCATGCTTGGATATTATTGTTATATCTTATGTCATTGTATTAAATGGTTCCTAAGGTGAATTAAGCCTCTAGGTGACCCCCTTATTCCATGTATCACATGTTATAACTTATTGTTGTGATATGTCTACCTTAGCTTGGGCGTTAGAGGAAAAAGAGTGCCCCCTCTCTTTAGATTGATCCATGTATTATTATAAAAAGGATCTCCATTGTTGATGATGTTATAATCTCAACCATTGAATGGAGTTAGTTAGAATGCGTACATCACTCTCCTCCTATCTAAGAGAGATAACTCCAACATTGTAAAGGGATTTTTGGCAATAAAGAGAGAATTTTGGGAGAAATCTTGTGTCTTTTTCAAGTATTGTTCTCATTCTTGATTGTATATCTAATTCTATAAGATGTTATATCTATTTTATGATGATTCCATATTATATTTCGTGTAGATAGCATGTGATAACGTGAGGGCAATTTCTCTTGAGGCAATTTTGTGGGGGAACTCCGGATCTCTTGATTTGAATGAGTTTAAAAATCAGGGAGATATTTCTTTGTATATTTGATCATTGTTAATTTATATTTTATTAATATTACATCATTTATCTTCTCATTGTGAATCAAATCTCATTTGTAGTTTGGATTGGTAGGAGAGAGGGCGCATTGGCTCCATTGGGAAAATCAATATCACTTTGGATACCATCAAATTTGTTTGAAATTGATTTGAAGGGATTGGAACATCATTGCACTTGGTATATGCAAGGCATACATGTATTTTCTTCTTTGTTTTCTTGTATTCCATGTTCTACTCCATTACTCACTCTCTAAAATCAACATTAATTTATTTATAAAACTTCTTTGGTTCACACTTCTTGGAATTTTGGAAAATAGTTTCTAGGTATTTTCCCTCATTTCTAGGTGACACTATCCTCCTTGAGGTGTCATCTTCTGGTACTCCATTTTCCCTACAGTTAAGGCACTAGTCAAAAAGGCAGTTCACCCTCCTAGGGTTTTGATCTTTTTTCTTGTTTTGTGATCTTTTTCTTGCTTGTGGTTTTAGACATTTCCATATTTATAATCAAGAAATCCTTATCAAGTGTTAGGAAGTCTCATTTATTATTCAATACACTATTCTAGTTTTTCTCCCGATTTCACCTTTCAAAACCCCCAGGGTAGTAGTTTTAACCATAAAAACTAATTCTTATATCCTAGATCAATTTACTAATATTTCTAGTCATTGAAATAAACATATTGGGTTGTATTTCCATTTCCTAAAGCTTCACAACTCAAACGTTTCATATCTAGCGGTTCCCTTCTTAAATCTAGGGTTTCATTAGCTACATACTTTACGTATTCTACACCCATAGTTTGAACTAGTATCTTAGCTTTGGATATTTCCTACTAGGTTGGATCACGGATTACCCATTGGTCATTTTGATTATCTAGCCTAAAGCAAAGTGAATCCTAATCGACATGACAACTGATCCATACCGGGGATTATCATACTCTAAGGTCACCTCTTTAGTTGTTTAGATCCTCTACCATCCTAAATAGGATCATCTAAAAGGGGAAACTACAAGTTGTGTCATAACACGAGCAATGGGGTTCTCAATGGATAACTATGTAGGAATATTAGTGTTTATTAAATCAGTTCTAATATTTCTAGCCATTTTTCAGAATTCATTTATGATTGCCCCAATTGGAATATCTCAATAGATTGATAGTCTTCAATGAAAATTTCTATGGTAGGGTGGAAAATCCAATGGAAACAAATATCATTTGATAAGTTGGAAGCAAGTGGTGGCACCGTTAAATAGAGGAGGGTTAACTATTTGTGAGACATGCCTGTTAAATAAATCCCTTAGAGAATTTTTCTTATAGAACATAGAAAAATGTGATGTTGCTTGGTGGAAGAGTGCTCTTGTGAAAAAAATATTAAATCTATGTTCGCAGTAGAATATTTAATCATGATTTTCCAAATGTAAATGTGCAACAATAAGGTGATTATGCAAAGATTCATTAAACATAATAAAAATCAATCCTCTTGGTTGCCAAGAAATGGACGCAGAATAATGATTTGGAATGACATAATCTTAGGAAGAAGAAAACCTATATCTAATCATGTTTTCACCATCAATCTCCTCACTCTTTCTCTCCTAGGAGGCTAAAGAATTGAGAGGACAGTACCGAAAGAGGTGACCATGTTCATGGAATTTTCAACATCAGAATCGAACATGCTTGAAATCCAGAGGTTGGATCCAATCCTCACATCCCATATGAGGGTTATTGCTTCTAGTTGCAGGCTTTGATGTATCCATATAAACACATATTATGGCATAAGAAATATAACGAGACCTTTTTATTCGATCAGAGACCCTAGCAAAATCCCCCGGAGTATTCCCAATATCTTCTAGGATTTCTGGATCCCAATATTCACAAGGAAAAGAATATAAGCTAATATAGACTAGGGATTTCTTCATATCTCCCTTTTCAGGGTTAAATCTCTCTAGTCATGGTTTCAAAAAGAGACCTGCAGAATAAAAGAAGTAAGGTCCTCCTTCAAATATCCTATCTCTATCTTCAAGATTGAGAAAAATTATTGTAAAAAAACCTTTCGACCCAAGTTGGAGATCATAGTGACCTTTAGGATTCCATACAGTCTGGATCCATTTGATTATATCCTTCTCTTTGGGCCAGACACCAATTAAATTACCGATGAGTGTGTGGTCCTTTAGGTACTCAATTATGGATCGCAATTTCTCTGATCTTATCTGTATCACTAGGATCCTTGCGGATTTAGAGATACACTACCCCAATCTCTTGCCTCCTTCTTCGTTTTGACCCCTAAGTCACTCTAATGTCAATCTTGCACCTCCCATTCCATATCCAGATACATAAGTCACCTTCTCCTGACGTATTTTTCATTCAGGGAACGGGTAGCCACCTCCCCCCTTGGTTCCATGCAAATGGCCTCCGTCACAGGGGAGGTATATCCTACCCCCTACACACCCTCTTGAAGACTTCAACATGCCATGGAATCTGTCGTTGTCAAAAACCCTAGCATAAAACCCTCAATCTCTACTCTCGTACATAAACAATACATATAGTACATTGTTAATTAAATATTTATACTTAATAGTTATACTATTTTTCAATTTGAAATATCCCAACTCTTGCTATTCCAATGAATCAAGGTGTGTCTAGAGTTGCATGTCTAGTCAAACCATTACATAGTCAATACATAGGGGCTGAACGAGAGAATCATGTTACTTACAAGAATTTAACCTAGGTGAGGAGGGTAGCAATCATTCCCCCCAACCACCGAAGCTACATCCAATGAACATACTTAATAGGTATGCTATCTTTTAGCATAAGAACCTTGTTTATTATTATATAATAATTATCATTTTAATAACTATTTGTGTAGACAACTTTTACATTGAAATATATATATTATTGAAATATTATATTCTAATGATATTTATTACAATATAAATTATAATAATAATAATAAAAACTTTACCTGTGTTATTATGATTTTGATTGTACTAATTTTATAATAGTAATAATAATAATAACCTAATATTAAGGTCATAGCCAAGCTAGACATCAAATTTATGTATGAGACCCCGTGTTTGTGTAACAAGGGACCCCCTATGCACAACAATTTGAATGATAAAGTTTACGGAGGTGTACAAACTCTACCCTCTCTAGATTTGAACCTATCACATCTAGGACATAATTTACTTTTAAGGTCACGACTAAGTTAGGAACCAAAGGTGTATGAGACACCCTTCTTTCTGGGACAAGGAACCCCCTCTGTGTGATTATTTGTCTACTAAAGTATATGTAGGTGTACATTCCTTACCCCCTTTGGATTTGAACTTATGACCTACTAGGAAAAAACACATATTTTTAACCATTAACAACCACCTTTCTCAAATTTCTTAAAATGAAAAACAAATTATCTAAGCAAAAGCCTTCCCCTCCACACTTACAAAAAAAAAGAAAAAGGGGCTCACCCTTTTCTCAATTCTTTAAATAAAAGTGACCGTGTTCCCCAATCCCATTTGAATTTGGTGGTTTAGTGGGAATGGTGTATGTCAAAACAATGCCAACACATCAAATTGTAAAACATCTACAATTCTTTCGGGTACATTTTATATCAAATTGTAAAACATTTAAAATGTTTTGGGAAAATTGGTTAAAGCCTAAACAACTCGTATAAAAAAATTATTTATATTAATTTAAAATATATATTTTTCTCATTGAAAAGGGGATTTATTTATCAAAAAGGAATGAAATCAAAGTGGTATTGCACTTGTGGTCAAGCCTTGTTCTTTTCATGTGACTTCTTCAATGTCTCATGCACTTGCAAATGAATCTGCTTGATCTTATCAATGTTTTTTTCCACCTTCAATGATCCTCTTATGGTCTCTTCCTCTTTGTTCCTTGTTGTCCATATCCAACATCTAAGACAGAAGACAGAAAATATCAAAAGCAAGCTTCAAAAGGGGTCTTACTAGTGGAAGTGTATATTGCTTTGTTATAAGAGTGATGAATATAAATCAAATATTAATCGTAAGTCCTTGGATGCTTCTGATTGTAACCTCTCAAAAGATGATCCAATGTCTTGTTCATTATTTATATTTGTCTATCTATCCATAGATGGAAATATATAGATCTCTTGAACTTTGGGTCCATCTTGTCCCAAAGTGTAGTTTAAAAGTCACTAAGAAATCTAGTGTCTAATATGAGATGATTATCCTCAGTATCCCGAAGTGCACCGAGACCTTTTCAATTAACACGTGGTGTTGCATCTTTCCCCATGATGATCTTTTTAGTGTCTTTTTACAAGACATAAGAATGCACATCTTACTAAATATGTTCTTTGCCACAAATATATAGTTATACCACATCTTGGTTCTTAGCAAACCACCCACAAAATCCATGGAAATGTTGTACCATGCTATAGTAGGTACAAGTAAGGGATGGAATAAACCTTTCTCCCTACTATTGGGCTTGTTGGTACAACGAAGAATACACCCACCAACAAATTGAGCTACATCTTTTTGTATTCTAGGCTAATAAACATACCTCTATAAGTTGGAAAACATATTCCCAACACCAAAATACCCCACATCATTGGAGGCGTAAGCCTCTTTGTTAAATTACAATATTTCACCTTTAGAAATACAAATATTGTTCAAATTCTAGAGAAACCCATCTTGGGGATGATAGTCAAACTTGTAGTCACCTTCTTCGATGTGATCTTTACCTTGTAGCGGTTGATCAAATACCTCATTGATTTCCTCATCTTCTATGTATTCCTCTTTGTATACAACATGGGTCAAAATATCCATGTGCATAATAGAACCCAAATATGCCATATTGGATGTGGGTGGTCTTGAAAGCATGTTAGGAAAGTTAGTAATAACACCCTTCTTATATTTGACAATAAGATGCAATCGTTGTAGAAATCCCATCCACTTAGAGTGTTTGGTTTTTTGAAGCTTGCTCTAGGAATACAAATATTGAAGTGGCTAGTAATTGATGCAGATGATGGTCTCCTTTCCCATTATATATTGCTTCCATTTCTCTAGTTGTCATGTGTTGGCTGCTATGGGCAGACCCGGGTTTACTATGATCAACCAACAACACCCCTAGATCACTGGCCCTTTCGGCGACAGACCGCAAAGCGATCTGAAGTCTCACCCGAAGTGACTCTAATGGGTTGGCCAAGGACTCAAGCGTCTTGGACCAGGTTCTGATGCAATCCTACTAGTGGCTTGCAGCTCTCCCAGCTGCAAGATCCCTCTCTGTGTTTGCGCGTCGCGCGATCTCCTGCTCGCATCGCGCGATTTCCTCGCCTCGCAACTCTTCTAGCCGCAAGATATTCCTTTATACCGCCGCACGATCCTTTACTGCGGTGCGCACTATCTCCGACCCGCGATATCTCCAACCTTATCTCATCGACGTGCATGGTGCGACATGCAGTTCCTGCCCAACGCTAAGTCCTTCACCTGCGGTATCGCGCACCGCAGCTCCTCTGTCGGTGCGGTATCACCTCTCTGTGATATTCTACCTCCGCGGTTTAGCGCACTTAGCATTGCTCGTGTCGACGTGCAAGGCTTAACATACAAGGCTATTCGATACTGCAATAGAGACTATTTTATGCAAAACATAAATGAACCATAAACAGCGTTCCAAAGGCATTAACCTATATTTACCCTTCTATATCACTGTGAGCTGATTAACACATTCATTCATTAAACTGTAAACAAAGTCCATAAGCTGACTGAGAAATGCATAAGTAAACATAACACATAAACCAATCGCATAACACTGATTTTAACGTGGTTCACCTCCAGGATGGAAGTTACGTCCACAGAACTGTGTTCTTATTATAGCTCAGGGGAAGGTAAACACAGTTCTGTTGCACCGCATATGCAGCTTAAGATCTTCTCTCTTAGATCTCTTTTCTCTTCTATATTTCTCTCTTACAATATACTCTTCCCTCTCTGTCGATCCCTGCGGATCGTCCTACGCACATTCTATAAGCCAGCTATTGGTTACAGTAAGATTGCTACCGCTAATAACAGAACTAGAGCTGGACTTTACAACAGTCTAATAATCTATAGAGCGACTAGCTAACAGTCTAAATGCCCAAAAATCATCAATAACCCAACCAACCCTTTTACAATACAAAATATGTCCTTTTATAGGCAGCCCGAAGGTCTTGCCATTACAACACTGTGGGCCTGTCCCAACAGTAACCCAAAACCTAACTAGTGACAGTCGGCCCTTTCTGTACTTGAGGTAGCCGCTTTCTGTCACACCACAGCTCTCTGCGGTCTTCCATGCTTCCCGGCACTGATCATGGGTACTATGCACCGCTTCTCTTTTCTGTCCTTCGCCTTCAATGCTTCAGCCTCGTTGCTCCTTCTCCTTTATGAGGGTCGCTGAGCCCTCCTGTCTTCCACTGTTGCCTTTAATGCAGTGGTTGAGCTCTCTCTTCTTGGTCGCTCAGGTACCGTTTCCTTCTTGACTTTTCTATCTTAAAAGTCATGGTTTCCGGCTCTGCTCTCCAGCTGGAAATGTGCTACGGCGTCGTAGCTCTGTCTTAAGTTCTTTCCGCCAAAACTTATCGTTCCGCCAAAACTAGCAGCTTCTTCTGTAGCTGCGGGACCCTGCTCCAACAGTCCCCTAACACTTACTTGTGGCTCGTCCTCGAGCCACCTGCAGCGGACTTCTCCTGCTGCAGCTTTTCCTTGGCTTCCTGCAAAGCCCTCTGCAACCTGTCACGAAGTCCTGTGACTTCCTTCTGCATTGCTTCGACACTTTCTTGTGCCGATTCAAGCAAAGCTTGACTAATACTGGTGTCTTCTATGGCGTCCATTTTTTCCCTGGTGGTAGTGAACTCCTTCATTTTCTGTTCAACCGTATCAACTATCTCTGCGATTTGATCTTGATACGGTTGAAGCAGGTCATTAATGTACATCTCCTTTGTTCTTAATTGCTGCGCTTCCTGCTGCAAACAGTTCATCTCCTTTGTCTTCCTCATCTTTTGAAGAGCTGCCAAGCCCTTAATTTCTTCTTTCATTGCCGCAGCAGTATTCTCTATCTACTGAATACTTTGCCGGATTTCTACTTTCTCCGGTGGCTCATCTAACTCAGCCCATGTGTTCGTCGCATCGGTTAGTACTAACCGTGCTTCGTCGATGCGAGATTGCATCTGCGCAGAAGTGAGTCGAAGGGATTCTACTTGCGCTTTCTGGTCTTCCTGGGAGGTGTCTCGTATGCGAGCCTCAAGCTCAGTGATCTGCAGCTCATGGTCTGCCTTCATCTTGGCCACTTCTACGTCCATCCTAGTCACGGTTTCTTCCAGATCCTTTGCTCTGTCTGCTACTCTTCTTAGCTTCTGCGGAACTGGTAAGGAAAACTCAATGTTACATTGGGGCAGTTCCAATGCAATGCTCAGCAAAAATTGAGAAAGATCTTGCTCTCTTTCCTCATATGTTCGTACTTCGTCTGCCCTTTTCTGAACACTGATAGCAAGTGCTGCATTCTATTGCTTCAGCTGCATATTCTGCTGATAAGTATCGAGCTCTCTACTCTTGAGCTCTGCACCTAACTGATGTTGGATCATATGCAACTGGTCAATATGAAACTCTGCAAGGTTAACTTCAATGGATTGTCTAAACTGAACTGGTGGGTCCTTCATTGTGGCAGGGAATCGGATACTCCCTGGTGGAATTAACACAGTATTGAGGCGATCTTTTGCTAAGCTTTCCTGGCGGGACATCGGCGGTGCCAAGGTTTCTCCGGTGTTCACCTTCTCAGGTGGAATGTACCTCATGGCAGTCTTCTCTGTAATCATTCTTAAGTCTAGAAGTTGCTTTTCAACTGCGCTCTGGCTCTTTTCCTGCAACTCCTTCATCGCATCAAGTGAGTCCTTCAATGTGTCACACGTCCTTGTTGCGATGAGTTCATAGTCATCGTCTGTCAATGCGGTCTTCAGAGTTGGCTTTGAGGTTTTCTGTTTTTTCTTCTGCTGCATCCCTGGTGGCCCTTGCTGTGAAGGTCTCTTATTTTCCCCTGGTAGTGGTTCCTCCGTTGAAGATTGCGTCTGGGTGTCTGTGTTATCTTTGTCCTTGTCCTGGTGTTCTGTCTCTGCACTGTTTGACGATAGTGGTGCAGTATCTTCATATTCCTGCTTCCATTGGTCGTCGAAGTCTCTTATGACTCCTTCGACGTCCCGGGCTGTCATCCTAAACGAGCCAATAGCCCAATCATCTCGCTTAGTCTTTTTCGGTCGCAGATAGATTAAATGGCTATCTGCCATAAAATTAAGCCGACTATCATACATGTCTACAATCTCCGTGCTGAGCCGTGGTGTCTCTTGAATGACCTTCATCAACAGCTTATAGTATTCATGGAATACCATCGCATTGATTGCTTTCTTGGCTAGGCGGTTGGTCTCCCATAAGCTGGCATAGCGCACTCCTTTGGGTGCGCCACCTACTATCTGTGGAAATTGAGTATGGGGCGGCTCCTTCCATCCGACAAATGCACAAAGTATAAGCAACCACGAAAAATGGAAAGGGTGGTTGGCTTCATCCTGAGCTGCCAAGCAATCTGCTTGCAGCATATTTAATAAGAATAGAGACCAATTGAACTGTTCCCCCTCTGTGACCTGTATGGTCAGGTGAATTACGGATCCTGTAACTTCCTTTGGTCGAACCTTGGTTAGCAGTCTTCCCGCGAGCAGACTGGCGGTGAATCTAAGTGTCTCATTTGGTATGCTTGAAATGTCATAACCCCGTCCTCCTCTCTGTAGCTGATACTTAGTTACTAGGTCTTGTGGTAACTTGGAGTCCTTGATTTTTCCTGTTGTCTGTATATCAGGGTGTCTACCCGTCTTGGACAGGCCGGTGATACGATGTATCAAATCAATGTTCAGGTCGACCTTGTTGCCTAGCCAGAGGTACCCTCTGTGTACGCAAGAGAGTAAAATGCGCACCACGGCGTTAACCTCTGGACCCCGTCCAAAATGAGGTAATCTCAGCAAATTGAGCAGTCTTGACCGCTCAAGAATCTGGACATGCGGCAGGGGAACACATTCATCTCTCCCTGTCCTTGTGTTCTTCTCAATCTTCAGATAGCTATCTGGCTTAAATTGAGGATATTTCTTACCCTCTGCCAGGTTATAATCTACAAATTTAACAACAACAGCATATCCTACTAGATCTCCATTTTCCTTTACTCTAGAATGAATGGGTGGTCTGGGAACAGTATACTTAGCGTTCTTAGAAATTTTTGGTGCTGGTGCACCTTCAACTCGTGGTATCATGTAGTCTGTTCCGCTGTGAACTTCTTCCTCACGCTCTGAACCGGATTCATCGTTGACCTGAGATTGGCTCCTCATTTGCGGTTGCTGTCTAGTCTGTGACGAACTTGGCGGAGCACTCTTTAGTGGCGTTGTCATAGCTACGGCAAGGCCGTGACGTTGAAATCTTCTCAAAATGTTTGCTATCGGCTCGTCCTCGGACATAACCCACTCAGTACAAAATGGCGGACGTGCACTGGCTGCAACTTCTAAAAATCACAGCACTCTGTAACCACTTAGCTCTGGACACAGAACTCTTAACAACTTAACTCTATGGCTCTCAGTTTTTCTGCAAATGTAACCGTCCCACTTGAATACTTTCTACTTTTATGCCCAATACGATAATCCCGGACGCAACGGTCATCTAGACTGGACCCGTCGATCGTCATTAATGCCTGGACAAGACCACACCCGCCATTCGATCCCTAATAAATGCGGAAATTCGATCGAATTTCCCTCGAAAAGTGTGTGCACAGGCGTCGGTCCCGTCGAAGATTTGCCAAATCTGGAAAAATTGATTATACTGCTGCCAAATCTACGGCAAGATATACCGATCATTACCTCATTAACTACCTGTCAGATGGTGACATGACTAGCTCTCTATCGGTTGCAAAACTGAGTACGTGGAACGGGAAAACATCGCACTGCTGCGATGCGACTCTGCATCACCTGCATAAAACAATACCTCTTTTTTTTTTTTTTTCTTTGGACCTGATGCAATTCCTCATACTTAGAATAATACCTACCGGTGTAGACTAGTTCTCGGTGCGATGCCTCCTTTCAACTACACTGGACATCTGCACCACATAAACTGGTTAAGAGGCGGGGTGGCTATCACTATAGGGCTTAAGCCTACTGCCATTAATCCATGTGGGCAAAAGCTCCCCATTCAGCTGGCTGAGTTGAACGGCACCTCCCTCTGTGACTTGTTGTATCTGATATGGCCCCAACCAATGTGTCTTGAACTTCCCTGGAAACTTAATGAATTTGCTTTCATAGAGGAGCACTAGGTCTCTGATCTGGAAAATCTTATTCTTAATGTGTCTGTCATGCCAAGATTTTTCTCTTTCCTTCTGCACTTTCTGATGGAATCCGGCGATGAATTTGTCTTCTTCTAAGGCAAGCAGCTGTGCTAGCCTTTCTTCGACTGTGTCTGTATCAGTCATCCCGGTAATTTGAGCGATTCTTAAACTGGGAAGAATATACTCCATAGGCATTACAGCCTCCTGCCCATACACCAAGCTGAAAGGTGTGTGTCCTGTAAGTTTCTTACATGTGGTCCTGTACGCCCATAATACAGCGTTAACTCTGAGGTCCCAATCATTCCTCTGGTTATTGCAGATCTTAGTAAGAGCATTCTCTAAAATTTTATTAAAGGCCTCCACCGTACCATTAGCCTGTGGGTGGTAGGGAGTGCTCTTATGGTGCTGAATCTGGAATTCTTCTGTCAATGCCTCAATAGTGCTGTTCAAAAAATGCGTGCCTTGATCACTCATCAAAATTACTGGGAATCCAAATCTACTGATGATGTTTTCAAAAAGGAACTGTGCGGCTGTAGAAGCATCACAATTTCTTACTGCTTTGGCCTCTGCCCATCTGGTGAGGTATTCTATTCCAGTGATAATATATCTCGCACCAGTGCGCTTTCCTGGTGGGTTGATAGGACCCACAAAATCTATAGCCCATTTGTCAAATGCGCGCAACGTGACCAGCAGTCGCAACGGCATTTCATCGCGTCGTGAGGGTTTTCCTACCCTTTGGCAGATATCGCAGCATCTGCAAAAGTCCTTGGTGTCTTTATGCAATGTAGACCACCATAATCCTGCCTCCAGGATTTTCTGCGCAGTCAGTTTTCCTGCGAAATGACCTCCTGCAGTTCCTGAATGAGCTTCTCTGATGATAGCGTCTTTTTCGTGCGGCATCACACATCTGCGCAGAACTTCATCCGGGCCTAACTTGTATAGGTGTCCTGTGATGAGGGTGAATTCTGCTGCTTTAACAACTAATTGCTTCTTTTGCTGCTTAGTAAACTCATCAGGTGCTGCTCCCGTAGTGAGGAGTTGAATAATATCGGCATAGTACTCATCTGCGATCTGTATTGAAAACAACGGCGCATCTGGCAGATTGTCATCTAGGTTACTTGGCTCTTCTCCTGAGTCTAACCACGACAAATGATCAGGTCCTACATTCAGTCTTCCTGGTTTCACAATGATTTCAAAATCATACTCCTGAAAGAGGAGTAACCATCTGCAAATTCTCCCCTCTAACACTGGCTTATTGACCAAGTATTTTAGCGCGGAATGGTCAGTGAACATCTTAAACGGGGCACCCAATAGGTAGTGCCTAAACTTCTGTAGCACGTACACCATAGCTAGGCCTTCTCTTTCTGTTGTGGTGTAGTTCTTTCCTGCTGTCGAGAGCTTTCTGCTGGAATATGCGATAGGATGGTCAATGTCCCCTTCTCCTGGTTGTGTTAGAACAACCCCTAGTGCTATGCCAGACGCATCGACATGTACATGGAATGGCTTAGTCTAGTCAGGAAATACTAGGATGGGTGCTGTAACCATCTTTTCCTTAAGTGTGTTTAGACTATGCTGACATTCCTCATTCCATAGGAATTTTACATCTTTCTTCAGCAATTTCTCCATTGGCGTTGTAATCTTTGCGTAGCCCTTGATGAACTTTCTGTAGTACCTGGTATGACCAAGTACTGTCCTCATTTGCTTGACTGAGTTGGGTACTGGAAGGTTTACAATGATGGCAATCTTTGCGGGATCCACCATCAAGCCTTGTCTGCAAACAAGGTGACCCAACAAAATACCAAATGGTGCACAAAATATACATTTCTTCAAGTTTAGAGAAATTTGGTACTACCTACATTTCTCTAACATCAGTCTTAGATCTCCTACGTGCTTGTCAACAAGTCCAAATACAGTCCAATCATCAAAATATACTTCTAAGAACTTATGGATGTATTCTTTAAAGACAGCAACTACTACTCTAGAAAAGATAGCTGGTGCATTCTTAAGACCAAAGGGCATTACCGTATACTGGAACGAGCCCCATTCTGTTGCAAAGGTGGTCTTGGATCGATCTTCTGGATGTATTCTGATCTGATGGTAGCCTGAAAATCCATCAGTGAAGGAGTAGACCTCCTGTCCTCCCACGTTGTCTAATACCTCATCAGTGAACGGTGTCGGAAATGGATCGTGAAGCGATGCATCATTGAGCTTGCGCAGATTGACACAGATCCTGATGTCTCCTTTTGTTTGCTTTTCTTGTACGACCATAGGGCTAACCCATTCGCTCTCTTCTACCGGCTCAATGATGCCTGCTGCTAGCATCTTATCAATTTCGTCCTTTACTTTTTCTTTGTAGCGCGGATTCAATCTATATGGGTGCTGCTTAACTGGTCTAGCATCCTCCTTCAATGGTATCCTCATGAATCCCAGGTCTCCAACTATTCCCTTCATCTCTGTGAACTTGGTGGGAAATAGGTCATGATAGTCATGTAACAAGTCGGAAATCTGTCCGACTGTTTCATCATTCCAATAGTCTCCAATAGAGGCAAACTTAGGTTCTGCGTTTGTGCCAATATTGATATTTTTAATCTTGATGGGCTCAGTGATTGCTGGAATCTCTAACTGTGGTCCCCCAACATCGTGAGTTCCTTCTAACTCCGGAATGTTGGTGTTGCAAGGATCCTCATCCTCATCTTCATTGTCTGGCTTTGTTGCAAATTTATAGCATTCTAGCGCGTCTTGCAACTGGATGGCCCACTCAGGTTGAGCCTGCACTGAGATGGTACAGTCCTCAAATATCTTGATCTTGATTATGTCTAGGGCCTGAGCAACACTTGGATGTTCTGATTCAAATGCAAAGGTGAGTAGGAAGCTGTCTGTCATAAGTGACCATGTGGTCATCCCCTTGCGCAACTCGGTCTCCATGTACCAGTTCCTTGGAACTATGTCCAATGTGTGAATGAATCTGTGGACCCATTCATCCTCAGGAATGTCCAACCAGTTCTATTCACATGCCTGAATGTGTGTCCTGGGATCAGTTTCTCCAGTGTATTTCTGCTGGACATACTTTCGGTCGTCAGAAAATCTGATCGCCATCAGTCTTTTTATATCATCCCATGATGCGATATTCTCTTTATGCGCATACCACCATCTTGCAGGTGTGGCTCGAACTGCAAGGTCCATAGCTGCGATCCTCTGCTCATAGGGAATCTGTTGTTCAAACTGTTCGAAGAAGTCCTGGATATCTGTTAGAGCATGATATGATGGAATCTCAGTGATCTCTGCGCCAATCCATCACAGTGACTTACTGATAAATGCACATCTGCGCGCTGAGACTTCGTAAATTCTATTCTGCCAGTTCTCTAGACCAACATCGGAATCCGATGCGCATGAGCTGTCGCATTGCCAGCTAATGTTCCCTTCTACGGTTGGATTGATGTAGTCGTTCTGGTTTGCAGTCATCTGGTAGAGACTATCGATGTTATGTGCCTCCTCCTTTGCTCGGATAGGTTCGATATATCTAGGACCTTGGTGAGGATCCAGCGGCGCGATGACCCGGATCTGCGCATCCTCAAAGGTCATTTGTCTTCTTTTTAGGTCAATGACAGCCTTGCTACCGATCGCCCAATCGATACTTAATAGTGCTGGATACGGTCGATTGTCGCCAATGATTTCTATGACTTCGAAGTCCGCAAAAGTGCGAACTTCGTCAATGTCAACTGGCACCTGTGGTAGTCGACCCAATGGTGATACTCGCTGCTAGTTGGCTAATCTCAGGTGGATAAGCAATATGGCTAACTGAAGGCTACCCATCTGTTCCCATGTCTGCTTAGTCAGAACATTCACCTATGATCCCAGATCTAAGACAACCTCATCCATTTCAAACTCGCCAATCTGCGCTGTGAATTTCATCTCTCTTCCGGTCCTTGTATGTCCTGTAATATTATGGACAGGGCGGTGTGCACTGCCCGAGAGAGAAGGTTGTTGACACTGATCTATAATGCGCTGTAGCTCGCCGACAGCTTTTTCATTTCTCAGGAGTTTCAAGCAACTGTGCAGGAAGGATTGTACACTTCCTGTCGATTCGTCCTCGTTGCATTTTCCCGATGTGGTAGCCTGCGGTGTCTGCTCAGGGCTATCGCCACAAGGTGCTTGTTGCGGTACGCCCCTAGGCGGCGGTACCTACGATCCTGATAGTGTAGGTTCATCAAAGGAAGCCTTGGCTTCATGAAATGTCTCTTTATTCTTCTGTAGGTCGAGTGCTGTTGCTTTACTAGGAGCTCTGCGCACCCACTCCTGACTTGTGTTCTTTTCGGTCTCCTGCGATGTCCCACTGGTGGAAGCACCGCTATGAGTCACAATATTGACTCTTGGTTCTGGTTCTGCCTGCTCAGCAACAATAAGCTGGATGTTCTAGTGTGCTGTTGGCTTAGGGTCTTTGATCTTAGCTATCAAGATACGACACTCCTCTATAGTATGATCATAAGATTTGCAGTAGTTACAAGTGGTAGTGGGGCTCTGACAGTGTCTAGCATAGTGTCCTACAACTCCGCAATTATAACAAGTGATTGGTCCACGACCTCGGCCAAAACCCTCTCCTCTGCCGAAGCCTTCTCCTCTGGCAAATCCTCCTCCACGGCCTCGTCCTCTGAATCCTCCTCCACGTCCACCATAAGCTGGATCAGGCTGTGTTCCTGCTACTGGACCCTGTGTGTCTGCTTGGACTCTGTACACGTCATTTTTTCTATCTAACATGAGATCATAGGCTCGGCAATTCTATTCATCATGTCCGACAGAACTGCAGAAGACACAGTATAGGTTCTTAGGTGTCTGTACGTACTTCTGAAGTAAAGGGCATTGCTGAGGTGGGTGTCCTTGTGTTTTACATATTTCACACCATGTCCCTTGCGTTCGTTGCAAGGGGCTAGGGGCTCCTGACGCTAAATATTCTGCAAAGACTGGACAGTTGTCTTTGGTATGACCCTGTGCTCTACATCGTAAGCACCATATGTCTTGCATAACCTCTTTTCCTTTCTTAATTTCGTGGATCTGTAATGTTAGGTTGGCCAACTGGTTTTGTAGAGTTGTCATGCCTGTACTGGTTTCTGCTAAAGGTGAAGCTTCTAGCTTCATCACCATCTCCAACATTTCATCCTGCGTCTGGAGTTTCTGCTGCATTAATGGCACTCTGATGTGAGGAAGCAGTGCTGCAATAAACCATTCCTTATGCTGCTCCGGCGCAAACTCAAAGCTTACTTGGTCTATAAGAGCTTTGAATTTCTGGTCAAAGTCCCATACTGACTCTGATGATAGCTGCTTAATATCCTTGAGCTCTGTTATGCACTGAGACTCAGACTTAGGTTTCTTAAATTCTTTAATCATGGCGTTCTTGACCTAGGCAAGTGTCCTGGGTACTGTGGTATACTTTATGTACCATGTTAAAGCTCGATCTCTGAGTGTAGTGACCAACTGTACAAGTTTAAGGTTATCGTCGTTGATTGTTTTAATGGTCCACATGGCTTCACATAGGAACCAATGCTGTTCTGGGTCCTCTGCTCCTGTACCCTTAAAGGTAGGTAGCCTCATATCATCTCCCATTCTATTTCTCTGTGGTGGGTTCTGATTGACTGGATTACTACCACTCAGTGGTGTAGGTAAAGGCGATGTAGCGGTAGTAGGTACTGTCTGTGAGCTACTGGATGGAGTACCTACGGAATTACTCTGAGTCCCGGTTTGTTTCTGTGGGGTATAGGGCTGGTAAGGGATACCCCCCTCTGGCTCTTCTGTGGTACTAAGACTCGGTTGCCTAATATTGTCTAAACTATCTCCAAATATAGGAGAGCTGAAAGTTACTTTATATTTCTTGCCACTACGTGTTCATCCAATGTCATCGAAATCACTTTCGAACTCTTGTGACATTACTATCTTTACTTATTCATCTGAAGTCATGTCCATTACTCCTTTTTCATATAGCAGCATCTTAATGGACAAGTTTAGAGATTTTAGGTACTTACCACAATATCCTTTAAAGAAGTACCGCTCAGCCTCGCTGAAGCTCTTTCTCTGGTCAACTGCAAATTCTGTAATGAAGCCTCCTAGCACACTCGCAAGCCAGAAGTCCACTGCTCTCGTTAAGGAATTGTCGAGACTCTGTACGGTCTGAATCAGCTCCGGTGTCCAGACAATGTTTCTTTTCTTTTTGAATATGTCCCTATCTATCAACTTGGATAACCAGTCGAAAAGCTCGTTTCCATAGGTTGCAAAAAATATAGCGTGTATGTCTGAAGCGATATGCTTTTCTAACCAGGCCTCTGTGCTCAGTTTAGGGCTCCGATTTTCTTTCTTGGAAAACTCCCTTAAGTTTGAATCCAGCCACTGGTGAAACTCTTCTCTAGTAGGATGCCAATAGAACATTAGCGCTCAGTTGTTCAAAACCGGAAACGGAACCATTTGTTGGCTGCTATGGGCAGACCCAGGTTTACTATGATCAACCAACAACACCCCTAGATCACTGGCCCTTTCGGCGACAGACCGCAAAGCGGTCTAAAGTGTCACCCGAAGTGACTCTAATGGGTTGGCCAAGGACTCAAGCGTCTTGGACCAGGTTCTGATGCAATCCTACTGGTGGCTCGCAACTCTCCCAGCTGCAAGATCCCTCTCTATGTCTGTGCATCGCGCGATCTCCTGCTCGCGTCGCGTGATTTCCTCGCCTCGCAACTCTTCTAGCCACAAGATATTCCTTTATACCACCACGCGATCCTTTCCTGCGGCGCGCACTGTCTCCGACCCGCGATATCTCCAACCTTATCGCATCGCCGCGCACGGTGCGACATGCAGTTCCTGCCCAACGCTAAGTCCTTCACTTGCGATATCGCACACCGCAGCTCCTCTGCCGGTGTGGTATCACCTCTCTGTGATATTCTACCTCCACAATTTAGCGCACTTAGCGTTGCTCGTGTCGGCGTGCAAGGCTTAACATACAAGGCTATTCGATACTGCAATAGAGACTATTTTACACAAAACATAAATGAACCATAAACAGCGTTCCAAAGGCATTAACCTATATTTACCCTTCTATATCACTGTGAGCTGATTAACACATTCATTCATTAAACTGTAAACAAAGTCCATAAGTTGACTGAGAAATGCATAAGTAAACATAACACGTAAACCAATCGCATAACACTGATTTTAACGTGGTTCACCTCCAGGATGGAAGTTACGTCCACAGAACTGTGTTCTTATTATAGCTCAGGGGAAGGTAAACACAATTCTGCTGCACCGCATATGCAGCTTAAGATCTTCTCTCTTAGATCTCTTTTCTCTTCTATATTGCTCTCTTACAATATACTCTTCCCTCTCTGACGATCCCTGCGGATCGTCCTACGCACATTCTATAAGCCAGCTACTGGTTACAGTAAGATTGCTACCGCTAATAACAGAACCAGAGCTGGACTTTACAACAGTCTAATAATCTACAGAGCGACTAGCTAACAGTCTAAGTGCCCAAAAATCATCAATAACCCAACCAACCCTTTTACAATACAAAATATGTCCTTTTATAGGTAGCCCGAAGGTCTTGCCATTACAACACTGTGGGTCTGTCCCAACAGTAACCCAAAACCTAACTAGTGACAGTCGGCCCTTTCTGTACTTGAGGTAGCCGCTTTCCGTCACACCACAGCTCTCTGCGGTCTTCCATGCTTCCCGGCACTGATCATGGGTACTATGCACTGCTTCTCTTTTCTGTCCTTCGCCTTCAATGCTTCAGCCTCGTTGCTCCTTCTCCTTTATGAGGGTCGCTGAGCCCTCCTATCTTCCGTCGCTGCCTTCAATGCAGTGGTTGAGCTCTCTCTTCTCGGCTGCTCAGGTACTGTTGCCTTCTTGACTTTTCTATCTTAAAAGTCATGGTTTCCGGCTCTGCTCTCCAGCTGGAAACGTGCTACGGCGTCGTAGCTCTGTCTTAACTTCTTTCCGCCAAAACTAGCAGCTTCTTTTGTAGCTGCGAGACCCTGCTCCAACATCATGGTTCTAAAAGAGAAGGTTCTTGGCACATGTGTTCCAAGTTTTGTGCCTTGCAAATCTATAGTGAGAGATAAGTTTCCTATCCCAATTTATTGATGACCTCTTGAATGATATGAATGAAGCATAGTTCTTCACTAAACTTGTTTTTAATTTGTATTATCATTAAATTGGAATGAATGAAGCATAGTTATTCACTAAACTTGTTTTTAATTTGTATTATCATTAAATTGGAATGAATGAAGCATAAATACCTAATTTGTTTTTTCGAACAAATAATGGTCATCACAAGTTCATGGTGACATATTTTGGTCTTAGCAATGCACCATCCATTGTTCGAAGCCTCATGAACAAAATATTTTGACTCCTTTTGCATCAATTTTTCCTTGCCTTCTTTGACAATATCTTGATCTAAAAACGTGTTGATGTTTACTAGCATTTTAGAAGGATTGCACATACAATTAACAAATCTAATTTAGTGGTTGTGGATGTGGTAGATTTTATCTTGGCCATAACTATAGTACCTAGGGAGGATAATATGGGGTACATAGGGAGGTAGTGGTACCCAAGGGGATAATGTATGCAATGTGTCTATAGGCCCACTTGGTAGTTGTTGGGTAATATGTACCCCTTATTATTATATTATTTCTTATTACTACCTAGTGTGCATATTTACCACCCGATCTCTACCAAGTGGGCTTATGGACAAATTACATACATTATCCCCTTGGGTGCCTCCCTAGGTACCCCATATTATCCTCTCTATGTACATTACATTCCACCTCCCTTTGCATATTTCATCCTCAAAACATGGGAGGAAACCATATAATATGATCTACTAATAAATGTAACCAACTGGTAGCTAGCACAAGTACATGTTCATCCTAGTGAAATGTGGACATGGGGTCCAACTACTTCCTTGACACCTTGATGTTGATTCGGGTTGCTCCTCTAGTTCCATGTTTTTGTTGTGTAATTTTGATGTCTCTATGCATTGCCTTTAGTCCTCCATGTGCCTCCACATTAGTCTCTGTTTTTGTTATATGTTCGATGATGCTCCCAACCGTGCCTTGATGACTATTGTTTCTCATGGGGTGTGGGTGGTGATACACTTCAACCTTAGCTATTGGTTCTTCATTCTTTGACTCTTCAATCCATGCTTCCTTTAAGCCATGTAGCTCATGTTGGCACCCCAACAACCCCCATAAAATTCTCACAAATTTTTGCAGACCCTCATATATAATTTTTAAATACTTTTTTATGTGTTTTCTTGCTTGATTTATGAGTGCCAATAGATGGTTTTATTTACTAGATCCTTTTACTTTTTGTGCTTCTACTTCTTTGCATGGATCTCTTGAAATAAAGGATTGATGGATTGATTTATTTCTTTTATTTAATGATTTTTGGGTTTCATGGTCTTTCAATAATGCTTATATGTTCTCATTTGACTCAATTTGCATGATGTTCCCACAATTTTATCAAGATTTACACATTATTTAGTAAATTATTTCAAACTTGGTGAGAGATCATCATAAATTAATTAATTGTCTAATTTAATCTTTAAAGAATGTAAGTAAAATAAAAAAAGAGTTTAACTAAACATTTTTTATTTAAAATATGTATCAAAATTAAGCTTTTATTTTTTTTTATATATATTCTTATACAAATAAAATTTTACCATATTTAAATTTAAACTTTTGATTATATTAATTCATATTTCAACATATAACATGTTTTTATAAACTTTTGATTATATTAATCCATATTTTAACATATAACATAATTATATAGTTAAAAGACATAGTATTATATTTCAAGAGCTTTAACATGTTAAAACGTCAAAGTGATCTTACATAAGTTCTACCATTTATACATCCTACGAGTTCTTGTCCCACTAAAGTGTTTTATTAAACATGTGATAAAGGTAAATTCAATAAAATATGTTGATAATGTTTTTCTTAAATGACCAATATATTTAAACTCTCTTGATTGGCTTAATACTTATATAAAAGCGAAACTTCTTACTCGCTTGGGAACCGTGGAGACGAACTTGTCCGAATGGTTCCTTGAATGCTCTTCCTCTCCTTGTCATTTGGGGTATTTGGTTAGCCCGCAACAACTTAATTTTCTCTGATAAATGTTGCACTCCTGAGATTACTGCCTCACTGACCTGTGGGTTTATGGAAGCTTTTCCACATCATATCAAAGCAAGACAACAGAGGTAGACATTAGAGGTCGAAATCGATCAGGGTGCACCTTTGGCGTTTTTCGATGGGGCGGCTCAAGAAAATCGTTGTGGTGGGGGTGCTATTCTGTTTCTTAGGGAAGGTCATAGTTTTAAGATCGCGATGGGTTTTGGTGAAGGAAGCAATAACTATGCTGAGCTACTCAGCTTAAAACTGTTACTCATTTTTGCAGCAGAGAAAGGGTGCCGTACTCTGGTTTGTTTTAGTGATTCTATGAATGTCATCAATTGGGTCAAAAAGACTTAGGTGTGTAGACACTTGAGATTGGAAAACATTCTCATTTCTATCGATGAGATTATTGGTTCTCTTGATTCATTCTCTTGTAGCCATGTCTACAGGGAGAATAACAGGGAGGTGGACCTGGCCTCAAAGGAGGGCCTTCTACTGATGAAGGACAGTGGAAGATCTGGGAGAAACTTGATGATACTGAACAGACTTACTATCATAGGCCCTTTAACGAGGGGGGGGCTCCTCATTGATCCTCTGGCAGTGGTTTTGTACATATTGCAGCTGTCACTCTATTTTTTTTAGCTCTGTATCTCGACACTTACTGTACGGCATTATATGCTACTGTTTTTTGGTCCACTTTTGGGACTTTTTGGGCTCTTCTGATCTTTTGAGACCATGGTTGTCTGTTCGGGATTGTTCTCTCATCTCGATATCAGGTGTTTATTGTTTTTATATCTAGGACACCTATTGAGTACTTCTTTGAATGCACTAAGATGTGTATCTGAAAACTGTAATTTTGTTACTAGAAAGATGAAATAAAATTATGTTTTTTTCCAAGAAAACAAAAAAAATGAAACTTCTCAAATAAATTATTCTTAATTCTATTAAGATCTTCTATTTGGAATCATGAGGAAATGTGGCAATTTTAATGGTCATGATCTTCTTTTTGGAATTATGAAGAAATGTGGCAATTTTAATGGGTAGTGTTTTATGACTTGGTTAAGACATTTTATTTTTATTTTTTAATTATTTTTAAATAACTTATGACCCACATAAATAAACACATGTCATGAAAATATGTTATACTTTATTAATGATTTTTGTTTTCTTTTGCATGTATCAGAAAGGTTGTCTCTTTCTGTGGATTGTCCCAGACTTACGGTGAGATTCGTTGTTAACTGCTACAATAGAATAGAAGATGTTTCAAATGGTTACGTGAAGCATGGAAAGCCAAATTTACGCAAACCATTACCTCGAAATCACGAATGGTTACTTCGTTGTAAAACTCATGATGAAGATGACAGTAAAAGAAAGCAATGATAATGATGATGAATTTATTAAGTAAACTATTGTGATTGTGAGTTGCATGGGATCATACTTTATCATAAAATTGCCAAAGCAAAGGGGTTTCACCTGAAACTCAATTCATAGGCAGATTTTGGGACAACACATCTGTCATTCAATTTCTATCAAGTTTCTACCAAAAAATTCAATTCAAGGCAATAAAATCAACAAATGAATTGAAGAACATTTTAGTAACACAAGAATATAGATTATCTTTTAACAATTGGAGAAGAAATAGAAGGCATTGATCACAGGTGAACGGAGATTGTTGCAGTAGATCACGACCATATCTCGAGCTTTGAGAGAAAGGATCGGATCCATTCGGATTGCTCAAAAGAATGTGAACATGCGGGCGGGGAATCATTGAATTTGAAAGGGATAATAACTCTTTACCATCAAGTATGATATGATAATCTTACATTCGATTTAAAGTTGTTTCCTTTTCCTTGACAAATAATTATTTGCACGTCCTTTTTTAAGAATTGTTAGCTATTTTACATTTGAATGTGCAGATTATGCTAGCGAAGAAATGGAAGGTAGTTTCATATTATGCGAGATTGCAGAGGAAAAGACTCTTTGATCTACAGTTAAAATGTAGAGAATAAAGCGCCATATTATCATATTGTCCATTAGATTAGATTTGCAGAGAACTACCAAAATAAAATATCGATTCAAGAAGAAGGTTTTACCAAGCAATCCAATGAAAGGGAAAAAGTTTTTTCTTTCTTTCTTATCTACTCTACGCATTGATTTTACAATTAATACTAGCTTCATTACTGCAAATCCATTTCATATTCGTAGTATATATCTTTAATTTTTTATGCGTGCAGAACTGATGGTCGTTAACTGTGTAGTAGGATCGGATCCAATCATTCCAGAACATTGATTGCGAGAGCTTCACCAAATCACGAGGAAAAAAACAATGAATCTTCAGAAGGACATTTCTTAGTAGATCATTGGAAAAGGAGATTGTTGTCATGATTTTGAAGGATCTGATGCAATATATTCAGCCTACATTTCAAAACCTTGGAAGAGATTTTGTTGAAGATTATAAGAAGAGCTTGGAATCGACTGTCAAAGGGGGAGGAGACGTCTCAACATACTTGAGATTAATGTCTTTTTCTTTTGTATCCTCCTGCTCTTTTTGTAAATGACTTTCCAAAAGACTGGAGACTGAGGCGTTGCACATAGTGTATGGGCCAAGCCAATTTTTATGGAGGATTGATATACTAAGTTTTGAAATATGCTTTTAAAGCTCTGTACTAATGTATTCAAGCATGAGTAATAAAATCATTTTTTTCGGTTTATTTGTCATTCCTCGCAGTAGATCTGAATAAAACATTGAAATGTCTTTCCATTGTTTCATTCAAACTCTTTTTTTTATTATGTTCTTCTTCATTGTGTTTTGGAAGAAATCTAATTACCTTTTTTTTTAACCTGATCCATTTCAGTGTGCAGAATTAAAAGTTGACATGTAATTTCTTAGTGACCCTGTTCCACTTGTTTTGCAGTAAATTTTTCATTTGCTTAAATCTGTAAGAGATAGATAAGGGAATGTCTTCCTGGATTCAGTTATTGTAGGTTTGGGATGCCTACTGAAACATATTAAATTCAAATACTTGGCTCCCATGGGATAGGATTAGTTGTAGTTTTAGTTTTCCTTTATTTGATTAGATTTTAGCTTGACATCTCTGCATTTTGCAGTTGTGTTGCATTCTGCAGCTATGTTGTTTTACTGCAGTTGTTTAAGTTGTAGCTCTCACAGCATAGACTTGTCCGATATTAATAATTTTGACTTTTATATTTATATATATAGAGATCATACAACTTTTGTTTTTGTTAGATTGGTGTTTAAATTATATATATGTTTGACTTCCTTTTACTCTAGTGATATTTATGAAAGATTTTGAGTTGATATGTTGATAAACATTTGAATTTTAGTTGATTTGATTAAAGAAGATGATGATATTATTACTTGTTTGTTTATTTATATTGGGAATTATCAATGTTCTTTTGATGAATAATTAGTATTTATATAGGATGATATTACTATTTTTTTTACTGATGTTGACAATTTGGATGAATAATTAGTATTTATATATGATGATATTACTATTTTTTTTATGGATGTTGAGAATTTTCAGTAAACTTCTTCAGAAATGTTATGTTTTAAATTTGAATTTTTAATTTAATGTTATTTAAGAATTTTGATATATTTCAATATTTAATTGAAATTAATAAAATGGATGCAAAAACAATTAAAAAATGTTATATTTCACTATTAATAATTGAATTTTAAATTCTTAATTAAGAGTAGGTGCAAAACAAAACCCAAAATGGATACAATATTAGATACAACATTAATTGCAAAAGTGGATGAAAAACATACCAAAGTGTTATGTTTCAAATTTGAATTTTTAATTTAATGATATTTGAGAATTTTGATATATTTCAATATTTAATTGAAATTAATAAAATGGATGCAAAAACAATAAAAAAATGTTATATTTCACTATTAATAATTGAATTTTAAATTCTTAATTAAGAGTATGTGCAAAACAAAAGACAAAATGGATGCAATATTAGATGCAACATTAATTGCAAATGCAATATTAGATGCAACATTAATTGCAAAACTGGATGAAAAACATGACGCGTACGTCATACCAAAAGCAAAAGTGGATTTAAAAGTAGACTTCACATAAGACAAATGTGGACACAAAAATGGACATCACACTAAACATAAAATTGGATGCAATATTGGATGCAAAAACTAGACATGATTAATGGCTCAAAAAACTATATGCAATAGTTGGCATAAAATTGGGCACATCATTCGGTTTTAAACCAGGCACAACACTAGGTGCAAAACTGTAAGCAACACTTGACACAAAGAAAGATTTTAAATGAGATACAATATTGGATATAAAATGGGAAGAAATATTGGATATAAAAGTAGATGCAATATTGGATGTAAAACAGGACGCAACATTAGACACAAACATGGGTGCAAACCTAGATGCAAAAAAAGACATCAACCAGGATGGAATAGTAGGCGCAGGCCTAGACACAAAAGAAGAGATGATGCCCAAAACTTAATGCAATAGTAGATGAAAAAGTGGATTCTCGGTTGGATGCAAAATTTGACGCTAAAGTTGGCATAAAATTGGGCACAACATTCGATGTAAACCCAGACACAACACTAGGCACAAAATTGTAAGAAACACTTGGTGCAAAGAAAGACTTAAAACAAGATACAATATTGGATGTAAAATATGATGAAACATTGGATGTAGAACTACATATAATATTGGATGTAAAACATGACACAACATTAGACACAAACATGGGTGCAACACAGGGTGCAAACCTAGACGCAAAAAAAGACATCAACCATGATGGAATAGTAGGTGCAAACCTAGACACAATAGAAGACGTGAAATAAGATGATATTTTGGGCACAAACATGGATGCAAAAAAATATGTAAAATGGGATGCAAAATTAGAAGTAAAAGTAGATGTAAAACTAGATGAAAACCTAGATGCAATATTGGGCAAAAAAATGGATGCAAACCTAGATGTAACATTAGATGCAAAATTGGGCACCAAACTCGACGTCACATTAGGTGCAACATCAGATGCAACATTGGATGAAAAAATGGGTGCCAAATTGGGTGCAAACAAGGATGTAACCAAGGGCGCAAAAAAGATGCACTACAAGATGCAAAATTCAGCACAAATAAAGGCGTAAAAAAAGACGCAAAAAAATGGGTGCAACAATGGAAGTAAAAAATGGACGTTAAAAATGACGAAAAAAAAGACGCCATAGACAGCGTTTTACGAAAATGTACAATAGCGCCATGTTTAGCCCTAGATTGTTCACCACAATTGGGAAAAAAATTACACTAAAATTCGGTGCTAAATCCGACACTAAATCCAATTTTTGTTGTAGTGAAGCCATTTGTCACTTCCATGAGTGACCATTCCTGTAAGAGCTGAGATCAATATGTATTCTTATTCATTTGAATCATCTTCTCTATTTTTCTTCTAAACAAGTTCATCATCTTCTACAACATGAGCATGATGCCTTTTATTTTTCCCTTTCTTGATCTGATCTTTTATTTGAGGACAGTTTCTTGCAATGTGTCCCATCTTCTGGCAATTATAGCATTTGTAATTTGAATCATCCCTTTGAGCCTTTTGAAATTTCTAGAACTTTTGAAACTTCTTGGAAGGATCAACTTCTTTCTACTCTTTCATTTTCTTGTATGAGCTGCGAGTGCTTGATTTTCATCATTACCCAACTTTTCTTCTCCTGCTACCAAACTAGCTTCTTGTTATGTGCATTCTTCCCATAACCTGCTAAACTTTGTTATATTTCTTCTGGAACATATTCCTTGAATGAATGATTCTCGAGACTTTGGGAGACCATTCAATGTAATCAATGCTAAGTATGCTTCTTCACTTATGTATCCAATGGCTTCAAGTTGTTCTTTGATTTGGGATACTCTTGTGAAGTAGGATTGAATGGTTTTTGAGTTCTGCATCTTCACATTCTTGAGTTGTGTTCTCAATGTCATCTTCCGGTTGATATTCTTGCATTCATACAATCTGGTCAAAGCATCAAACATTTTTTTTGGTGTCTTCAAATATGAGACATGAGGAATCAAGTGATCCTTAATAGAATCTGCAACGATTATCTTTTCCCTAATCATGTTCTTCGCCTTGTCTTACTTCATCTCCCTGTGGATCTGCAACCTCTTCTTAAACATATTTTTCCAAATCATTCTCTTCTAGAATGAGAAGCACCCTCTACTTCCATGCTCTAAAGTTATCAGCTCCTTCAAGCTTCTCATCAAGCTTGGTGTTGTTTGTCATTTTTCCAAGTCTGGTTCTGGAAACCCTGGTAGGAGGAGGGTAACAATTGAAAGTTATTCAATGGAGAAATTGGTCCACTGGAAAGATGTTCCCTCCCAAGGTGAGTTGATAAAACCATTTTTTCAATCAAATATATGGAGAAAACAAGAAAAAACTTGATGCCCTAGTTTCTTGATCCTGTAGAGACTAGGTCAAAAATGGAAAATCTTGGATATGAATTCAGCTTGGATTAAAAAGTGGATCCTCCTAGGGAAAGTTGCAAGGTGTTATTTTGCAATGAAATATGTGGAGGGAAATGCCCCAATTTGGAAGCCCTATATTAAAATTGTCGCAAATGTCGCAATGCTTTCTTTTAGTCCCGCTCTAATGCCATGTTAGAATTTTGACTTAAGAGCAATTATGTTAGACTTTCATTCAATTTGTCATATCACATCATAATAATTGCATCCATAAGGATCACTGAAAGAAACACATTCAGCAATAGACACAAGGATTTATCCTGGGAAAACCCTTTCACAGGAAAAACCCAACAGAAATTCTTCAGTATAGATTTGTCAACCAAGCACAATGTCAAGACAATGAAGAGCTAAATCTCCCTCATATAAATATATACCAATCATAGAGCCAAAGAGAGAAGTATTCCAACAATAGTGAACCCAAAACAATCTTCTACAACCTAGAAATAGTCTTCTTCTAGTTGGAGAAAACTTCTTCCTTGTGTTGGAGCGAACTTGCTTGTTGTGTTGTATGTCCAAATGAGGAGAGCGCCCCCTTCATGTATACTTGTTCTAAAGTGAATTTTTCCAATCTGGGGTCAACTTGTTAATATTCACTGGGTCGACTTGTCTAGGAGACAATATAATATTGTTTATTTGTTATTTCTAGAATCTTCTAGGACGACATTACAAGTGTAGCATATCATTATTTCTTTTAGGGTTTTTACTAGATCAAATACAATAAGAATATCTTCCCAATCTACACAAAACAGCAACAACTTCTTCATCCAACATGCACATGTAGCTTGGTTGCTTGCTTAGGAGGAAAAATTTCTTTGGAGGAGGACAATTGGCATCTTTGAGGAGGGTGTTAAGCCCTAAATGGAAATGGGACACATGGTTGCATGCATGGAGGCTTGTACTTGACTTGAGGAAGCTCAAGTTAGATATCAGGTAGGCAGGGTGGACAAAGAAAAGCGCATGGCTTAGGAGGAGCATGGGATATTTGGAGGCTTGAGGTAGTGGAGCTTGCTGGAAACATCTCATGGAATGCTCATGCTAGAGACTTGCATGTTCAATACCTTCACCTTGGATCTTGACATGTGTCATTTGTAGAGAGAGCATTGTTAGCATACTTGTGTAGATTTAAGTTGTTTGTAGTGGACTAGGTCCATTTTATATCAGTGGCCTCTCATGCCTCCCCTATAAATAGATGAAGAAAAGAGGTCTTGCATTCATATTCATTCATTCTCACACTTGTATTAGAAATGTGAAAAGTGGGTTGCACTAGTCTCTTACTCTTTATTGTATTATCATTCGTTTTCTTGAAGGGATAAGGTTCTTCGAAAAATTCAAGGAAAATTCTAAGGTTAGGGTTTCACCCCAAAGGGACAAAGAAACTAGGGCTTTTTATAAGCCTTTGAGGATAAAAAAACATCGTATCTTGTAGATTTTGTGAAAGGAGAAGACATAGGTTTTGGAAACCCTAGTGCTACTTGTTATGCTTGTTAAGGGGAAGAGAGGGGGATATTTTGCATGTTGCAAGGACTTTTTAATGATGATACTATCTTGTTGATAATACTTGGTGGACTGACTAGCTTGGGTTATGAGTGATTCCTAGCTAAGAGACATTGGTTGCTAACGTTTTCATGATTTCCCTAGCTAGGGTTTGGAGAGCTTGAGGTTGTACCAACTTGTGATAAGTTGTAACTATTTACATGTACTTCATATCTTATATATTAATGAATTTTTTTAGCTATCCAATTATTATGTACTCGCATATTTGATTTTCAACTTGTGTTGTGTTCTTGAATGGGTAAATTCTAGCACTCTTTATTTGTGTTAATTTGGCATAACATAGGGCTGAAATTGTTAAGAGATCTAACATACATATTGAAGATGAAAGGGGATATTTATTGTTGTAAAATATGTTGTAATAAATTATTTCATATATGTTATATGCATGAAAAGGTGTGCACTAAAAATTGTAACTAGTTGGCATTGAAGTACATTTGTTTGGTATATATTCTATTAAGTTGAATAGTGATTTAGGCTTAAGTGAAGTTAAGTATTTGTTGTTTTTATTTGTTGTAATTAAATATTCCAAAGAAACCTTTAGTGAGAGGTGAAATTTATGAATTTGGAGTAAAAGTCCAAAACAAAAATGTCTACAAAAATGCCTAAGTGTTTCCTTTGTGTAGGTACAAAGACACCATATCCCAAATTTGAATTGGTTCTTTGTCCCATGTTGCTCATGGAACTCTATGTAACGTTGATGTGCTCTATATAGTTGTTCTTGTGCATGGTTTGGATTTATTGAATCTTAGCTATAATGAAATTAACCACATTCTACCATTCATTATCATATTTGGTAAACATAATTTCAACTACAAAAAAATGCCAAATCAAAGGGCATCAAAGAGAGGAAACCCATTCATTCTCAAATGGATTCATCAAGTTGTGAAAGGCTAGATGGTAACAATGTTGAATGTATGGCTAACACGTGTCCCATATCTTCAAGGGTCTTTGCTTGTACACTCGTAGCAAATGTGTTGAGATCTAATTCATAACTTCCATATGTCCACCTGTATGAGACTGATATACAATGCTCATTCTCAATGTGGTATTCCATCATTTCCCATATTGGTGTCCAAATGACTCAAAAATATTGTATCCTTGTTAGATGTGATGAAATTCAACAACTCAAAATGTACCCAAACATGTTTAAAGAACCAACTTGTTGCTTCTTATCTCAACACAACTTTCATGCATGGCACCAAGATCACCATCTTGTTGAATTGATCAACCACCACAAATGAAAATCCATTCTCATGGCAAGGCTTGGGAAACCCTCAAAGAAAATCCATCAACGTGTTCCCATGAATAACTTCGCATTGGTAATGGGGCATACAATGCCACTTTTCAATTCGAAATCTTGGTGATGTAGCATCTTGCTCAACCCCGCACAAACCATGCTACATTAACATGCATAGTTGGCCAAAACATCTAGTGTTTTATGTTTTACACAATCTTACTCAAAAACGTCCAAATTTCTTGGAGTTATGAGCTTCTCCCATCAATTTGCAATCTAGTGTCTCATTTCAAAACACGCAATTTATCATGCTAGTATAGGATCTTATCCTTCAAGTGATACTCAAGATTTAGCTATCCATTAGTGATGCATATACGGTCTTGTAATGACCATCTACTTCACACTACTCCTCCACTCCATCAAGGTGAAACAATTGTAGATGATGGATCACTCCTAGAGCCTTGATCTAAGGAGGTCTTCCCAACATGCCAACTAACTTATTTAATGCTCATTTTTTGTTCTTTATGATCAAATTTAATTGTGCATATTTGACATTCATTTAAAATTTCTACACTATGATCAATTCCACCAGTTCTACAAACATTTAAGAGGTTTATGATCAATATGCATGATTGTATCTTCCCCGAGAGTTAGTGTCTCCAATATTTTATTTCGTGTTGCGACGCATACAAATCCTTAGCATGTATCAAATACTTCAACGTAGCTCTAGAGAATTTGATAGAGAAGTATGCAATGGGTTTTCCTTACTACATCAATATTGTTCCAAGTGAATATCTAAGAAAAACAACTTTAATCTCAATTACTTTGTTCAAATATGGTAAACCTGACATAGGAATTGAACAAAATTATTGTGCCAATGCAATAAACGCTCTCTCATGTCTCAATTCATTGGAACTTCACTCCTTTTTTTATCAAATGCATGTAAATGTGTTGTTATGGAGGAGAACGCTGACTAAATTTCCGCAAATCTTAGGTAGTTCCCACAGCATTGTGCACCTTAGTGACACTAGTTTATCTTAGTTAATTCACGATACTTGGTTTGTTGGTGAATCCTCAAATCATTTCCTCCAACTACGTAACCCAAATAAACCAAACACTATTTAAAAAATTCACACTTCCATGTTTAATTGCAGCAGATTTTTCCTCAAAGTTTCCAACACCTACACCAAATGTTGAAGATGTTCATCTAAATTCTTGTTGAACACCAAGATGATATCTACACAAACAATAACAAACAATCAATGGATGGAAGACCACATAAATTAACCTCATAAAATTGGTTGGAGCATGGCCTAAGAAAAATGTCATTATCATCCATTCAAAGAATTGTTGCTTATATTTAAAGTTGTTTTCCAAGTGTATTTCTCAGTAATTCTAACCGAATAATAATCATACTTGAGATCTAGCTTTGAGAAACACCTAACTCCTTGTAACTAGTCTAGCAAATCATCAAACCTCGATAAAAAGTATTTTTTTATGTAGACCATATTGAGTCCCTTAAAGTCAGTGACACATTCTCCACGAACCATATTTTTTTAGAACAAACACAATAGATGAGACACTAGGTTTAATAACTCCTTGATCTAAAAACTTTTGTATCTACTTCAATATTTTCTCATTCTCTAATAACGTGATTCAATACACAGCCAAGGTCAATAACACTAACTATAACAACAACTAAAAGTTGTGTTTAATTGGTCTCTTGGGAGGAAGCCCTTTTGTATCCAAGAAGACTTCTTGATATTTCAACAACAATTCATCAAGTTGATTATTTTCCTTGACAAAATAATGGCCTTATCAACTTGTGTCTACCTTTGGATTCAACCCTTGCAACATAAAGTTCTTATTGGCATTGATTAACCTCCCGACTTGATTGGTGGAAACCAAAGAGATTTTTTTTTGCTAGTTGGCGTTGACAAGAAACCATTCCCCATCCTTTGTCGATATATACTTGTTATCTCTCCTCCTAAAGATTGCATCTATGTCCCATAAATACAGACTCCCAAAACAATGTCACAAACATCTATGATCCGTAAATGGGCATTATAAAACTAATTCAGATTTTTCTCCTTTTCTGGATGCTTTACAAATCTCTCAATTTCCTGTCACTAACTTGAAAATTGGCATGTCAATTAACATTCAAAATTTAAAACCAAAATTAATAGCAAACACATGAGAAGAATGAGATAATATGCAAACCGGATTGATAATGGAGTTCACCAATTATGGCTACATCTCCAGGTTCACTCAATCAACAAACCGCTTCATTAATTTTATTTTCAAATGGCTTCTCCTTTAACAAAAAGGGTTGTATATTCTCCCAATAAGGGGTTGGTTATCTTCTTTACAAGGGAAAAAAGCTTCTCACAATAGGTGGCTCATTCTCCCAACAAGGGGTTTACAAAGTTCTCCCATTAAGGGGCTTACAATCCACAAGCAAGCCGACTTGCTTATTCTCATCCAAAGAGATTACAAGTCCTTCTTCTTTCAAAGAACAAAATGGACTATTATAGTTTTACATTATTGAGAAATACCTCAACATTCTAAGGAGAGAATAACTCTCTAAATCCACTAAATTAGGATCTAGGCACAATTCAATGGATAGGTTGAGAAAAAATCTCAACTTTCCTTGAGACTAAAAAATGATAATGCTACATAGCTCTCACACTTGCATTAGTTTCCTATTACAATAAAAATGAAAAATACAAGAGCACGTAAACCCAAAATATGTATTAGGCATTTCATTTTACTTTTTGCCTTTTTTCCCAACACTTCAACAAATTGTATTTTTTGCATACGAAGTCCATTTGACCCCATTCAAATTGCATTAGAAATTTCCCTGCAAGCACTTCGTTGTGTGGACAATTTTGGCGAAAAAAAGATACCTTTTGAATTTTTCGAATGTGGAGATCCTCCTAAATCAATCTAAGGGTATAAATCACACTCGACTTGGGAACAACACCACAATCAACTTCATAAACATAATGTTCAAATTGGAACTTAAATATACACTTTTTACTTACCTACAACTCAACATCAATGAGAAACCACCCTAAATATATGGCTTTGGATGATTGAAAGTTTCCAATCCTAACCCTTGCACCAATGACTCAAATAAAACATCAAATTGACTACCAAAATCAAATAGAGTACTGACCAAGGTATTTTGTACCTTCAATTTGGTGTAGAAGAGACTCTATCTTCTTGCTTCCATATCCTCATTGTTTGATGTCTTAGTCACTGACTTTCAAGTGACACAACTAACCTTGCAATTGACTCCATCAGTGCTTCAATTCCATCTGTGTCGATCTTGCCTTATTGAGCATTATCAGTCATCCAAAACTTATTGTCTCACGTGTTCCTTAGAATTGACCCCAGTACTAATATTTTGTGTGCCCATTCTTCTAGCAATGTTAACACATCTCTGATGATGTCAAAACACCTTAATTCAACGTGTCTTGTTTACAATCTTTCTTCCTCCTAGGCTTCTTGTGAGTTGTTTCTTTATGCTTTTTGGATTGTTCATGTCAACAACTCTTGTTGTTGGTCAAATTTTTCTTGCCACAAGGTTCAAGATAAAAATCTTATGTACCAACCTCATTCATGGAGTGAACTTCAAACATGGCTAACTTGTTCTATAAGTAACCCTTGATACCTCCAATGTACTTTACAAGAACACTAGGTGTATCTTCTATTATACCCATATAAATGTTCATCATCGAAAAACAACGATGTATTCTTGTACAATATGGCATTATCTCTAGCACAGATATTGCCACTAAATTTGTTGTTCTCATTCATATCCCAAAGGGTATAATTGCTTCTTCAACCACCGCTTAAAACAATTCCAAGCATATAACTAGTAAATTTTTTCCTTTATGTACAAGTCTCTAGAAATAACCTTCCCATCAAATCCAACCAATATCGTCATTTTGCATTGGGAGAAATAAATGTTCTACTCATTGTTTAGACCATGGCAACCAAAATAGACTTATGGTTGTGTTAGCTAGCAGTTGAGGTCTTAAACTGCCACTACATCGTATGGATACGTGACAAGTTTGACCTCCACCTTGAAAGGCATAAACCAAAATTGTTATCACCCATCTCACAGCAATGATGACTTGAAAACTTTGGCACTTCATCTATCCATTATTTAATTTCCTTCAACACAATGTGACAATGAACAATTGATTCACTAACCCCTTTATATTCTCTAGTTTTTATTCCATTCCATAGAAACGAGCTTGAGACTCTTGTTTTCAACTTCATATGCCTTTGCATATTTGCATTGCTCCATTTTTAAACTGATTGGTCTTCTATGAGTCTCCAAAGGAACTTGTAAAGGTTATATGCTCGTTGCACAATTGTCTTCAAGTCATTCATATGGACGTCCAACAATTTAAGAACCCTAGTATGGCTACTTAATCTTACCAGCTTGATTTGTTTTCCAAAATAGATGAATAGATGAGTCAGAATCTCCCAATGACACTTATGAAATGAATTTAATAGCTTACTAGTTACTTGCATACACAACTTAACAACAAAGAATGTAAAATGCACACACAATTACACAATTAGATAAAATGTTTTTATTAGAGTAAATCCTAGCAGGGAATACAAATTCCTAACTATTAGTAAGCTGCAATTTGACTATTACATTAAATCTTGTGTCTCACCAAAGGCGTTGCTACCCTAGTATTACAACAAATATTACATCAATATTCGTCAAATGCATAGGCTTGTCTTGCACTAGTGCGTGGCTTGTCACTCTCTCCAACTCCGTTCAACCTTGCCTATCAGTGAGTCTCAGAGGTCTTCAATGGTTTATCCAAAACAACGCTTCTTCAAACTCTTGCCCAACTGCCAAATTCTAAATACAAATCCTCAAACTATGAAAAAAATAACTCTCTAAACCCTATTCCAATCAAGTTTATTGATCCTTATGATTTCACATCAACCAAGAAATTGTTATGTTGGTGGTTTTGTTATCCTTGTTGTTTTCTCGAAAACTGCCTAGTTGATAATTAGGAAAGTGTCTATCGTTATAGGATTCCTCATTCAACATCAATCGTTGTGGATTTTCTTATGTCATCGACCTCTATGGTTTTTCTCAACTTCACCTAACAATCGTTCACCATGGTCCTTTGATGCTCATTGACAACACTACTCTGATGTTCGTCAACTCGAGTCCACTAATTTTCGACATCAACTTGAGTACCATCGACTAGCATTCAACATTGACCTGAGTTCCTTCGACTCCCTTCGACCATCAACTTGGAATTTTCAACCTAATCCTTTACATATCAAACAACATCAAAAAGTAGGTGGATGAAGATTGAAAAGTTCAACCCCTGATAATCCATTCCATTATTGCACAATCAACCTTCCTAATCCTTTACATATCAAACAACATCAAAATGTAGGTGTGGGTGAGGATTGAAAAGTTCAACCCTTAATAAGTAAACTCCATTATTGCATAATCAACCTTTAAAATACATTGAGGCACCAATCCCTCTTCCAACCATGCCTCTTGTCTCACTATTTCATCAAGTGACACCTTAGTTTAGTCATATTTGTTATTTTATGTCTATTTTAGGGCTTAGTCCCCAATTTATGGGGGATTTACCCTAAAATTATTCTAATTTAATGTTTACTTGTAGGCTCAAGAAATTAAAAAGGTAGAGGATGAGAAGTATAAATAAATCACCTCAATTTCATTGCAAATCATAATACAAGGCTTCTAATATGTTTTTTACTATCTTTCTCCTACTCCATGAGTCATTAATGTGATGTGCACTTCTCTTGGGATGTTTTTCTTGGCTTGAAGGTGAATGATGGAATGTTCTAGTGCTTGATCTTGCACATGCTAGAGGTTGATGCTAGACTAGTTGGAAGAACTCATGCACAAGTGTGACCTAAGGTCTTCTCCTTGCTCGCTTCTTGTCAAATGCCAGTAAGTTATAATCTTAGCTAGGTTAAAAGGTGCTTTTATGGTGCATTTTTCTTATTAATTAAGGCTTTTTGTCAACATTTTGTCAACTTTTGCATAAAGAGAACATGCTCCTTAAAACTTCTCTATTGCTTACTAGGGCCTTAGACTTCTTCATTTTCCCTAGTTAGGCTCTCCTACTGAACCCTAGAGGTTGTTAGGTGATGCCCTAGCTTGCAAGTGTTGAAAGACGTTTCAAGAGAAGGATGTTGATCATTGATCTCTCAATGACATAGGGATTGAGACATAAATCATATCCCCTTGCTTGTTAGAAATTACTCTTATTTTCATCAATTTACTTGTATTTTATTTTACTGCAATTTTATGTTAAAAAACTCTAAAAAACATATATTGTCAAAAAAACTCTAAAAATTAAAAATGAAATTGAAAACCTAAAAATTTGCAATTTCGAAATTATGGTCCACCCGTCAATTTCATCCCAGTGGATTTATCCACCATCTCTAAGGGCATCCTCATTTGACATTGGAAAACCCCCAAAAAATATCATATTGTTGGTGTTACCAGGTGAAATGGCAGCCCAAGGCAACAACAAGCATATATGAAGGAAGTGGTCACTGTCACGTTAGCCACATCTCTCAACTTCTTCAGAAGTTGAAACCTCCTAGGGGAGATCCCTATGTAATCCTGCAAAAGACACTTAGACACCAAATATATCTCATATGTGTGTAAGGTTTGTGACCAGTGCCTAATGGAGTTGAGAAGAGGATATGAGTAATGTAAGCACGATAAGCCAATTACGTAGCTATTTAGTTCCAATATGCAAATAACAAGAGTGATATGTGGGTATTAGCAAAAATACAAGTACCAAACAGTTAGAAGTGCACATGTAGAGCAGTAAGAGTACTATCGGTCATTGAAGCTAGTATTCCTTACGATCTTAGTGTAGCAGTGTGTATAACCCAACCATTGAATAAAGTCTAAGCAATATAGTGTTAGTTATGAATCAACATTAATGACAACAGTAGTCATTCAATCATCGAGTACATAAATGTTTATTTAATCCAACTTTGTACTTGCAATAGCATTAAATACCAGTTAACACAAATATGAAAGTTTCATATATGTTTAGCAGCAATGTAATTGTGTGTTAGTTGCAGACTGTATATGTGAAGGTAAAAGATGCCAAATAGTCCACTTTCAGATTTAATCTAAACTAGCAGTTTATATCAGCATATACTAACCCCATTAACTATTGTTGTTCCCTTTTGTACAGGGGTTGAAGGAAAGAAATAGGGAGGGATGTTGTTGTAAGGGCAGCCCTAAAGGTGGGTAGTGAAAGGGGTCACTAGGAAGGAGAAGAGAGTGGCGGCCGAAATTTCAGGTCGAGATTTTAGGGCCCGAAAATCTTGGACCCCGAAATTTTAGGGTTGAATTTTTAGGGAGGGCCCGAAATTTTAGGGCGCGGAATCTTAAGGCGCAAAATTTTAGGGCGCAGAATCTTAGGGCCCAAAATTTTAGGGTGCAGAATCTTAGGGCCCAAAATTTTAGGGCATGGAAATTTAGGGTCCGAAATTTTAAGGCACGGAAGTTTTAGGGCCTAAAATTTTAAGAGCCGAAAATTCTAGGAGGCCTTAAATTGGCAAAAAAAACTGATTTTATGAAATTTATAAATTTTAAGTCTTTTTTAGATGCAAAATGCAGACTTAAAACTAACCTAAAACAAACCCTAGACTAGGTATTGAAAAAGGAAAAGAGGTGAAGACAAGGAGAACTAACCCTAGCAAAACCCTAACCTAACCTAGGGAGACTAGGAGTAATTAACCTACCTCTAGAGAAAGCTGAC
The DNA here is from genome assembly GCA_001517045.1 of Pseudotsuga menziesii. NCBI lineage: Eukaryota > Viridiplantae > Streptophyta > Pinopsida > Pinales > Pinaceae > Pseudotsuga > Pseudotsuga menziesii. The sequence goes on from LPNX010077235.1 coordinate 913,218, forward strand.
CAAGGTTTAAGACTAACCCTAAAGTTCAAAGGATCAACCCTAGAAGAACTCCTAGAAAAGGATGTGCTTCTACACTAAGGTGACTAAGGGGTGACGAAGAGTTTGTCAAGACAAATACAACCCTAATGGCTACCATTTAGTCCATGATCATAATCATTCATCAATCAATAACAAAGAGACATCAACAAAAAGCATGGATACCTCCATGTGCATATGTTTTACCAACTATTACGCTACACCTGTACCCAACGCACCTTCAGGTGTACCCCAATGAGAGAGAGCCAATTTTTTCGACCAAGAGGGGTGTTATCGAGCAATGGTGGTCATGGTTGGGCCCTTTGGTTCCTCCTTTAGGAATATTATGGCTTAATGGCACTGTTGACTTCCCTTTGCTGGGGTTTTTAACCTCGAGGTTGGTGTCAGGGGCTCCAAAGGGTTGACCACTGGGTCACATGGCTCCATATCTTGTTTGTGTGCTCTGGTGGCCTATGCTTCAGCTACGAGACATTTGTCTTCGTTCATAGCCACTTATGACACCCTCCTGGCCCTTCAATGAGTTGGCATAGTCTCTCCCTGGCCTTATCTCCTCAGATGAAGCCATCGTCCACGCCAGGCCTTCTTGATGCTTTGAGGAGGGCATGAGGGACTTTACAACATTCTAGGGGTTAGATGGGGTACAACGTCCTCCCTCCAACTCACTCCAGCCTTTCGTTCGGAGTGATCCGCTTATTTGAACAAATTTTGGCACCTAGGGGAAAAATACCCCAGGTGCCTATCTTGAGCCTACATAATGTCTATATTTTATTATTATTTTGTTTTAATTTTAAGTTGACATTTTATAATTGTAAATTGACATTTTAAAGGCATGTCGGCCTGGATTTTATTTCTAAAAGTGAGTGTGAGATCATATAAATAGATGTCCTCACTTCATTTTAATACAAAACAAATGGAATAACACATTATGCATTTGTTCTACCCATATTAGGGCTCTTTGGAGAGATTTGCCCCTCTTGAGGGAGATTTTCTGGGTTAATGCAAGCTTTTTCTGGTGTTCTTTGGTGAAATTATTTTGCAAGGCGATGTTTTGATTTGTTGGCTAAACAATAACACTTAGAGGTGAGGCTTCTTATCTCTTTGTTTGAATGTTGGTAGATGATGCATGTTTAAGACTAAATGGTAGCCCTAGTGCTGCATTTTCTCCTAGAATATGTCATTTCCAGCCTTCTTGTCACCTAAGCAAGTTGATGCATGTCTCCTTATGAGAGTCCTCTAGGTTTTTCTTTTATTTTTCTAGGATAGTTGTTTGACCTAAGTTTTCTTCCTCCCTAGGTTAGCCATCCTCCCTAGGTGCCCTAGGTTGAGGTAGGGATCTTACTAAGTTAATTTCCCTTTGTTTTTACACCCTTCTTCTCCAAAACCTAGCATAAGGTTAGTTTTAAGGTTAGAATAGGTTTAGGTTAGTTTTATGTTAGTAGAAACCTAGGTTAGGGTTAGTGTGTTTCCCTAGTTTACACTCTCGTTGCCCTAAAACCAATGTGCAAGCTACCTCCCTAACCCTCGCTTCATTCTCCTAAACTATTTTCTACCTTCAGTGCCCTCTAACGTTGGCCCTAACAACCTGTTGCTACCTCTCCTCTAACCTTCATTATTTCTCCCTTAACCCTCACCCTAGTTCCATAATGCCTCGAGCCTTAAACTTTCTCCCTCAGTAGCCTCCCCTCACCATTTTCCTACCCTCGAGACTAGTTTAAGACTATCATAGGGTCATCTCCCTACTTATCTTCCCTTCTTACCTCCCTTTCTCCTCCTCGGGTCAGCCTAGGGTTGCTCCCTTCCTCTCAGCAGCCTTGTAAACCTCCTCCCTAAGGTCTTCTCCACCCTCGGTTATCCTCCAATCAGCCCTAACAGACCTTGCAATAGCCTTTCCCTAGCCCTCAGTTTCCCTCTTCCACTCCTCACTCTACCCCTGAGCTGTTGTAGCAACCATTTCTACCCCCTCGATCACATCTTCCAAGCCTTTTCTCTTTTCCTATGCCCTTCCTACCTCTCCACCCTTCTATCCTCTACCTTGTTGGCCACCCAAGTATTTCCCTACTAGGTCCCGAGGCCTCCTTCCTCATGTTGTTGTAGCGCTCTGTCACACTTCATGACAAGCCTACAATCATTATTTAGGGTTTCCCTTACAGTGGCAACCCTCCCTTTTAATCAGTTGTATCTTCCCTTTCACTTCAATCCATTGAACCCTGCAAACATTGGTTAGAAGGTCACTTTACTGATGTTAATCAAATGTTGAAATGCTAGTTGAGACAACCACTGAAATCAAATTGTTCCTTCATCATAAATCCTGGAACTTTCATATACACTCCGCACACAAACACAAATTCACGTCAAATTGATGTTGGTTAGTACTTTATGTTCATTACACGTGTTTCAAAGTCATAATCATACTTATATTTAAAGTGGGACATTGTTGATAACTAATACATATTGCTATACATGATGAATACACTCAAAAAAGTTAGGTTTTAATACATAACTAATGGTGATTATTACAATTGTCATAATATATCACTAAGATTCGTATCATACTGTTGCATTTGGATGATATAAATGACTGGTCTTTGCTAATGTATTAGTTGTGTTTCAGATGTTCAATAGTAAAGAATCCTTGTGTATTGGCTAATATTTGTGCATCCCATTTATCGTTGCATATTGGAACTAATTGAAGCTTACTCACATATAAGGTGCTTCCTTTCCTATCATAGAATTAGTCCATTAGGCATTGGTCACTAACCATACAGACATACGAGATATTATTTGGTGTCCAAGTGTCTTTTGCAGAGTTGTAATAGGGCTCTCCCCAATGAGGCTTAGGCTTTCAAAGCAGTTGGGAGAAGTGACTAAGGTGACAGTGGTCACTCCCTCCTCACATGCTTACCGATGGCTTGAACTACCATTTCAACCTGTAACACCAACAAATCATAGCATCACCTTTAGAGAAAGAGCCAAAACCAAGATACTTAAAAACTCGTCATCAAACCCAGAAAAAAGGACCTTCGTCAAGAGGAGACACCTCACTTCAAAAATCCCTGTTAGAGTAGAACAAATGCATAGTGTTTTATCCCATGACTCTTGTTTTTAAAAATGAAGTGACGAGATCTATTTATATGATCTCACACTCACTTTTACAAAAAATATCCAGGCCAACATGCCTTTAAAAGTCAATTTGAAATTATAAAATGTCAACTTAAAATAAAAACAAAATAATAATAATAAAATGTCATAATGTAGGTTTAAGGTAGGCTACCTGGGGTATTTTTCCTCTAGGTGTCAAAATCTGCTAAAATAAGCAAAACACTCTGAACAAGAGGCTGGAGTGAGCTTAAGAGAGGGTGTTATACCCCATATAACCCCAAGAATGCTTATGAAATCCCTAAACGTCCTCCTCAAAGAAGCAAGAATGCCCAACGTGGAGAATAGCTTCCTTTGAGGAAATAAGGAAAGGGAAACATTAGAGGAATTTTGGGGTCTAAAATGGGCCTCCTAAGGAAAATAATAAAATAATAGTTAAAATAATAAAATAATAGTTAAAATAATAAAATAATA